>VXAB01002578.1:184631-206589 GCA_013399175.1 Odontophorus gujanensis | reverse complement strand
AAAAAAAAAAAAAAGATGTAAGACCAGTTCTTAATCCTTTCTAAATTTCTTCTGATCTTTTCTTTTTCCCAGGTATTACGAGTGTTATTGAAGAGGACTTCTTTTGATTAAAAAATTAAGAAAGGTCACATATATTTATGCTTTGATTCAAGAATTTCAAGAGTTATCAGCAGTACATTTACATAACACTTTTGTTAGATGCTTCAGTACACGTGGTAAGTATTGTCTTGCAGTCCCACAGAACTGCAAATATTTCCACTTTGGATTAAAAAAGCAAATATAACTCGACTTCCTCTTCAACATTACATGTTAGAACAAAAGCAGCGATGATTTTTTGTTTGAAAAGCAAAAAACACAAGAACAGAAATCCCCTTTTCTTGAATGGCTACAGCCTGCAGCATCTAGTGCTACCTACTGAAATCTTGCTCCAGTGTATAATTCTTAAAAATACTGATTGATAACATAGGGGTTGCAATAAGAATCACTGCAGAGTTTATCTGTTTTCTGACAACAAGTAATAAACCCTTCATCTAATTACTAATCCTTAAATACTGACTCTTTTAACGATTAGATCTCATTATAATCAACTGACAGGATAACAAGGTCTCTCGAAACAGTGAAAGGAAAGCTAAAAACAAGTAGGATGATTTTGATTCTAAATGGATGTCTCCATACAGTAGGCTGGTCCAGGTGTTGTACTGATAAACAGTCAACAAAAGCCCACAGCAGACATTCAGTGACTTCTTCCTGCAAGGTAACGCAGAAAGGGCAGTTGGATAATGGTCTGAGAAAATGGTCTGGGTTTCAAATCAATCTGTCTCATCCTTTCCTGCCACAAAAGCATACTTGCTCAATTTAAGCAGGTGTCATCCAATGCTCCACTGTTCATCGGTGTTCCCTGGAACTAGTTCTCACCACATGCTGAAACTTTGCAAGGCATAGAAAGAGGGCTATGGCTTCCTGAAAATCCATCAGAACTAGGGTGTTTGTTCGCTCTGAGGATACATTCAGAGGCCCTTCCTTCCTGCCCCTTCTGCACTATCTTTCACCCTCAGGAGACTGAAGCTTGGCAAAAAATCTGCTCAACAGACAGCAAAAGGCTGTGATGTTGGATATCCTTCATTAAACAAAGGGAAATGATCCTTTTTATTACCAAATTCGTACCAATCTGTTCATATAATGGGAATACATGAAATATATGGTGGGATTTACCCACAACCTGACGTCATAAAAACAATCTTTGTCACATTAATGCATTATATAAAAATGTTTTATTATTATTTTTAACCACTTATACTTTTAGATGTTCTTCAGAACTTACTACATTCAACACTGCCCTTTCAGCATACTTGCATTCATTTTAGCATGTATTCAGTTAACTTGAAATGCATTTTTCAGCTACAAGTAGGAGCAAATTAAGTTCCAGCTATCTAGATAACCAATAAACCAGCTCTTTTCTATAGGCCTTTTAGTATCAGAGAGTATTGGTATATATTATAAACTCATATCTAACTGGTAGCTCCATAAAAACCAATCTGGCTGAAAAAGAAGTCAGTAGATCTCTTTCTTTACAACTTCATAAAAATAAATAAATAAATAGGACAATTCTTTGCTCAGACTCCAGAGCACAAACATTTTCCGAGTGTTGCCCTCACCTCCATACTTCCTTTCTTGTTCTCAGCTGCAATTAAGATTTCTTAGGTTTACAAACTGTTATAGATACCAATAGTATATTTACAAATCTTGAGTAAGATTACACTTTTTAACCCTTCCAGAATGAAAAGTCTTCTGTTATACTAAACACGAGTAATTCTTCCACTCTGTGATACCGAAGTATCTCAAATGGAAGGAAGGATTAGGCACCTGGTTCTGTCACTTCCAAAGGCTATAAACAAGGTCACAACCTCGACAGCACTGCCTCTTGGGAGAAGGACCAGATTCATGTAAGTCCAATGACGGTCTTTGCTCCTTCTTTCATAAAAGGTTATTATGCAAATAACAAAGTGGTTAGTGAATCTCTGTGGTACATCACGTCCCAGTAGAGTACATGAATTTCATTTAAACATGTCACTGAACTGTTTGAACAAAACATGTGTTGTATCTTACAAACACTATATGACAAAAGTTCGGATCTTAAAAGGGGGAGAAGGCACCACATACATTTTTAACAAGGGTCCAACAGCCCTGGTCATGCCAAGTGTATCAAGAAAAGTGGCCAGAGCACAATCACTCCACCCTATACACCCTAGTGACACCTGTTCCAAGGTATCTTGGCATAACTCTTGCCTCTAGCCAATTTACTCTCCTGACAAGCAGTGTACAGGTATCCTACCAGTGAGTTTCTGTAAAGGACTTCCCAGTAGGCCATATGGACCAGACCTCCTTGATCTTGAGAGAAAGGCACATTCTTGTACATATACATATTGGATTCCCTGAAGATCACACGAGTGCTGGCCTATTTTGTTCATGGATGCTAAAAAAAAGGCCATTAATAGACGTTACATCTAGAATTGGTAGTGAGGGAAATGTGCCTAGACACAGAACTTAGGAACATACTTAAACTTCCTGAACAGCAGTGAACGTCAGCATACGTATACATTCTTAATTAAAAAGGAAGATTAAAGATATCTGAACTAAGTTAGTGGTGGCTCAATACTAAGTTCTCTAACAGTGGTTTCTGTTAAAGAAAATTTTAGTTATGAACATCAGCAACTACAGGCAAGAAAGAGTAAGGGAATAACAGCTTGTGATTAAAACAGAGAAACAATTTGGCACATACCTTTTCTAATAAAAATGTATCAGGAATTTTACAGCATAAAAACATGAATATTCACTCTCAAAAGCACAAACCTATTTCGGCATGTTGAAAAAACTGCATTATCTCACAATGTAACTATGACACAAATGTACAAAGCTATAAATACAATTACATCTGTAGTCTTTATCTAAAATAATCAGATGCTATGAATGAGAATATCAAAACCAGAAGGAAAACATCAGGTTTTGATAAAGGTTGAGACATTCTGGGATTTATATAGCATTAAATCTTGCTCTAAATCAAGACAGACTGGTTCCTATCTTGAAAATGGAAAAATCTCAAATTTCATGAAGCCCACTTGAATTTCCAATAGTCCTGTTGTTTGTAAAGGAAAAGCGGTATGTACAGTCAAGTATAAAACCATGAGAAATTACAAAGAATTTCTCCCTTACCTATAGCTAAAAAAAAAAAAAAAGTGTATTTTCTTTACTTTTGAACCAAGTATTTTAAAAAAAAAATTAATGTAAACTAACTACCAATGAACAACACTACATGCACTAAATACAAGAAGTAAGCAAGCTCATAAAGAGTCATGATTGTAAAAATTATTTCACTATCCAGTGTTTGTAAAGACCAATAGGAAGGGAAAAAAAAAAAAAGGATCTGCCTCCTACTTTCAAATCGGAGATTTTTGACCTACTTCAACGAAACTCTCTTACATCACTAGCATCAGATGTAGGACCAAAAAGGGAAAAGTCTATCTTCTGAAAATAACAACAAAAACAAGAACTTTTCCAAAGTAAGAATTATGTTGAATTTCCTTACTCATAAACACCCTATTCCAAATATATTTTAAAGTCAACTGCTATTCTCATACTGACAATTAGTGGTTCCCATGAATGCACAGCAGTTTCTACCCTGAACTGGGTAGAGCTACTGAACAATTTTTTTCAGAATTTCAGTTAGAAAGAAACAAGACAACTTTGTTGAAAAGTATGCATGCAATAGCTCACATTCTCAGACATTGAGAAACTTCACAAGTACATTTGAAAAATTCTTCAATATTCAATCTGTTGATCTTTCAAAGACTAATTTATTAGGCGCTATTGTTAAAGACATTAAAAATACTGTTAAAATTTACCTGTAGCTTTCTTTTTTACATATGCCATACTGTAAATCTAATGCAAATACAGTTTAAGATACAACCTCATAATTGCCAACAGGTCCTCAGAACTGAAGCCTAAGCTGATGCCAGATGGGTAGCTTCCCAATGTTCCACCTCACATGCATTGCTACCTACTCTTTGGACGTGCTGAAGCCCCCTTCTGCCATTGCTAACCCTCCCATAGTCATGCTGCCACAGAGCTGAATGAGGCGATTCAGCTAAAGAGACAGTGGCAAACACAGATCAGTTTTCCTAGCCAAAAGACTTTTCTTCTCCTCCTGCTTTTCTACACTTTCACTGAAAGAATTTCAGGAAAGGTTAGGGAATAATGCAATAGCTCAACCACAGCCTTTACCCTTAAAAGATCGGGTTGTTTTAGGTGTTCTTGGTGGTTGTTTTGTTGCTTTTTTTTGTTGTTGGTTGGTTTTGTGTTTTTGTTTTCATATAAGACTATATCACTACCAGATTAGTTGAAAAAACTGTAAAAGGGAAAAAATAAAAATATGACTGAATTGTTTTGTTCTGCAACATTAGGTAGGTCACTCCAAAAGTAACGCCTCCTATTTATTTCTAAGGAAACTGTAACAGACACAAAGAGCACAATAACGCTATTTGATAGAAAAAAATCTTGCTACAAAACACAGTTTTTCTATGTAGACATCATCATAAGCTATGCATTTTCACCAGTGATGAACAAGAGCCTGCACGCTGCACCCATTGAAATTTGCACGACTGTCCAGACAGTGCCTTGTCTTTCACTATCACAAATGCTAAAGCACATTACCCACTGCCTTCCTGTGCTCATATCCACTGTTTCATCTACAAAAATGTTCAGGAATTATCAATGAATGCCAAAGAGAGCCATTTTTTCTTCATGGAGGTATTCAGTTCCACATTTTTGCTTCATATGCACTTCCATGTCAGACGCCATTCTATCAGACTGTACTTCTGCTGCCATCTGTCACACAAAAAGCAAGGGAATACCAGTGGGAAGTTTCTCCCTCTACTGCCATACCACCAATACCTGCCTCTGGTGTTGTGGGTCAACATAGTAAAATAGGAGGCATCACTTTCGTAACAGCCCTTGTAATATCATGTTGTATAATCTCTCCAAACAGAGGTATCTGATATAAATTTTGACATATGCTTAGCTAGCTCCAGTAGTCAGTGCTGGCTCCTGTAGGTTGTTTGCATTTGAAAGTATTTCATTTTTTCCATACATGACTTTTCTTTTAAATTTCTGTATTTGGGATAGCTTTTTTTCCCCTCTTTATTTAAAATCACCGTTGTGTTCTTGCTTTACAGAAGTTGTTGAGATTCACGTAATCTTGTACTTCTAATTTTTCAGGGGGAAAAAAACTGATTGGATTTTCTTACAGATAAACCAGGCATCTAGTGCTTAATCATTTTGCATCCAGTGCACGCAAAACACTGTAAAATCAAAATGGCAAATGAAAATAGCTGGCAGAAACCACTCAGGACATATGTTAACATCTACTTGAATTAATAGAGAAGAAACTTGCAATTGCTAATTGGTCAGCACAAATGATGTAAACTACTCGGTATACACATTGTGTCAAAAAGCAATATTGTGTTTTAAATGTTTATAGAGAGTTAGCAAGACAGAAAGTAAATATCTTTCTGTATCTCTCTTAATGAAAAACCTGCATCCCTCTGACTTTTGCACTAGGTTATAACCTTCACCTATAATTCATCTTTATGGCTATGAAGTATATTGGTCAACAACATACCATATTTTTCTTTCCTCTTTCAATCATTAAAATCATAGCAAAGGATATCTATGCTATTTCATAAACCAAGACTATTCTAAAACAACATATCTGTTCTTGTACATCTTCATGTGGATCATTTACATGCTGAGCATAGACTTAGAGTTCATCTTACATAAGAGTTTGAACAATTATAGAGCAAATAGGATAGTTCTAGTGTTCATCTTTGCTAAGCATGATGTTGAGAATTTTGATACTTCTAATGGTTTTTGTCTTTCACAGAGCAGCGAGAGGAGGCAAAAGTGGGTAAGCACAATAAGCCAACTGAAAATTTGATAGTTATGAAATTTTGGGTGGGTTGCAATTCTTCAACTAAAAATAAAGTGTTTTCTTGCTTTTGTTTTTGCTTTTTTTTCTTTTCAAAAACAACAGAGCAACACAAAAAAAATGGAAAATTGCTTGGGTGGTTTATTTCCCCAGTGAAGAAAAGGCAATGAAAATACATCGTCGCCATCTGAATATCATTTCCCACTGTCTTTCCCTCCTGTCTGGAAACAAAACCAGAAAAGTGAAAAGCTCAGCACTTCATCTTTCTCCTCTTCCTCCACCTGCCATGAACAGAAGTTTACAGATTTTTTTTCTGATTCTTCATCCCTGAGCAGAAATAATTTTGCCAAGGTCATAAGAATTTATAATATACCACACAAAAAAAAAGAGTTTTATACAGTTTAATAAGATACTTCACCTACGGAGCTGAAAATTGATTAACACTGTATTTTCTATCTAACAGAAGGCAAAATGCTTATAGAGATGCATATTTTGTAATATATTTGTAATAAAAAAGTACTGAAGTACCATTGCATATGAAGACCTGTTGGATGCCATGCAACTCTAAGAAAGATGCATTTCATTTAACTACTTTAAAGCCATGAAACATCCCTATTTGTAAAAGACAGTATTCTTTAAAAAAATAAAAATAAAAAAATGGCAGGGATGGAGGAAGAGGGAAGAGTACAAAAGTAAGGAAAAGTCACAACCACCACTAGCAGTGTCATTTTTCGACTTCAAATCAGTTTCCTGTTGATATCTCATTGCTAGCATTTCAGAGTTAGAAAATTATTTACTACACAGAAATTGCTTCACACACTCCGATTTTTTTTCTTCTTAATATGAGGCTATGACTTGAAATAATCAATCATTTCTTTTGTCACCATTCTAAGCCCAAGTTTTTAAAATATAAAATGAAAAATGAACTTCAGCATGTTTCTTACTTTTAGAGAATATATAAGTGTTCCTTTCAGAAGTAAATCAAGATCTGGATAACTGAACAGAAAACCAAGGAAGTAAAAGTCGGTAAACATCATTTTCTTTCTATGTATAGAGTTCAGTATGTATACCATTGAACTTTGACCAAGAGCAATTGTAATTTTCTAAAATATTGGATGAAACTAAAGCTCGCTTTGAGATGTGTCCTAAAACTGGGGATTTTTTTGGGGGGGAAGAAAAAAAAAACTTTAACACTTCAGTCTTTAATTCTGAACTGAATACTCGGAAGATCAAAAACAACAGTTACTACATGTTACCACTGATCGATTTTTATACATTCTTGAAGACATCTTGGATAATTTAACATACTAAGAACATAGACAGTAAAAATACTGCACAAGATTCAGTATATGAGATGTTATAAAGTCACATAATTGACATCTTGGAAGAAAACATACACTCAAATATCCATGCTTAGAGAGACTGAAGTCTACTAGTGTTATGCTGATTTTATTCATTGTAGAGGCAAGATAGGAAGGCCCTATGTTAGCATCAGGCAGTAGAGAATTCTAGAGTGAACCATGGCAGTGGCATTTGCCTTCCTGCTCTTCATATCATGGTAAGGATTACGGATTTAAGTCTAACAGCTTATCTTTCATACAAACTTGTGCTTCAGTGTAATTCATGAGTTAAAGATGTTGCAGAACAATATGAGAATTAATAAAAAGAGAATTTGCCAAGCTGAGATGTAGAAAATAATTCTCTTCCTGATGTTTTAAAAAAAAATCCCTCTTCATCCTTGCAAGCTAGTCAAAACAAGCCATTTCATTCTTGAAATCCTGAAACACAGAACAGCATTATCCTTTCTCTTTTATAGACCAGTAAAGGGAATCTGCTAGTTCTTAATCAGCCTGCAATGCAACATCTGAAATTATCAAATACCGAACAATCTGTGAAGAAATACTTCAGAGAGAATGCTAATGACCACAAAGAAAGCAAGTGCCATCAGCTGGAGGAAATTCTCATGTTTATGAATTGCTGGTATCTGTTTTAAAGCTGCAACCCATCATGTCTCCTGAAATGGAGGCTATAAGATAAATGCATTTCAAACAAGTAGCACACAACAATATTATAATACAGATCAATTACTTCCACAATAATGTACCATTCAAAAAAGTAAGGTTATTGAGAGAACTGTCATGCTAAAGATTTCACATTGCTGCCTACAAAAGCAAATGTCCTCCAAAAGCCCAGCTATCCACAGCACAACCTGAGAAATAAACCATCAGGAATGGGGGAGAAGCAAGAGCCAGTGCAAGTCATTGTCCCAGGCACTGTTGATTTGCAAAAAATGCCACTCATGGTAGAGCTGGTCTTCCACAAACCATGTCTATTGCTCATGAAGTCTGGGAGTCAAAAATCCAAGGTACTCAATTAGCCAATATGTGAGCTTTCTGAACTGATAAGATAATAAATGATCAAATTTCAATACTGACATTATGAACACATCACTCAAATAACTTAGATCGTGCCTCACTTATTTCTCTAAACCTCTTCAAATTCAATAATAAGCTGAATTCATCTTCACAGCTTTATCAGTCAATATAGATACAATTTTAACTTCTGAGTTCATATATTTAAAATGTTCTAAATGTTTTTATTTTCCCATTTGACTCATGTTGTGGACGTTTATTTTATAGAGAGCAATCTGTTTGGCATATACAAAGTCTTCTTTAAATTTAACATTACTAAGCTGAAGTCTGAAATGGGAAGAGAGCCCAGGCATGGTTTTGTGGCTTGGCTTCAGTTCAGACAAAAGTAGTGAAAAAATCCAAGAGGCAAGGAAGCTTACCTATTTAAGTCAGTACTATCACCAAAAGCAGCTTTGTAGTTCTTCTGCTGAACACATTTATGGTGTCTATAGGTGCTGCAAAAATAAGGCCATTCTCTTCTCCCCAGAGGGGACTGATAAGAAGTTAAGATGGAGATAACAGAGCACACAATACCCAAGCTACTAAGGCTTCCACAGTGGCATTAATGAAAAATAACAGGTCTATTTTATCAGTGCACAGTTGCTCCTGGCTGAGAGAGGTACTAATTGCAAATGCATAGACTGATCATTTCTCATTAAACTAGAATTATCACAGATTTATTTATAAAAAGAAAAAAAGTTCAACCAAAATATTATAGAGCTCCCCTTCAAAGAGATAATAATCCTGCCACTTCGCTGAAGTGCAAACTAGCAGAATCGGAGCAAGTTAATTAAAATCCATGTAAGTTACACAGTTATTTTTTGCCATCCTGCTATGCAACTTTGCAGTCACTGAGTAAAGTGAGGAAAAAGAGGAAAGAATGGAAATTTATGTGACAAATTAAGGATTGTGTTTCACAACCAAGAAGTAAATGATGATGAAATTAAGTTTATAGAACCCTCAGCCAACAGCACGAGTTAGGATTACACAATCTGACAGAAAGGGCTTGGTAAACACATAAGGAAATAATTTAAACCAGGAAGGGCACCAAGAAAAGTTACATATAAAATTATAGAATGGTGTGGGTTGAAAAAGACACCAAAGACCATCTAGTTGGGGTCAACCACAAGACCAGGCTACCACAGCCATATCCAGCCTTGCTTTGAATGCCTCCTGGGACAAGGCATCCACAACCAATCGGGGCAACCTGTTCCAGCGTGTCACCACCCTCTGAGTGAAAAACTTCCTAACATGGAACCTAAATCTCCTGTCTTAGTTAAAAACCATTCCCCCTTGTCCTATCACTACCCACCCATGTAAACAGTCATTCCTCTTGTGTTGGTACCTTCCTTTCAAGTACTGGTACTCCCTTCAAGACCCACAATGAGGTCTCCCCAGAGCCTTCTATCTCCAAGATAGAATATTTAAACTAATAAAATATTTTCAAACAACTTTCTAAGTTATTCTCACTATGTCTTTATTTTGTTAATTATTTTAATCAAAAAAAAAACAAAAAAAACTAATATTTTTCATTTTATCAGTTGTTAGCAGTATACATATACACTTTGGAGAGTAAAAGTTTCCTAAATCTTTCCTTCTCTGTGCATTAATTTCTACTGCAATAATTGTTTATCTTTTCTAACAGTACTAATAATTGTCTAAGTTTATGGCTTTGTTTTAGTGCAGTAGTCAAGAATTCAAAGCCTGCACTGTCAGAAAGGCTGACAATTTCAGTCATATAAAAAAACACAAAAACGAACACCACTTAGTTCTGCTTTTGAAACTGATTGATTCCAATTGTGAAACTGTAGACAGCACATAGTCAGAAAGAGTAAAATATACATTACAATCATGGACAAAGCATATCAATTTATTATTATTATTTTTTTAAAATAGCCCTTCATAGCCCTAATAAGAGCTCACTGGAAAAAAAAACATTGGAACGTTAAGCCATACCTAAAGCTGAAGAGTTTCTATGAAAAGTTTTACAGCAATGAGGTTACACAAAAGTTGCATGACATTAGATAAAACTTCACACCATACTACTGACTATAATTTACACTGTTGTGTATATGCTGCCTACATATTACTGTAAATATAATATCAGAAGTGATCCACGAAATAAGACCTCATCTGCTTGACTTCCAAATATAACAGTTCTGACCCAGAACTTCTAAGCCTTAGTGATTTGTAGTTCAACAGTTAAAGTGTGTTTTTCTTCTTAATTTTCATTAAGTACAAATATATATTTGCAAATACTGAATTATTTGTCCTAATTAATTTTTTAACAAATATTGAGCCATTATTAAATACTAGCAAGGTACTATCTCTACAAAAATAGTTCTTGTTAAATCTGATTAAATTATTAAAACTAATTTAAAAATCCTAGGTATTTTTTCTAGGCAAAATATTCTACTCTGAAAGTCTCTGTTCTCATTTTAGCTAAATTAGATGAGAAATTAAATTTGAAAGACTGAACAGAGTATATAATTCCACAGTCTACTTTAATTAAATGTGAAATAATTAATCCCAGTTAGGGTAATTATCTCACTTCTGTGACTAAAGTTAAGCTACCAAAGGAATGATGATACAACTTAAGAATTTAAGCTGCTGTAACAATGTCTGCTAAAAATTATCAAATACCAGAACTTCGCTCTCTCTGCTGAGATGTAACATCACATCAGCTCATGGTTCATACACATTAAGGAATATACTAGGTTACAGTAGCAAGGAGAGCAGAGAGAAGAGTCAACATAATCATCACTGATTTATGCTCACAATTGAAAAAAGGTTCATTTCTTTCTACTGTCACTACTTTATAACAGTATTGTGGATTAACTTCTTCCTTGTCTGCATCTGTGTATGTTTTGCAAATGCACTGTTTCATAGACAAACCACATACAAAACATCTATGAATCATATCAAAATCAGACTATTTGCTTTTAACTAGAGTATCACACTTCTGTTATTATAAATAAATTCCCATACACTTAAGTGTTTAAGTTTTTTTCATCTTCCTTTTTAGCCAACCATAAGTATTTCCTACTTTAAACAAGAAACTTAACATTAGGAAGGATTGTTTTCAGAACAAGGGGACTATTAAGAATGCTTTGTGAAGTTGTGTTCAGAAATTTGTTGTGTTTTTTTTTTTTTTTTTTTTTTTTTTTTTTTTTTTTTTTTTTTTTTNTGGTTTTTTTTTTTTTTTTTACTTTCAAATGATATACAAGCACGAGTCTGAAAGAAGACAGATCAACCATAAAAATGAATTTTTATCATCAACCACTTACGTAGCTTCCTGAAGCAATATTCTGAGTATTAGGAACTTCACCATCCACTTGTACAGATTTTTAAATACTGTGCACTTGCCAGTTTTGAGGCATTAAACATCAAGAAAAAAAATTAGTCACGAAACTATCATTCTTAATTTTCTTTATTACACATTACTTGAAATTAATTTACTGCTTTTCCACTTTATAGTGCTGAGTATATTCCTTTTTACAGTGGTCAAGGCAGTAAAAAGTTACAGACTGCTGGTAAATTAGGAACAATCATTATCTATGGAAAATTATGAATAGATTCTGTTGCTCCAATACTTGCAAAAGAGCAGTGAAAAACCAGCATCTAGAATATAAAATAGTTATGTATTTGTTGCATTAAAAAACTACTATAAGATTGTTAAAATTCGATGAATGATAAGTATTTAAAAACTGATAAACCTTAACTAATAATGAAATGCCTAAAGATTTCAAGCTAACCAGTCCTTTCCTGAGAGTTATTTCTCAGTCACTGTTTCATTTCCTTTGCAACTGTACACTTCAAACGCAACTTGCTGATGAACACTGGTTACTTATAGTAAAACAAGCAGGATTTAGACTCTCTTCATTATATAGAGAACATGTTACACTTGTATATACATTTATATTTCCTCAAAATGTACATATGTACACATGCATTTTTCCATATAACGGTACTTTGTCTTACATTATGCACTGGAAGGAAGGACACTGTAAAGGACCCAATTTAATTGATCTAAGAAAAAAACCTAAGCTTTGTGTGTACAAACCACTGTTTTTGAAGGCTACGTCCAAAAGACATCTGTTATTCAAATTTGCTGTTAAAAGTGATTGAGTTTACATATTCTGCAGGACATCATCACTAAAACCTCCATTCAGAATTTTACAGTGAATGCTTTTGTACTAATTCATATAATTTGACAGGGCAAGGAGTTTCATCAGAAAGTCTGCCATGTTCACTGTAAAATCCTGACTTGCATTTAGCTCGAAGAAAGCAAACTTTCCATGTCATATCTTCACTAGATCTGAAGCAAATATGTACAAGATAATCAGTACTAAGAGTTGGTCAGTTAAAGCAACTTTTGCCACGTCGTGGAAAGTCTGACAAATCCAAAACTATTTTTGTAACAGTTGGTTTATTTCACAATATGCTAAGATCATTATGGTATCTCTTGGGTACTTTGCACACTTTAATAGATGTCATTTTCTTTCCCACAAGTAATCTGCCTTCCCTCATTTTATTTTATTTTATTTTTTCCTTCCTCCTCTTTTCTCCTATTTCCTGATTATATACTTCAAAGGTGGCAGTAGTAGTCAATCAGAACTGTGTGCTCCTGGGAACCCCTCAGAACTGTCACCCAGCAGTAACTGTCTATTCATTAATTTACTCACTGCCTTAAAAGAAATCTCGATGTTTTCATCCAGATTACTTCTTCCAAAATTACTAAGAAATATTTTTATTTGAGGAACAAATCCATAGTCTGCAACTACTACTACTTTTGTGTTCTACAGTTCCATGCCTTGAGACGGGTCTCAGTTTTCAATTCAAATTACATGTTTAGACATAAGGCGTCAGCTTTATCTCATTTTTTGCATTTTTGCCTGAAATTAAATTTGTGACATTTAAACTGTGAAATTTGTGTGTTAAACTGTGAAATACCAAATGATTTCAACTCTTTTAAAAAAAATTAGTAATTCAAAACTTGATTTGTATGGTATGTTAATTAAGACTTTTATCAAAACAATGAAGAAAGGGAAGGTTTTCTTAATAAATACAGGTAATAAGTTTTTTGTTTTTTATCATCTTGATTATTACTATGTAGCCAGTCACATTAATTAATTACCAGAATTAATCTGGTAGAAGCATGGAAAGTGAGTGACTTGCATTTTTTGTTCAAAACTGTCTACTCTTCTGATTTTGTTTACATTTACTCATTTCAATTTACAATACTTAGAGATCAACTTTTCTGTTACTCCCAGTAAAGAGTATTTTCTTCCCCTTTACGGCTATTTATTATTATTTTATTTATTATTTACTATGATTATTTAGTTTTTAACTATTAAGTTTTTACTCTCTCTAAAAGCATAACCCATATGCTTTTCATGGTCAGCAAGCTGATACAGACAATGAACATTAAATATTTCTTTGTCTGGCAAATTAAAAGTCAGATGAAACAAAAATAGAACCTCCTACACAAGCATACTTTAAATACATTTCTCAAAAGATAACCAGTAAGTTATTATAGAGAAATTACAAGTGAGAAGCTTCACTGCTGCAAAACACTGAAAACATTCCTTCCACATGTACCACAGTTGTTTGTAACACAAGAAAAAAGTTTGTTTACATATTTCAGCACGGCATTTTATTTTAATTTCCCAGATTGATCCTCCTTACTGATGCTAAAAAAGTGAAATACTTCATGATGAAGCTCGTAAGGCTGATAGAAATTATCCATAGCAATTGTCTGTGACAATATAAACACAGCAGTGTGAAATATCTATAAAAATTTAACTGTTTAGAGAGTTTTAGTATTCATCCAGAAGAAAAATCAGCATCAGAGAAAAAGTCAGCCAGAAAACACTGAAAGGAAAGAGACATAAGGGACTCTCACCAGTAGTCAGTAGCACCAACAGCAGGAAAGATGTCATTTACTCTCATATTCATTATAGAGAAATGAAAAAAAAAAAAATACTAGATCAGATTGTCAAAAAGAAAAAAGAAGGAAAAACCAGTGTGCTATACAGCTCACTTTTAACACTAAAAAAACCTAATGATATCTTTGATTTCAGTCGCATTGATGTTTAACTTCCAAGATACTTGTCAGCCTCTTAATTCCTCATCTCTATTGTTCTTTCTCATCCTTACCACTGCCCTCTCAAATTCCAAAAAATATCACTGTATTCAGTTTCCATTGGTTTCTAATCACAACATTAAAAACTCAAACTTTTATGGTATTCATGTTATTTTTTAAACATTATTTATGTGAACATCCTTACAATATGAAATAATTAATCAAAAAGCTTGATTTCCTTTTGTCTGCTTCTACAGCAAGACCAGCAGTTGAACTAATTGGCATCTCTATAGGATGGTGAACCATTTTAGAAAACAACAAACAAGTTAGCTGAAGAGGCAAAAACCTCTTGGTATAGTGAACTAGGAAAAAACTCACAATACCTTGGTTGTGTTTTTCACAAATCTTCATGTTACACGTAGGTGTGTAATCACAGAAATAATGAGGATGCGCCTGTGACTAAAGTACTATCAGATATACTTCTTCCCTAATCTAAAGCCCTTTAGGGCACATATACCTGAAGTATTAACTGAAGTACAAACAAGTGTCAAAATAATGTTGAATTTCTATTGAATTCCTATTCAAAGACGTGAAAAAAATGTCTAGTTTGTTTGGTTTATGTATTCAAACATAATATGGAAGTCTTAAGGTGAATAATTGCCAAGTTATTCTTCAGACTATATAGAAACACATATTTTGTGCATGAGTTGTATCTCTTATCTAGCTATTGCCACACACAATATAGGTAGGACATCTTCCCCTTTCTCCAGGGGAACTTTCTCTAAAGCAGTATAAATATATGTACCTATTTTATTTGAAAATTTCAAATTTATGCCAACAAAAAGCACATTATCAACTTTTATCAGTCTTGAAAACTATAGTGTAGCACTAACAAGGGAAAGAACAGAGACTGAGCATCTTTGCCATACGCAGTCACTATCATTCAAGTCAAGGGCAGAAGAGAAGACATCAACACAATTGTTCTTTCTCCACTGCTTTTGTATATGGTACATTTAGTGTACCGGTAGTCATCTACATAAATCATACATGATTCAATCAGTTAGTTATTCGCATGCCTGATGCCTAAAACAATAGTCAGAGAAGGACACAGTGCTCCTGACTGGATCACACTCAGGGTGTAAGACAGAGTTTTAGTAACACTTAGATACAGAAAAAACAAGACTTACATACACAGGTAGCTGTTCTAAAAGTGAAAGGAGGGGAAAGTTAAACTTTCACACCTTTTAAGTTTTAAACTATAATTGGCAAGGGTAAGAATTCACCTACAAGTCTTATACACATATTCTACTAATGTAAATTGGAATACCTCTTTTAAAAACAGCTAGAAACCTACAAAATTCTTTCCTGTGCAGCACCTCTGCAATGCAATAGTACCCTGAATACCTTGCTTTCATGGCAGACCTTTTACTTCTGCTTTGCTACTGGTGAAGAGTAAGTTCTGAACTGTGAAAAGGCTCTTGCTCAGCACATACTCGGTAAGAGCTCAATAAGGGGCTGCTCCTGTCAAGGCAAGATTTAATCAACAGTATTTGAAATGTTTTAACTGCTGTGCTAGCAGAACTCATCTAAACATCTCACAGGGAGGAAGCAGACCATGACAAATATTTCTTTTTTACTGCCACTATAGATAGAGAAGAACAGCTGTTCCAGGGAAGTACAAACCTGCCTACTATTTTAAGCAGAAGCAGAAAGACAGTCATTCTTTGAGCTGTACAAACTCTCTGAAAACAAAACTCACTGCAATGACTTGCTCTGTGTTGCTCTTCGGCATAACTTTAGAGTCTACAAAGCAGGCTTCCCAGTTTCATGAAAGCTGGTCTTTAGGCTGAAGGGCATAATTGTTATAGATTCTAAAACCTGACTACATGTCTTTCATTACTTAGAACATTAACAGCAAGCCACTTGTTATCAAGAGTAATAAACAGTGGAAACAATATACAAGAATTTAAGATGTTACGATAACACATTACTCCAGGGAGACAGGAAAAGTCCTGCTGGAGCTGAAGTCAAACCAGATCTTCAGTTGCAATGCTCCTGAACACACAGATTTTTGCTGCAGAGAGTGGGCATGGCACTGAGAGATGGAGATCACCCTTCACTGCTTTAATTTACCTTGCATTTTGATGCATAGATTCCCTCGCAGTCTGCTTGGAGATTGGTCTGATTATTGCAGCCTACATGGAAAGTTCTTTCAGAGGAACACTTTACAAGCAATTGTCATTACTCATAGCTCAGACAGCAAGAAAATGCATTGAAAGAGCTACTGATTTAAAAAAATAAAGTGTTTTCAGAGGTGCAACAACAATAAAATCCTCTCCTTAATAAACCACACAAAAAAAAAAACTCAAAAGAAAAAGTGAGCTGTATTAGTGGGAATGCTGAAAATTTTCAGTACCATTCAGACATAATAATATACCAAAATGTCCACATTTTAAAAGAATGAAACTAGAACTGCACACTACTGCTAGAAGCATTGTTTCTTCATAGGATTTTGAAAATTACTTTATCCACTGAACTTCTTCAAATAGTACAAAAACATAATGTGTTAAAATACAATGAAGAAGGAGCACAGATGTGTATTTTCTAAGATTTGAATTAAAAAATGAATTTGATAGCAAGTGCAAATTGAGAGTCACAAATCAGAACTCATTTCATTTCTATAACATATGAAATAATGCATTTACCTTTGAGATCTAGACTATTTATTGGCAAATACTAATGTTTTGTGGATCTATTTTCAAATAGAAAAATTAAACTAAAATAATTACATAATCTTCACACACGTTGACTCCGAGCAACTTCTAACGCAGCCTGGAAACACTATATTCATTTTTACAGCACCCCAAAATAGATATCTGAAGAGGAATTTTGTTTGAAATAGCACATACTCCTTTGGAAAAAGAAAGTTTTCTCCATACACACATGTATTTGTCCAAAGAGAAATCTATCCATTTGGCTACAACTTCTAAATATAGTGAAATAAATATGACACAGACAACCATATATATGCACCCACATGCAAACTTTCCCATGCACACGTAAATTAAGTGTGCATATAGAGACCTTAAGTAGACACACATCTGGTCCACGCCCAATCTGAAATGGTTGTATTATAGATGTTGGCCAGAAATCATGAACCCCTCATAGATGTCATGGTTTCATGGCTTGTCATCAGTATTCCACATCATAATATCGTGCAGTACACTGGGAGTTAAAATGTCAAACGTTGGAGTCCCATGGATTGCCAACATACTTCATGAATTCCCGTCTCAGAACAGAAGAATGAACTACAACTCCTAGAAGACTTCATTTTTCTGCTTCTGTTTTCTGTTTGGAGGGAAAGATAAAACGGACTGGGAGACACTGAAATCTAAAGCCAGCTTTTCAGAGTTTTACTGACAAATACATAATTTACTAACAAAGCTGCAAATATAAAACACGTTTGGAGGACTATGTTCTCACTGTTCATAATCTAGTGGATTGCAACCACATCTTATGTCAGCAGGCATTAGTAGAGCAGCTCAGGCATCTGCTCCTCAATAATTAGTAGGAGCTTAAGGTTTATATATTTCCATTTGGAGTAGAATATGAGAAATTAAACTACTGGGAGCAAAGACGGCAACGTAGAACTGGTCAGAAAAAAGTGAACTTTGTATTACTTCAAATGAGTAAAATCACACATACACTCAAGACATATTTACTAAAGGTTTAACAAGAAAATGAACATTTCTTACCCACTAGAACACATCTGAGGTTCAAAATATCATTCTCTCTGTATTATAGTTACAATTCAGCAAGTTTCTCATCTGATCTTCCAAGTATAACTAAATCCCACATCTTACAAATATGCACACAGCTGATAAGTTTTGAAGTACAGCCTTACATGGGCTCGCATTCACTTTCAGTGCGAAGATCAGGAAAATATAGCGGTTTGAAGGTTGCAGGACTCTGACATGTCCTCACATGAAATGCCCCTGCGTTTCATTAAGCCTTCTCTAACTCTATATTTTCTAAATAATCCAAACATTATTAAATGTGCTCTCTTTTAAAACACATTTAGACCATGGGTTGCTTCCATGATCATTCCCTACACAAACTAGAAAGCCATGTGGTCATACATCCAGTTTCTCCCTGCACTTTATTTTCAGAATCACAGGTCAATCTCAGGCCTAATTGAATTTGTCCACTGCACAACTGAAAACATGAGAATTAAACTATTTATTTTTACCTATAAATTTTTCTTGAAAAGCACCAAACTTTGGTCTTCTATCTGTAATAATTTTCCCCTTCAGCTCGACTGCACCTACATTGCCATAGAAAACATACATGTAAATTAAGCAGACAAAATCAAGTAACCCTGTATGATGTCAGCAGCCTCCTCCTCTCCAAAATGTAACTGTGCTAGGTTAACAAGCTAAAAGTCATATATACCTAAAAGTCATGCTGCCTCAGCTGCTTGCTCATCGCAGGGGAACATTTTTTCATTCAATCTTCTCCCACGCTAATTTTCTCACTTCTATCACCACTAATTTCTCGCATCACCCAGATTAAAGATTGCTGGGAGGTTTCCTCTCCAGCCATCTGAAATTGAGGCCTGCATTCCTCTGTATCGTTAGATGAGCTTTAACCAGTCTGTGTTTTCAGGGCTACCATCATCCAGCTGGTGTCTATTACACACATGCAATGGATCATCATCACCAGTCGGTGAAGGCAACATCAGATCTTCTCCCACACCCAACCTCCTCACAGAAGAAGGAAAAAAAGTGGGTCTTAAGGGGAGGAAGGAACAGGAAATCTCTGTTATCAATAGTCCACATCCTGTCAACTTCAGTCACGAGTCAACAAGATTACACACTCAGTACGTTAAATTGAAACCAGAGCCCATAAAAGTCTTCTTATTTGATGACCAGCTGTTACAACAGTAAAATAGATATTTGAGGAGAGTTATTTATACATAGCCATGAATGTTCCTTGTAATCGTTAAATTAATAGAAAGGGATAGACCCTTCCTCCAAGCTTGGGATGAAAGCAATTAATAATCATTTACATAAATCTTAATGTTAGCATGTCCACTGGACACTCAAGTCTGACATAATGCCAAACTGAAGCTTTGACTGTCCAACACAGTCAGCAATTACATTTTCAGATGGGCAATGAATTTCAATTAAAAAGGTATATCAACTCAAAAAGGGATAAAAGTTACTTCTCCATGAGATTAAATTCCCAGGCCATGAATCAGAGTTTGAACACTCATTTCTATGTATTCCCAACTTTGTCCTGAAGTCCAGAAACTGTAGCCCTATTGGGGACTGTATTTCCAGTTACTATAACAGACCTTAAGTTTATTCTACTTTCATCCAGGCAAAAAATAAATACTTAAGACTCATTAAGTCATCTTCTTCCCGTTCTGTACATAAAACAAAACTAGAAAAAAAAACACATTAACTTCTAGTGTAAATTTAGCCATGTTCTGTAAATCTACTATTGTTCATTATATCCACTACATGCCTGCATGATGACTAGGCAATGTCAAAGAAGCTCCTAAGCAAGCTTGGTGACCATCCACACAAAAATCAAATTTCTCCTAGTAACTTTACATTTAATGTGTTCATCATTCTTCCTCAAAAGAGTTAGAAAATTCATCTTTGTCTTGGTTGTACAGCAAACCCCTAGATCAGAAACAGCTTCAATAAATTCAAATATGCTCTACTCTATCCACTTGTTTGTAAGCAAAGCGTGGGAGTAACAAATTCTTAAAAATCTAAAGCTGTAATGTGAAGCCCTGTAGACTGTTCCTAGAGCACCAATGAACAAACTACATAATCCTAGACAAATTATTTTCACACTTACCTGTATTTCTATTTCTACAATTCCTAGGTGAAGAAAAAACAACATTCTTAAATATGGCATACTGTCTAAAAGCTAGGAATACATTCAAAATCCATCTTCTAGTTACTGCACATACAATATTAGCAGGTAGACCTTTGAATAAGATAAACCACTGGGGACTACAGGTTGCGAAATTATATGCTTGTCTACAAGTAGATCTTACTAGATTTGAACATTTTCAGAAATACAGAATTTTAGAATAATCATTTCACTATTTAAAAACAAGTTTGCATGTGAGTTTACTTTTCATAAGGTTTTAAACAGAGATATTGCAAAATTTAACTATGATTGACATAAACTATTTCTTATTCCTCATATAAAATTATTACAATTATTATGCAAAGTTTAAAAAGGGGACTTCAAAAAAAAAAAGAGCTTAATCCTAGAAAAACTTTGCCTAATTAAGTTTAAATATTTAGAGCAAGTGTATTTCCAACAGCACAGTAAGTAATATAAATCAACAACTCTAAAGTGCAGCTCTCTGCTAGTAAAATTTATTAGCTGGGATCATTTCCCCACAGCCTCCAAGTCTAAGCAGTTCAGTAGGGGGGGAAAAAACAAACAAACAAACGAAAAAAACTAGTGCTCAACTTCAACATCCTACATACTTCTCAGGTAATACGACAGACAGGGCAGAACTTCAGTAATTCAAATACAATGGAGTAATCTCATCTTTCAAAGAAGTAAAAGCTTGGGTTGCCAAATTGTGATGTATATACTGTTCCAATATGTTATTGAGGTGATCTTTGTCCTCTGCATGTTTCAACCAGAAGATGCACCAACTTACAAAAGCCTGCACTAACAACAAACACTTTGACTGGAATATTGGTGAGAACAGCAGAAGCTTGGACTTGCAGAATCTGGCTTTTCAGAATACTTCTGAATAAGTATTGTTCTTCAAACTTATGGTGTGAAACAGAAAAGATAAAACCAAGGCACTTCAATTATGTCAATTCGTTTAAGTTAAAAACAAAAACAAACAAACAAAAAAACAATGGATCTTCACTGGTGGGTAAACTAGATCTGAATAGACATTCAGCTACCTAATAAATTTTATTTAGTTCTTCACTGTGAAGAACTCTCAAGCCCTTTAACTGGCTATAGTTCAAAAGAGGTGGATAAGCTTAAATTCATTCTCTGATGTACCCACAAATTCCAGATTAAACACATACTGTAAGCCAAACAGAATCAAATTAAATTACAATCACAATATTGAAACACTCCTTCTTGGAGGCAGCTATTGACTGAGACTCTTGATTTTTCAGTACAAAACATGGGGTCACACACAGAGAAGAAAAACTAAGACATCTCAGGTCACACAAATCTCACTTGTATGCTCTTCTTGTTTAATTCTGTTTATAAATTTGACAAACTACTGTAAGTGACTGAGCCTCTGTCCATAAAATAGATCAACTGAGAAGGAGTTCTTGAGAAGTTACTTGTTTTTATACAAATTGAGTGTACCCTCAAAAGCTACTACATATTGTACTTTGAAACTTAAAACAAAATAATATTCAACCTTTAGTGGGCTTTTTGTTGTTGCTGTTTTGTTGCTTTTTTCTTTTTTTTTTT
>VXAB01002578.1:154039-184610 GCA_013399175.1 Odontophorus gujanensis | reverse complement strand
TTTTTTTTCTTTTTTACTGCCTTTGAAAAACAGCCACAAGTTGAAGTTTTCAGGTGCATATGTGGGTCAGTCAGACCTTTATATACCTCCTCCCTTCTTCGCTCTTTCCTGCAAGTCTCAGTGCTGGCTGCAACTAACTGCTCAAAATTGTTACTCATAAGAGTACCACCAAGGCAAATGTAATACCTCAGTTCCTACAGCATCAAACTCAGCCCACTTAATTAAGGAGGAACAGAAGCAGACATGCATCTCAATGGTACTGTGTTGTCCTGCAGTTCACAAATAAAGCACCCAAAGTATTAGTAAGTTATCAAAGTTTCAAATATTTTGTTAACATCAGAACACTAAGGAAAGAGTCTTGCTATTTAACTTGGAAAGCACAAATTTTGGTAGCCTCAAGTAGTTATCTTCTAGAGCTTCATTTGTAGATTTCTTCAAACCAGTTATAATAGACAAGGTGTGTACTTAAAAGAGAGCTAAAACAACACTTGCAGAGTGATCAAGTATGTAAGATAAAGCGTGACTGTTTAAATCTCTGTGAACATAAAACTCTACCCTTTGTAACACCCCTTTGAAGAAGTACTGTACAAATAAAACTGTCACTCAGATATTAATTACATCAAAAAGAATAAAGTAAGCTTTCTGTGAAAGTCTGATGAACACTTGCCGAACTAGGAAAATAAAAGTGTATTGTAATTATTCAAAGATGAAATATATATTTTTATGCATGTGCTTGGTTGAATAGCCTTTGACAGGCTAGCATTAGTACTACCTATTTTTCTCCAGTAAAGAAGGTACATAAAATCTCAGCTGTCAGTATTTGAGTGCCCTCAAATACTGCAGTCATAGAGGGCCATGTTTGCTGACTATATTGTTTTTGCTCCCTAAGGGGAGGTACATATCCTAAATTCTTGGGTGAATTTAGCCTTGTGGAATAGGAAACTCTTGGGACATTTTAACAGTATCATGGTGGGAAGGGAAGGCTAATCATCTAGATGGGGAAAAAGTATTGCAATGGGATTTCTTGGGCACACAGGACTTGTACAGAAATGAGAAAATGGTAAAATTAGAAGTATATCCAATTCAAGGCTACTTGAACAACTTTGTTATTCAGGTGGCCGCGTATTTTACCATCCAGCTGGAATATGTAATAAATACGAATTATTTTTGAAATATTAAATACAGGAAATACACTGTCTTTATGAACAATGACAGAAGGATGTACAAAAACAGTACGTTACCAAATACCAGAATCAAATACATGGAATGTAAATATGTCTTAGATTCTAAGAATCATTTCAAACATTCGCTTTCATATGTCTGCATCACTGCTCGAGAAGATTTAGAAGTAATTTTGATTTTATTTGAGGTTACTCCAAGTCACTTCCATTATCGCTGTGACACATTCAAAGAAAACGTACATATTACTATGGGCATCAGACAAAACTTAGTCAGGCATCATTAAAAAAACATAGGTGCAATTGCAAACATGAATGAAGTAAAAAAACCACAAGTTTTGCAGATGAAGAAATTAGGACAGACCACGAGTTTTTCAAGGCTGCACGATGTTTATGACCATTATCCTGTAAAGATATTTATTGCAGAACACATAGTATATGCGCATATTTATTACACTCTAAATCAGAGTTTCACACAAGATTTAAAGCCTTAGTCACCTGCTAACTCAACTCAGGGTACAGTGGTTCATCTAATCTGAAATGAAGTCAGATTGTATACCCAAAAGTAATGTGCTGTAACCTCCACTAAACACACTGAGGTCCAGGTCATCAACTAGATCATCTCCCTGCCCCACTGTGCTCTTCTAAACATCTAGCTCTCCAAAAACAAATGAACAAAAAAAAACAGCCCAAAGGATTCAACTACAGCGCACTTCGGAATTCCTCCAGCTCAGCTTTCAGAGCATTGCTCTCCATAGTCAAACTTCCCATTTTCTGAAGGTTATTTCAAGTTTGGGGGGATTGTTTAGTTACTTGGCAGCAGCATGTAAACAAGAAGTTCAGAACAGAAGTGGCAAATTTCATTTAACTTTGATAAATGCTTTGATAAAAGCTGTAACTGATTCCTTTGCAATCAGTATGGGTATTTAAAGTGAGATGCAAAAACTAAATAAGTTGCAATTTGCATATTTGCTGTATTATGCAAATTAGATGGTATATTGCACATTTAGCGCCTCCCTCTCATTTAGAGGTTCAAGCAAGCCATTAGCAGGATTCACTATGTAAAATATTTAGCTGCAGTAGACTGTCCAAATATGTGAGACCACCCCTTGGATGTCCTTGCACAACTGTTAGAGAGGCACAACAGCCATTTTTACAGAAATGTCCTGCTTACACACCTTTTCTGTCAGGAAAGTACACAGTTACCTTTTCTAGGGTTGGCAGTTCTGAGTTCAGATTTCAGAATAATGAAAAACCCTTGATTTCTTTATCTTCATACTGCAGGCTTCTCTTGTTGGCCTGCTGTTGTTCAAACACAGGACTAAATACAAAACTGTTTGCAGTTTACTTGGAAATATTTTAGGTGCCATTCAAGCAAACTGAGCTGAATCATGGTTATGCAAAAGAAAACTTCTGTTCTGCTATTACAATCAACTAGTAAACCCCAGACCTACAGAAAAGAGTGTTTTGGTAGCAACACGTAGTTTTCAAAACTATAGTAGCACATTACTCTTTAAGCTCATAAACTAAATACTGGAAGTCCGGTAATTTCAAAACCTAATCAGAATTCTGCTCCTACACAGTCACCCACATACTACAGAATCAGCATGCACTGCTATATAGCCCTGCTACATTTTAAAGACAACTGTTTCTGGAAAGAATGCTACAAATTGGAGAGCATGGTTTAAACAAACAAAAGGATTCACATTTACCCTATTTTGCAGGTTTTTTTCCTTTGTTGTTGTTGTTTGTTTGTTTTTGTTTTTAAGATTAATTTGATACACAAGGGAGATATCTATTAATTCCATATTATTTCCAAGACACCTTTATCTGCAGGTACATATTCAGTGAAAAAGGAAATTCCTTGTACTCAAAGGAGATCGTTTACAAAAAAAAATCAGGCAACAGTCACTGAGATGAGTCAATACCAACCACAAACACAAGTTCATCATTTATGAAATAAACATTTGCTTTTCCATTCACATGGAATATTTCAAGAAACTCAGAAAGTGAGTATAAAAGAAACTTTCAGATTGCCTTTTGTTCGTTAACTACCTTTGCAAAATACATGGAAAAAGTAGACCATATGATCACTGAAATGTTTGCACAGCAATATTGCTAAGCCCAACCCCAACCATAGGGAACATCTAGAAAAATCAGAACGCAGATATTCCCCATTGGCGTATGGTAAGATGTTTAGTAAAAGGTAGCCATGTACTTCATCTCTTATAATTATTCAAAAATACTGGAACCTTTCCCAGCTACAGCATAGTGATAATGCACTGATTCAGTTAAAGTAAGAGGAGTCTATCACAACATCATGCTTCTAGAGATCTTCCATTCAATTCAGTAATACATTCATAGGGTTTATGTTCATCTGAAAAAAATTCACACTTGAAAACTATGAGGGCTGAAACTACATGCACAATGTACACAGAGTTAACTTTCAAATGCAGGTTGAAACAAGGCTCTTAAAATAGGGAATTATCCTGGAAATGCTGACGCATCTTTAACACTGTGAGTGGGCGCCAATATAATACACACATTGTGTACACATATGTTGCTGTCTTCCTGGGAAGCTTAACTGAAAGCCCACATGGTTGATGTGGGACAGCAGGAATGCCTCTTTGAAAGCACTCATCCTGCTTATTCATAGTATCTCAAATGAATCCCTACGCACATGGAAAAATTATGGCACAAAACAGTGCTTGTGATGGTTAAGAATCCTTTTGAATCAAAGCTATCCTTGATACTTCAATAAAAAACACCTTGCTGACAGAACTTGGGCATGATCTTAAGCATTTAAACTAAAGCAGTTCTGAAGTGTTAGAATTTTCCAGGTCATCGACACAGTTTAACAAATTTAATTGTTTCCAGATTAAAAAAAAAAAAAAGGAAAAAAGGCTCATTTTAGTTGCTCCCTCTCCTCCTCCCCCTCCCCAAAAAAGCACACACCCACTGCACAGGGTCAGACTCACAGAAGAAGAATGGAACAATAGATGGACCATCTGCTGCTACATAAAGTAAACTGAAAATCCAGGAATAAAGGAGCTGCATTAAAGTCAGTATAATGTTTTGATTTTCTTTCATAACAGATTCTTACTTAACTAAGTTTAAAAACAAAAATAAACAAAGTGCCACACAGAAAACCTGTAGAAGCTTCTATACATAAGTACACAGAAGAAAGTATGAAATTTAGAAATATTATTTCACTTCCTTCATCAATTTCAGCCTATATGAGATTCCAGTGATAAATACTTTATAATATATATATGTATGTCTATAAGGAAAATCACTGGAGCATTTTTTTCCACATGGGTGAAAAAGGATCATATAAGCACCTTAAATAACAGCTCCATGAATACGCACAACTTCAACAATGTTGTCACAGCTATCAGCTGATTTCCCTGTAAGACAGACTTGTTCCCACGACGAAGTTTAAGGCAGTTTGAAGTCTGTAATATGCCAAAACCAAGCCTGAACAAGGTGTAATTGCCTAAAGTAAAGATTGTCCTGGAAAGACCCACTGCAGAATAGATGATTATGTGAAAAAGCACAAAGAAACAGAGGAATAGCACATTTATACTTACTTTTTCCCCATCCATAAATTCAGGCTCAAACCACAGTAACAGATATGATTCTTCTCTTCCATTATATTGGAGTGATTCAGCTGCTAGATATGTTTTGTCACATTATAATAGCTACTAGGAGGTAGGTGTTTTTGTTACCTTACTTGTATTGAATAAATATAGGCAAATATATTTCCCCCGTGTTTTAGCTATTCATTTCTTCCCTATCACTCTTCTGGCTGTACTAGGCTTATGTATTTCGAGAAATTGTCAACACCAAAACACCATTCAGTCATCCACTCCAGTAACACACCACATTCCCAGGAAGTAAAGATTTAATAAAGGATTAAATTTAAAAACAAATATCCATGAATCTGTCCCTCTGTCTACACTCGTTAAAAAATATACTTTAAAATTCTAATAAACATTGCCTATGTTGCCCAATTAGATTTTTGCAATAGTAATGATAAATTCATTCAGCACAAAAAAAAACCAAAAACAAACCTTAAAAGCACAAACAACATTTCAAAGGGGCATGTTCTTAAAGACACTGAAAAACTGCAATCTGGCATCTAAATGCATCTCTGCCTGCCCAAAACTGAGATCTTCACCAACACAGAAAACCTTCTTCTCTGCTTATCCCCACCCCCGCACCAAAGAAAGCAGAACAATGAGACAAAACAAACTACTCATTCTCAGTGACACTTGAGACTATAAAATAAGGCAAAGTTCCTTTTAGGCAATCATTACCAGCCTGTCAGACAGATATGAGTGTAGTTAATGAAACCACATACGCACAGACTAGAGGACAGCTGTGTACCAACTGGGTCACCAGTGATCCATACTACGTAACACCTCCCAGATGAGTAGTGTCTTTTTACATTACTGTGCTGCTCTGTAAGTGATTACGGCCTATTCATCATAGGGCATTAATTGTGGGGATTAACAGTAAAAGGAAGCACATGAACAGGACGTTTCTTTTATTTATTCATTTTTGCTTTGAATCTTTGTGCTTTTGGTACATCCATTAATTATGAAGTAAAAAGGATATGCAGAGTTCCGAAAAAAGAATTATGATTTTCATCTTCCAGTCTCCTATACTAAACAAATTCATTTAAAAGGAGTAAATGGAGATAAGATTTCATCCTGTTGGCACATGATTTCCTCAGCTGGACAAAAAAAATTGGCAATGTACGTGCCACATTATTTTCCGTGTTTTTTTCCCCAGTTGGAGCACAGAACACAAATCACTTAGTTGTAGAAACAATGAACCACTGGCCACCAGGAAGGAGCTGTCAGTAAGATGCAGTTGTGGATTAAAAATCTGTATGAAGTCAGGACAGGAGCCTTTATCAGCACTCCTGTCATCCACCATTAGTCTGTTACTGCTATAGCCAGAAGGCACAGAATCCTAAATACTACTCTTTATTCTAATAAAACCTGGAAGCACTGCAGTGAATTAAGTATCATAATACTTAACAGACATAAGTGACTGATGATGACCAACATAAGCAGAGAAAACAGAAATAACTAGAATGAGCCAAGCTAGAAATAAAACAGGTGTATAAAGACTCTATTCTAATGAAAATATCAATTTTTTGTAAGTTATAATCAACTCTGCCATGCTATTATCAGGATGACTAGCAAATGAACATATACTTTTCAGATTTTAATGTTTCATGGCTGAAAGTTAGGACAATATTTCATTACAAAAATACTAGCTTTCTCTAGTATTTTAAAAACAAATCCTTGGAAATATAAAAAAGATGAATAACAAGCTAAGCTACTGAATAGTTATCTCCTTTCCTAGTGTATTGGAGAGCAGCTGACTTCTTTTAATAACAAATATAATAGTTGGAACGCAAGCTCAAGAGTTGTGATAGAAACCCTTGCTTCTGAGTTTTAACAACAGACTATACTTGAACTACATAAATCATTTCCAGACTATTTGTTGCTCTCTATCTTCACTAAACATGCTTTTTAACCCTTTATAGCCTGCCACACTGATGGAAGACTTAGGTACCTGATTTGCTAAATCTTTCAGCTTTGAGTTTACAGTTGTTCATTTTTCTTTTGAAAATACCAGGCTTTCTCCAATAAGTAAGAGCAGTGAGCATACACACTGATATCAAATTCAAAATAAAATATAATTTAGATAAGTTTTTTAATGACTACACCTCTTCAGCCCTATAAGCAGCTTAAAGCGTCAACATGCAATAATCTCAAGGTATTTCTCTTCAGATCTACGTATTTTCCCCACTACACAGCAGTTAAAGGTCTGCTCTTGGTCATACACCTGTAGTCTTTCAGAAACTAATGACTGCTTTAAATAAAATTTAAACATTCATCTTACAAATGTTCCTAGGTAACGGATGTTTTATTATTGACCCTGCATTTCATACTTCCCATGACATTCATGACTCAGATCAACTCTGAGATCAGTTTGCGGAGTATTGTCTTGGCTAAAGACCATTTTCTGAAACAGTTTGAAAAGAAATGCTAATAAGTTTGTCTTAAATTAATGCCTTTCAACTTGTTACAACAGAGGCACATTTTTTCCTCATACATTTTTAAACAATATAGTATTGTCCAAGATATCACAGTTAAAGAGTGATACCTAACAAATGAATTAATTTCCTCTTAAAAAGGAAAGAGTGTCTCTAATATAAGGTTAATCAAGGTTTTTTATTTCTTCTTCCCCCTTTTTAGAGGGAAAGAGGATAGCAAATCCTTCAGGACATCACTGAGGCCTGACACATACAAGGAATTAAGGTTATTAATATGTTTCTTGATTCTCAGTGTAGATAATAGTAGAATTTTTACAGTATAAGCCTCTATGCAAGTTAGGGAATGATTACAGATTTTCTAGTAGGTATGTAGGTTTCAGTTCTTTGAATAAGTGCAAGTTAGGCAACAAGTAACGGAAAAACACTGACGGTTAGATCCCCAGATATAACTAATGTGGCTCTTTAAAATACACTTTATCAATTCAGATTTAACCAAGCCTTTATTTCTGTCACCAGTACAGAATCTAACGGAAACAATATGCCAAGTAGTTTTTGAGAGCATCTAGATCTCTACACTCAGTCATTTCCATGTAAACACATATTGTGCAACATTTTAGGCCTCAAGATGTAGAAAACAATTAATGAGGAGGTGCTAATAAGCTATAGAGGTCTTATTTGGTATTCTTCCCTGTTAGGGGGCATATTTATATTATGCAATACAGATGCAAGACTGGAGCTAGTGCATAAAATGATATGGCTGTGAACTTTATTCTTTACACAAATCAGTATTATTAATATTAGGCTGAAAATACATTTGTGCTTTCTGACCATAAGAAAATAAGAAATGAAAGTGTTTTTTGTTTGTTTGTTTTCTTTAAATAAAGAGATCCCCTTACAGAAGGAGGACCTTAGTTCAATTAAATGTCACTACTGGTTACAATCATCCATTTATATTTCCCAAATCTTTATTTCTTACACACCTGCTAGTGTATTATGTTAGATTACATTAGGAAAAAACATAAGTCTACCTCCATAACAGACATATGAGAAAAAATGGTGAACTCAATCTTTATGACCAAGTACGTAACAAATTACTTGTTCACTGCTGTTTCTGATCTGTCAAAATATTCGGTAATACATCCTCCTGTATATTTCACTTTGCACAAAGTAAATAATTGGGTAATAAGCACACTGCAGTTAAAACCATTAATTAAAAACAGAATAGTTATTACATGGGAAATCTACAGAAACTACGGTGAAAGCATAATGTCTTATCATAAGCTACAGACAAATACAAATAGAGTTTCCATATAATCAACAAGGTCGGAAAAGATCTCCAAGGTTATCCAATCTAACTGTTCATCTACTACCAATATTTCCCCACTAAACCATGCTTTTTAGTACCACACCTAAAAGTTTCTTGAACACCTGCAGGAATGGTGACTCAACCACCCCTGGGCACCCTGTTTGAGTACCTGATCACTCTTGGAGAATAAATTTTTCCTACTATCTAACCTGAACCTTCCCTGGCATAACCCAAGACCATTCTCTCTAGTCCTATCACTGTTTCATTAATGCATCCTTTAGCTCTACTCTTGCTGCACTCAAAACCAAAATTTTCAAGAAGCACTGTTCACATTGCAAACATGTTGCTGATAACAGTAACCTAGTTGCTTCGTTGGGAAGTTTTATTTCTTATATGCATACTTAGTGATTTTTTTTTTTAAATTGTTACCTATTAAGATTATACTTCTTTTCAGATACAACTTACTGATGTTTCCTTGTGTGTTGATGACACTTTGGGTGTTATTTCACCTGTTTTTATTTAACTGTTGCATTAAGTGCCTACCTGTTAAATCAAGCAAACCACATTCCTGAGTTGGCTCAAAGAGAACATGCTGCTTTATTGTTCAGAATTTTTCAATCTAAGAGAATAAGAGAAACGTACCAACACATTTTTCTTATCAGTGTCATAAATGTTTTGTGCAAAAGACAGTAAGTCTTCTTTTAGAATTAAACAGCCTCATTCCTCCAATATCAATTTATAATTCTAAAGACACTGTAACCATTGACAATGCAATTCTCTTGTGTCATTTTGAAGGTAAACAAATTCACTCAATACTGGAACAAAAAAATTACATCATTTACAAAGTACTCTCTACTCTTTTTGGCACATTACATTTCAAAAAATAAAATGGTTGTTTTCATCCATTGTCATCTCCATCAAAAGCTCGTTCTCTCTCTGAATTCAGTTCAACTTTACTTGTGATAATCAGAACTCTTAATTCCTCTCCTTTTTAGATTAGGAGAATTTCCTATTCCATACAGCTTAGCTAAAATTTACTATAAGTTTGCATTTACAGAAAGCACACATTTTAGCCTGATTCTTGATCAAGTACTCTTTGAATAACAAGGTTGACTATACTATGTATGTTTTTCTGAATGGGTTCTCCTATACATTTGAAAGACAGCTCAGAGAACTATTAACCAGTAGCAAGTACTTCACTTAAAAGCTATTCTTCCCAAATTTCTTTTTATCTCTTTATAGATTTAAAACAGATTTTATTATTTAATTTTTAGTGGAAAAAACAAAGCCACAGAACATTAGGGGAAAAAAATCATTTTTGTAGCCTGAAATCACAATTTGTTATTTATACATATAACAAATACCTAAAATACATAAGAGATATAATGGAAGACTAAGTTCTCTAAAAACCAACCACACACCCAAAAGTGATCCTTTTAGGCTCATTCCAGGGTCCTCCTCTTCTACAAGGTAACTTCAGAAGTCATTACTTCGTGTACTTCAATAAGACTTAAGGTTGCTTGATATTATCACTAAGCTTTATCATATCTGAAGACAGAGCACAACTTATCACATGCACATCCGCACCCAGTAGAGATCATGTAAAAATTATTCTGAAGGGATGTGGGAAACTGGACTGTTACAAAGGAGGAACAGATGACCAGTACCTTCATTTCCAAAGAAGACTGAGTATTCTTAGACCTCTCTGACCATGATTACTTTATTTTCAGAAAATCATTTATTCTTCCCAGCTAATTTTCTCATCCTATACTGTCTTCTGAAGTTGAAACTAATGTAGTGAACTACAACAGTAGAGACACTGCATCAATTGTCATGTGTAGTCCCAGTAGCAGAACTGCCATTCGTTTTTATCACAAAAGAAAATATATTAACATATGAAAAGACTTCAGGGTTGTACAGTGGGTGTAAATGCTGCACACCATAATTCGGCAGTATTACCTTACAAAATTTCTCATAGGTACAAGTTATTATACGAGGTAGAATGAGCAGATCAGACTACATATATTCCCTCACAACCAGATAAATTCTGCATAGATGTCAACATCACATTACTCGCAAGAAAACATCCAAAAGAGCATTTTCTATTAGCACACGGTCTATCTGATTTTATGAGAAAGCAATGTAAAAGTGAAGCACATATTATTCCTCTTCCGTCAACTCAATATGACTTGAGGATCTAAATCAATTTTAATAATTTAGAAACCATTATTTTCTCATTTAGGATATACTGAGGTTTTAAAACCCATCTTCCCCTGGAATCTGAATAAATAGCTGCCTCAAAAACACCTCAAAATTAAAATACAGCCTTACAACTGGAGTCGCACAATAATTTGCTTTATATTGAGAACAAGCTGTCATAGCACTACCCGACCATCTGTAAACTCCACGTTCTCACCTGCCCTCTGCAACAAGAATTTTTGTCTCAAAGGTCTATTTCTATAATGTTCCTTGTTTAATTTGACAAAAACAAAAAATAGCAAATGTCACTAAATTTGCATTAAAGCTGAGTTACTCATGAGGTTCAAGTATGTCAAAGAGTTTATTAGATCTGTTTTAGTTTACATCTGGTTTTACATCACATTAAATAGGGAGAGAAGAATGGGGAAAAATTCTCAACATCGTTTTTTGAAAGCTTTTATATTATGCATTTCCTTTTCCCAATCCAATCACTTATGCACTCTTGTTTTCCTTCTTTTTAATGCACCAATAGCCAAGGTCCATTGCTAATTATCATATTATAGGTTATACACTGAAAGCGTTGTCTTTTTTCCAAGGACAGTGACAGACTTCAAGCAATGAGTTAACGCTTCAGAAGCCATTTAAGCAAAAAGCAAGGATAATGCTTCTCCAAAAAAACTGTAGTGATGAAATCGTCTGAAAAAAAGAAAAAAAAGAAAAAAAGATACCTATATACAATAGAGGAAAGGATTCTAGTAAGATTTTACTTCAACTTCAGCAGGAGTAAAATAAAGCAAATCAATATATTTACTGTCTAATAATTATTGATACAATCTAGAAGCTTACAGATCACGTTAAACAGACTGATAGCACTTACAGACAATGTTCAGATCATTATTTACTGAAGACTAACAAAATAAAATGAGTGTAAAATGGACAAATCATGTGATTTGCAAAGTGCTAATAGCTTTCACAAAATCATTTCACTTTCAATTTCAGACCTTGGTGAAAGCTACTAACCAACAACTATCAAATTAATTCCCTGATGTTGACCAATGGTCAAACTGGCTCTTTTAAAAAAGTAGCTTCAATTACTTGACAAATACAATGAACTGATTAAAAAAAATAATAATAAAATCATCACCAAAACAATCTTAACTTGTCCAAAAAAATTGTATTAAACTACAAGTACACTCTTCCTTATTCTTTTCTCAGTCTCCTCTGGTGATGCAATCAAGTTACAAGGTTAGTCAAGTTATGAATGAATCTCATAAATTCTTATCAAATCTGTGCTTCCACAGTAAGCAGTAGAAAGGTCTTTACTGAGAGTGCTCTGTACTTTGATATGTCAGTTAAGGGACTTAATTCAAAAACCTGAGCTGAGCCCAATTGTCTGCATAAATTGGAAGAAAAAAATGGAGTACTTTGTAAACACACTAATTCACAGCTTCACATGGCAAGGAAATACATGAACAGAGAAAAAGAAGAATCTGAACTATTATATGACCAAGTGGTATAAAGTTCTCCCAAGAAAACAGAAAATAAGAATTCTGAACTAACAAAATACTTAAGACAACCTATAGAAGCAAGCAGTCTATTTCAATTTCTATACCAAACAGCAAAGTGAGCAAGTGAATTCAGACTTTCTGTAAGGAAGAGGAATGCTTTGATCATTCGAGGGGTTTCCTTGATCACCTTCTACACGCACACCACCTCTTAGTACTTCACCCTTAAACCAGCCTCAGTGTTTCTAATCTTTTCAGCTTTAGCTATGTTGCCCACAACTTAATATTCGTATTATTGTCCAATTCCACCTCTGCAATGCCATTTAAAGCCAAATAGCCAACTAACTCTGGTTGAAACAAGTAGTACTTGGAAGACTTATAAAATACATACATAAGCTTTACATTTTTACACTTGTCCCAGAAACATTTAAGTAGACAATGAACAAGCTCCATCTCAAGATGTACCATTATTTTAAAAGATTATTCAATAACACCAGTAGACTAACAAGTATTCCATTCAAGAATATAGAGTGTGTTTCCAAATGTAGCCAGTTGCTCTCTTCCCCTGTAACAATAACTTCCCTGTCCAACTACCTCAGAGACACAGAAAACAAAAAAACAAAATGAGAGTGAAAACCAGAAAAACTGGCTGGGTGTCATTGTATCAAAGGCTTTTTTTTTTTTTTTCCCCTTAAATATTGACTACACTTCAATCTGACCGCTTTTTAAATAACATCTTGAAAAATATTTAAATGATCACCTGTATGTTTTCTTTATAAAGTTAACAATGTAACTACTTAGGTTTATGGAAACATTTTGAACTGAAGAAGCTAAATAGAAAGCATCTTTTACTAACTTTACCAAGAGTCGAAATGATTACTTGTGTCAAAGCTCAGAAGAGGAAGCAGATACTAGCCATGAGGCTTGAGCAAATTAGTATACCTTCATTCAACTTAAAACTAGGACATGCACACAGATAAAAAATCACCAAGAGATGAAGTGACACTTCTGGAACTGCTGGAACAATACTGCTATTTTTTGTTTAAACGTTCCAGCCTTAGTTTCTATTGTATGTCAGAATCCACCTTATGGAGGAAAGGCATCTGGCTGTTTTAACACAAAAAACCATTTCTATTACATTTCCTTCCTCAGGCTTCAAACTATCAGTCTGGCAACATAATTATCACCTTCCAAAATATAAATTTAAAGAGCAACGTGAATCATTGCACTTCATTACTATGTTTTGTTTTAAAATCCTTCTTCTCCAATCACTTCACAGAAATGAACCTGGTAAATGACAGTAAATACACTAACTGCACCTTCTTCAAGAACTGCCTGCTCTACATAAGACATAATTGAATCGCCACTGTCACTCTTATGCAGAAAGGGAAGTGAGAAATTGGAAAGAGGAAAGCTATTCAGCAATTCTAGCACCTAGAAAGAGCTCCCGGAACATTGTTTTCGATGACTGCTCAGTGCTTATGGCAGACTGTTTTTGAAGAAGTTACATTGAAACTGGCTTTAATTTACTGCTAACTGGAAGTAAAACCACAAGTAAATCTCTGTTTTGTGCACCACAGGGATGTCAAAACCAAACCTGTCTCCATAATGCAGTCACTTCTGTCAGATTTCCCTTACCATAAAAAGTTCTTATTTCCTTTGCAACACAATGACTTTTGTATGTACAACAAATATAAGTTACAGAGAACACCATAGGTTCAGCTCCAAACAATTCATCCAGGAGTTATAGCAAGGATGCATGTAAATGAATGTTTTTACTGTACTTATGAATTCAAACAGAAAGCATCTATCAAGATCTATACTCACTCAAATAGTATGAACTGCATTTTTGTTCCTGTTAGATAAACTGCACTAAGTATTTTCACAATTGAAGGGTCTTTAAATAATTCCCCAACATGAAAATCCTTACATGGCAAGCAAGCTTCAAGTAAGTTACCAAGCACAGTAAGATGACCACACTATACTGACTAGTTATAATCATTACCGAAGACCTGAAAGGAATACACATATCAGTCAAACCTAACAGCAGTGACATTTACAACAATATGGACATTTCACAGTTTCTACCCCCATTTTCACCAGCAGTAAAACTACACCACAAACCTATTCACATGCTCAGGTGCACACAATATGGCAGGGATACAATTTGTCCATGCACTGTCTCTGTGACCCCTTCCTCACTACCTCCTTTGAATCCTTTGAAAATAAGAGACACTGGAAACACTGTCATAACTTTTGTTTGAATAGGTCTAAATATATACCACAAATGACAGATGTTAATTGCCAGGTCTCTGGCTTCATCCCTTCTCAAAGCAGCAGATTTCGCACAGAAATCCTTGAAATATCATTTTGATATTAGTACATAAAATGTTCAAATATTAATAACCTTCTTACCCACCACTGAAACAGTACACAAAGTAGACACATCTTTGGTTATTAAAATTGAAACACTGCAGATCGGGTATCCATTAGGTTTCTAAACAGATTTCTCAGCACCAACTAACATTAGCATCACCTTACGCTAATATTGTAGAGTATCTAAAAAACATGAATAATATTTTGCTCCAATTCACCACTCGTGAAAGCTCTATGTCAACATCCATTATGGCTCCCACAGTATTGAGAAGTGAGTTGGGGAGGTCAAGCTCAGACCAGATACCAGTCACTCACTCTCTGCCAGAGAGATAACTACATACTGTAAGGCCTCGTGAACAAGTAATTCCAATGAAATTAATGTTTTATGAAGGAAATGTTCTTGGTTTTAAAGGTCGCGAAGTGACAGATAAGAGCATGCAGCGAAACAAATGCAGCAAATTATTGTTTGACATGCAGGGTCAATGAATCCAAACAATAAATACTTCTCCTCTTTAAATAATTAAAAACGTCAAGACACAATAGTCACAGACAAACAGTGTTAAGAATGCAGACAGGCCAGATAATCTAGTTTATATTTAAATGTTTCACTTACCTGTCCTGTGACTGCTCCTCATACATTCTTTCCTTTCCTTCCTTGAAGAGTCTTATAGCCCGTTTCGATTTTTTCATGAGACTGTCAATGTAGATTTTAAAATACTCATTCTCACTGAGTTGTGCAAGTTTTTGGTTGTCATCGTATTTGCTCAGTATGAGTCGCAAATGCTGATAGGTATCCGGTAAAATGTCAAGTATGTAAGGCGGGCTGTTTTTGAGTTGAAGCTTTGGATTTTGGCACAGTCTTACCTACAAGCAAAAATAAGTGAATTTTAAAAGGCAATAAATATGTTGGGGGCAAAAGAAGATCTGACATCTTAAAATGCACAGGTACGTTTATCCAACTTTCAGAAATGAAGAATTAAGCCCTACCTCCATTACATTCCATGATATCTCAACATAGTCCCTGATATTAAAGGATATCAAATTTGACATAACGCTGTCACACCTACAACAAACATGGTTTGCTTGTACAGCTTTCAAAGGAAGAAAAATTTTGCTAGGAACTATACTAGCAAAACACAGTATTGCAAGCCATGTCAAGAGTAGTTTCACTGTAATAGAAAAAGAACGTGTTCATGGACTTGGAATCATTACCTTCCTAAAATAAGCAAAAAATAATTGAATAATATATATTTAAAAAAAAAATAAGCTTCAGATTAATTGAGTACTTTTATTTGAATTTAGTCTTCACTGGAAATGTTTCTGGAAGAAGGTGGTACTGTTTTTGTTTCCAAAACACATCCATATTTAAAGCAATTATCAATTTGCTATCTGTATTATCTGGTATTTTTTTTCTGTACAAAGTGAAGGAATCAAAACTATCATTTTTTTAACACTACTGTATTGATTGATATAGCAGAGTTACCCAAGCTCAGCTAAAACACTGCAGTGAGATACATTCCACGTGCCTGTACACGTGTACTCACCTATAAGAAAAATAAGCCCTTGGCATATAAAAAATTTTATAGGTATCATTTGGGGATTGCCACAGTGTGTATCAGTGACTTAGACAATTAGAGATAACTAACAAGGTTATAAAAGTTTCTTAATACCGCTGAAAGAAGATTCCTATTTCTAGTAACATATCAACCTCAAAAAAATGCATAGTATTGAGCATTTCAGGGAGGAATGTGTTCCATATACATCCCTTTGTAAACTCGAATCTACACTGCTAGCGCCACTCCCAATTTCATGACCTACATCATAGTGAACTAACAGATTCTCATGCATTACAACAAGTAAAAACATAATTATTTCTTTCTCAGAATGAAACATACAGCAAAACACACCACATAATGAGATTTAGGGAACTGTGGCCATGATGAGAAGTGGTGATAGAAGAAGAGACAGAAGTCAATCAGTGACAAGTTTAAAAAAAAATGTCTAGCACTATTAGAACAGTGTAAACTCATTAGTACTAGAGAAACAAATATTCAAAGACAGTATTTAAAGCACGGTATTTGCAACAGTACCCCTCATATTACTGATCCATTGTAATTTCAGCAATTTGTACTACCCCTCCACATACTACATCAAGTAATGGATCAGAAATCCATTTGATGTACTGTAGAAGAGACAGTCCTTCCCACAGAGAAATTTACAGTCTCGATGGGAGACAAAGCAGACTGATACAGGCTAACATGAGGACGTGAACATCACACAGTTCAGCATGCTAGTGAGTGGTTCAGTGTGCTAAGTGTTTCTAGGTATAAACAGTAAAGAAGGTCTTCAAGGCAAGCTCTAGAATAACTTAAGCAGAACATAAAGGAGTTCCTCCTAAGAAGAGAAGGAAGCTGGAGATAAACAAAAAGAAGCAAAGCATAAAGACTTTTGGTAATCTCACAAGTGAGTGATGAATTCTGGAGCTGCAGAAACTTGGAAAATAAGTTGTTTATATTTAAAGTGATAAAGAAAATGTTATCAGAATAAAATATACAGTCAAAACCACAGTTTAGCTGATGCCCACAATAACGTTCTCAAAGAACATATGTTGCATATGATGGTATTCTTTAAAGGTCAGAAAAGCAAACCTGAACTTACTGATGGATAACATGGCAACTAGATAAGTTTTAAGAGAACAGATAGATACAGAAGATCACATTTGTTCTGAGGGATTCAGAAACAACTTCAATAGTTCAAGTAAGTGACTTGCCTGAGTGATCAAGAAAGGAACTAAAATGAGAGACTTAAAGATTACATATTCTATTTTTATTATGTTGAAATTAAGCTGACAGACAGTTCTTTAAGGAGACTTTAGAAATAGAAGCAAAGAAAGTGCAGACAGATTTGAAAGTCATATACATAGAACACAAATTTTCTTTTGTAGAAGAGTTAGGAAAGAACCATAATCCCAAAAGATAGGAATAAATTTTTTTCAGAGAAACCCTTATGAAAGTTGCAGACCTTTTTTCATGTGAATTTTTGTTTTCTGATTTGATGAAAACACAAATCAATAAAGATAGACATTCTCTCAAAGCAAACTACAGATGCCACCAATCAATATCACTGATTAGATGTTTCAACCTTCTGGAACAAGGAGCACAACAACAAAAAATAACAGCTTAAAGAAGGAAAATATTTACTCAGGAAAAAAAATCAGCAGTAAAGAGACTACAAGCAGAGAAGGCTGCAATCATTTTAATTACTTATTTATCCTCACTTTTCTTAAATCTCACGATCAAAGAATTAACTCTCTTTCTGAAGTCTGTATTTTCAATCAGATGTGTCAACAAGCAAAATGTGAATGGCTTTGTATATACTAAACTACAATTAAAAATAATTGCTTATCCTGGATAAAAAAAATTGCTTATGTTGAATGTTGCATTTTAAACAGTTAATCCATTCAAACATAAAAAGAACATCCAGTTAAAGTGAAGAATTATTTTCTCTTTCAGATGTTCTAGAAAGGTTTTTTTTTTTTCTCCCCAGTCTGGTGACATTAGTCACACACATCAGAACAAGGTCCTGTGGTCATGATTTACCAGACTACCTCACCTCTTCAACTTATAGAAATAAATGCAGAACATTAGCAGAAACTTCAACTCCAGAACAAATCTTAAAGAAAAGCATAGAAAAAGTTTTGTATTGGACAGCTCAATTAGTTTTATGCATTCTTAGTGGAAAAAAAAAAAGCTAATTTTCAGTTAGAGTTATGCAGGCACTGGAGTAGTACAAGGTTTTTTTGGTTTTTGGTTTTTTTTTTGCTTTTATAGGGTGCACAAGGTTTCAGCCCAAAGGAAGTCAGTTTGTAAAGAAGTGGCTGGTAAACCATATGGTTTCCAGAGTCAGGATGTCCTGACACATACAACAGCAGTTCACAATTAAAAGCAAGCAATAAGAAATGACAACTGCTGACGCAAAAGATTTACCAGCCCACAGAAGTGGTGCACATACCTTTCTTCAAAAGAAAACAGAACTCAGAGCAAAACAAAGAAACAAAAATAAAAATCTCCATACTACATTTACAGAGCAGCCCTCACCCAACACTTCAGCAGCAGACATGAATCATATCACTGCATGATTTGTATACTGTTGTGACTGAAAACAAGCATGTATATATTTAGCAAACAGTAACAAAATAAAAAAGAAAAAAGAAAAAAGAAAGAAAGAAAGAAAAGCAATCAACTAGTGAGTTACTAAGAAATGTCTCTCTCATTGAGGTAAACAAGAAAGACCTCCTTCCACTATCTCAGTGTAAATTCGAGTATTTACTCTAGATCTACATGAACAATAGAGTGCAATGCTATCTGTCAATAACTAGAAGATTATCTTAATCTAACAGAAACAGACTTTGAAACTGTTAACTCAAAAAACTCCAGGCGAGTCCAGTACCTACAGGGGAAAACAAAATAAAACCACTACAATAACACCTCCCTCCCAAAAACACACACAAAAAAAGCTACTCTTCAAATTGTTGAGGATACCTGACTGCAGTTTTAGAGCTTTATTCCATAACCTCTTCAGATATGAGAATAATGGATAGCCCTCCTATTAAGACAACAGACTTCCTCCAGAAAGCTACAACTTCTATTGACATTTTACTGCAAAGCTGAAAGCCCTGCAATGGCACAACAAAATAATTTCTACTCAAGCAAAGTATAGCAGCCTCAACATAATCTGTTTAAACACCTAATGTTAGTCAAAGACAATGAAAGGAAAACAACACAGCTAAAACAGAGTATCTAAGGAGATCTGCTAAATACTGCTTTCAGCTGCTTTGAATGGACTAAACTAAATCAGAGCATCAGTCCTCTTACATTTCCAAAATTACACCTCTTGACAGTGTGGCAGAAAGTACTAAAAAAAAAGAAGTTAAAGTATTAAAAGCATTTTTAAATAACACAACGTAAGTGAAGCTCTGAAGATACCACAATAATTCTTCAGAAAAACACAACACACAACACTACCAATTACGACGACATAACAAGAGAGGGTGAATCAAGAAAACAAATTAAGTACAAGGATGATATTGCTTCAACATGGACTTCATTCCTGCCAGAAATTACACTGAATGCAATGAATTTTATTTTGCACTGTGGGGTGTGTTTGACACTTCAGAGGGATGTGATGCCAAGCAGATGGACCAAGACAGGTTTGGGCAGTGGGTCCAAGAGAACCTCATGAGGTTCAACAAAGGCAAGTGCAAGATCTTGCACCTGAGTCAAGGCAATATCCATTACACTGGGGGATGAGCTGGAAGACAAAAGGATCAAGCACAGCCCTAATGAAAAGGACCTGGAGTTACTGGTGGACAGCAATCTGGATGTGAGCCAGCAGTGTGCCTCTGCAGTCCAGAAAGCCAACCATACTCTGGGCTGCATCAAAAGATGCACGGGCAGCAGCACAAGGGAGGTGATCCTGCCCCTCTGCTCAACACTGGAAGGGCCTCATATAGAGTACTGCATCCACATGTGGAATCCTCAGTACAGGAGAGACATGTATCTGTTGGAGCATGTCCAGAGGACATCTCTCCCACAAGAGAGCTGGAGTTGTTCAGCCTGAAGAAGGCTCTGAGGTGACCTGACACTGGTTGTTCAGTATCTACAGGGGAGCTACAAGAAAGAAGGTGATGGACTCTTCAGCAGAGTCTGCTCTGGTAGGGCAAGGAGAAATGGTTTTAAGCTTAAAAAGGAGATATTTAGGTTAGATATAAGGAAAAAAAAAAAAGCCTTTTTGAGTGAGGGGGGCACTGGAACAGATTGCACAGAGATGCAGTGGATGCTTCTTCTCTGGAGAATTTCAAAACCAGGCTCAACCAGGCTCTGGACAACCTGATCTAGCTGTAGATGTCCCTGTTCACTGCAGGAGATTTGGATAAGATGACCTTTAAAGGTCCCTTCCAAGTCTAAGGATTCTACAATTCCCTGGAAAGAAGGCTTCTCATCAAAATATATTTGGAAGTAACTAATGACCCATCTTCTCAGATGAGCAAGAAATAAGTAGTTACTCAACAGCTATCACGTTGCAACTGCACCATATGTTTCCACACTGGAAGAATACAAAGTAACAGTGCTGATGTTACATACCCAGAAGAACACCTGATTTCAGAGAGCCATTTACACTTTGTTCCGATTAGGAAAGGAGAAGCTTCCATTTCTCTATTTAAATTCTTTTCCATGGACAATCTGTGCAGATGTAAAACTTCATATCAACTACAACTGGGTAATACATTGAAAAAATACTGTGGCTATGACTGTTGATTTCCTTTTCCAGATCCCTTATGGAAAAATGATATTTAGGGTATTTGCAAGATTGTGCATTAATGTAGCAATCACAGTAAGTGTTGCAGAGAATAACCAATCAGCACAGAGTTTCAAGCTGTTGAACTGCACTCCAGCTGCTCATATACTGTTGAAAACTTCTCTACTAACAACATAAGTTTAAAGGAAAAAATTACTACTTACTAAATTACAGCAGTAACACTTTACTCACTAGGTCAGTAGTGGAAGCCTTGGGTATGCTCTCAGATAATTTGTAAAGTAGAAAATCTCCATTTACCATGTCAAACATCTGGGTGAGCCATGATTGATGCTTTGCACTGAGAAGATTAGCAATATCACGTCAAGGGTTTGAGTGCTCCTCTTCTGAGCCAATGTGTTGAAGTATTGAAAAATGATTGAAAGATCCTGTAATATTCCTATTTTAAAAAATCCTGCTCAGAACATCACAATTCTACAAGCTTAAAACCCACCGTAGTATAATGTGCACAACAGTACTGCTGAGTCTAAATAGCCAGTGTAGTAAATTAACTGAACTGCTTGAGAGACATTTTCTCTCAAAGTTCTTCCCAAGATAACCATCACCTTCTAGTAGTAACGTATTCCAAGTTTCTATGTTTTAAATTCATTAGAAAGAGCTTTTACATACAACATAAAACCTATCTTAAAGTATAGTTCCTATACAAAACCAGCATTGGTGATCATGGTTAATATCCTGCTGTTGAAAACAAATATTTCATACAGGTGTAATACTACCTACCAGTAGAGGAAAAAGCAGAAAGCATGTAAGGAGAGGTATGGAACGGAAGGGACAAAGGAAGAAAGGAAACAAACTGGGAAGAACTGAGCTCTGCTTCTAGTTTTAAAGACTGCTCTTTTTCCAACCTTTGGTCAAATAACAGCTTTGCTTTGTTTTCATCTTCCCTTTCATTCACACCTTTAGAATGGGAAAACTTTAGCCACCTAACCATGGTAAAACAATGGTTATCACAGCTATTATAGACAAAGCACAAACAAGAATGACGACTATTATTACAAGAAGCAAAAACAGACCTCAAAGCCACAATCTTACCTCAGGTGGCATCCCACTGACTTTGCATAGCCTACTGTCTTCACTAGGTATTAATTTTATCAGTGAACAACCACAGACATCTGTCATGGGACACACTGCAAAAATGGGATTTGAAGGAACACTTGAATGAGCAGACTTCTATTTCTGATTTTAATCCTTGGTTTTGAACTTAGGCAGATGAGTAGGCCTTCCTGTGCCTACTGTCGCATGAGGCTGAGACTTAAATTTGTTTGCCAACATATTAAATTTACTCAAACACATCCTTTCACTCTAAGTACCAAACACTAAAAATTCAAGCAGAAAGCTACAGCATTCTCGCACTATGACATCATCCTGTCTGGTATACTTTAATATAATTTGGAAATAAAATTTGATTAACTGAGAGCAGCATAAAGAGGATACATTAAAGATCCAAATTGAGGACACTTATCCAGTAAAATGGAAAAGAAAACATAGTACAATGACCAGCCTTCCCAGTGATTTTTACAGAACAGGCCTTGCTGACTGCGCTGATGCTCTGTCAACAAATAAAGTTACCCTATAATAGATGACTAAAAATATTCTGCAAGTCCAAGCACTGGGGTTAAGATTTTCTGGTATTTGTGGATACACAAACAAGCCAGAGACAACAGTACCATACAGACTTGTAAATTAAGCTGTACATTCCCCACACAGTTTCAACAATGACAAACTTCCCTCTACCAAAGAAAAGTGTCTGCTTCCAAGTGTTTATATTTGCACTTCTCATTACAAGATGCTCACTGTTTACAGCATCCAAATCACTAACAGGAAAATGTCAAAGACTTCGTGTTGATTCATACAATACCATTTGTAAGAAGGCTGTTTTTAAAGTTTACAATCATTATCAGAAATGTAGTAGAAATACAGTTGCTCTTCATGGAGCATCAGAAAAGAAAAGCGCACAAGAACTCAAATACTTTGAAAACACCACTCATCAATGCCCATTATGTTAAATTAACTATCTCTGTTACAACAGTGTAACTACTTGGGAACTTCAAGAGGTGTTAAACACCTGTGTTTCACAAGAGCCACAGGGAAAGAAAACAGTTACACTAACTCCTAGAGTTAAAAAGTAATTACACTTGATATAAGGACCCAAGGCTAACAGCTTCAAGAGGAAGCTGTCAAGCATCACTCATATGCAACATAGAATGCCTGCACTTCCTGAACAGTTGTCTGTGCTATAATCAAACTATTCCTATTACCAGTAAGAAACTCTCCTAGCTAATCTACAGCAAGGTGTTATCTTGAATAATGCTAAACAAAATTTCTGAAGCAGGCTCAGGGACATAGGAGAAGACCTAGAAAACTAAAGTCTATACTCCTTTTTCCTTAAAAATAACTTTTAGTGTGGTGTATTGCTAGTTTCAGAGTGAAAATTGGAAGTACTTTAAAATTCATTGAAACGCAGAGCACACACTGAAAAGTTAGGTGTGCCATACAAATCTGATTACTGAACTGACAAGAGTGACGTCCCCCATTCCCCATGCACAGTCCTAAAAGCACAACTGTATCTACATTACCATCATGAGCACGTCTCACAGGGCGATGAGCTTAACTAAGTTTCATGCTTCAGAGGTCTTGTTTGCAGACTAACAACATGATCCAACACAAAACACACAGAATATGCGATTACAAGACCAAGTTAAGCAGTTTCTTGTTAGGACAGCTCAGCTTTTCAAGTTTGAGTCATTTTAAAGGATCTGAAAATAACAATAGCCTGAGGCAAACGCACATATTTGTCTTCCCAACACAAATCAAGATTAAAAAAAAAAACAACAAAACAAGCCACACATAGCCGGAGGCCACAGGAAAGAAAAAGAAAAAAATGAACCGTGGTTAAATAACCAAAGACTGAAGAAGTCCCCTTACTTTCCGTGGCACGCACAGCACGGTAACTGAAGCTGCAGGAAGACGCTGTTTCCCCGTGCTCATCTGTTTAAACATCTCCAATTCTTCACCCAGAGCGCACACATACACACTCACCACTTTGTCCATGAGCTTCCAGGTCTTCTCCACAGTCCTCCGGTCGGCAGCCGCCTGCTTGGGGGGGCCCACAGCATCCTGAATGGCGTCGATGAAGCCCAGGATCCGTCCTTTGCGTGGGTTGCGGCCGTTCTGGGAGTTGGCCATCTGGGAGCTAGGCTGGCCGCGGGGACAGAGAACAGAGGACTCACAAGGTGCTCCAAAACATCGCAGCCAGCGAGGTAACACTTCCTTCTTCACAAGCAGGGAAGGGCAAGAGCAGGACACGACTTAAACTTCCCGTGACCAGACAGCCTAAGCCCACCTGAGCTCAGTGGATAGAGGCGGAGGCCATCGCGGATGGCCGGGAGGGATGGGGTGCCGGGAGGGATGGGGTGCCGGGAGGGATGGGGCCCGCCCCGCACCGGCGGCCACCGGGCACACGGCGCCGCCGGGCAACAAAAGCGAGAGACGCACCGCGGCCAAAGGGAGGGAGGGAAGAAGGGAAAGAAATCAGAGCGGAGCGAGGGAGCAATGTGAGAGGCCGCGGACAGACACGCACGGAGCGGCACCGAACCCGGGCTCCTCCGCCGATCTGCGCTCCCAGAGCGCGGGGCCGCGGCCGGCGGGGCGTCTCGGCTCTCCCGCTCACCGCCCCGGTGTGCGGCCGGACCGCATCCCGCGCCCGCCCCTACCGCCGCGCGATCGCCGCCGACGAACACGCGAGCCCCTCCTAGGGCTGAGCCCGAGGCACCGCCGCTGCCCCGCCGCCCTGCCCGGTCAGCGAGCAAGCGGGCGGCAGCTACGCGCTAAGGAAGAGACAGAGAGAGGCACACGCACAGGTCTGTATGCGGCACAACTCGCAGCCCCGAGCAGGATGCGGTCTCCGCGCGCTCCGGGAAAGTGAGGCTGGCGAGGCTCCGGCAGCCCCGCTCCCTCCCCCGCCCCGCGGCGCTCTGGCGGCCGCTCCTCTCCTCGCAGCATGCCCGCCCCGAGGCCACGGCTCGGCCCCGCGCATGCGCACACAGAGGAGAGCGGGGCGGAGTGGGCTGCGACTCCGAGGAACCCCGCCCTGGTCCCGCGGGCGGGAGCAGCCTCACCCCCTCCTCGAACAGACAATCAGAACACAGAGATGCATTTGCTTGACGTAGAAGCCAGCGAGTGAGCTTGAAGCTGGGCAAGGGGCGGGGTAGAGAGAGCTTCCGGTCCCGCCCACCCACGCGTGCCCGCCCGAGGGGTGTGGCTTGAAGCGTCAGGAGGCGCGCGTGGTCGTGAGGCGGTCTGAGGGACTTCGGATTTGGGGAGCTTCGTTGCGTGGCATGTGGCCCTGAGAAGTGTGTCCTCTTCATGAGGGCACTGTGCTTCTGTCTCGTCGAGGCACACAAAGCGTGTTGAAAAATCAGTGGTGTTTGTCATTGCCTTCTGGAGATTTCTGCTTGCATAGCTCCCCTTCACGCTTACCGAGTGCATTGTTGTGGCCACAAAGAGCAGGAGCTTCTTCTTCACACCTGGTTTCTCCTCGTGAGAGGGGGAGGTTTGCTTTGTTAAAGATGGACTGGAATGCAGCAAACCCTGTGGCAGCTCATCCTCAGGGCAATGAGTGGAGAACATACATAAAAACTTCCCTGTATGTTTACTTCATATGAGGGCTTTCTGTGGGGATATGGTAAATAAACCCCAACTGACAAGTGTCACACTTCTGTTTTAGGGGCAAGTTTTTCTCAAGCGTTTACATTACTGGTGGACACCGGAGAGGAGAAAGTGATGCGTAGGCACATAGTGTGCAAGGCGTTTGACTTCAGAGCCCTTTGAAGATGTTCCAGGGTGTACTTACACTTTGTGAGTGTTAATCTTACAATTAATTATCATACAAAGAAACTAAAACACTTTAAAGCTTTGTGGTTATTTTACAAAGATAATTATTTTAAAGGCTGCTTTTAAGTTTTGATTTTCCGAATGTCAGCAAGTGTGGGATTTCTGTAGTTGTTTCTAACCGTTCTTGACTTTTTTTTTTCCTTCCCTAATTTTTAGCTTTTATTAAAAGAGGAGTTGAAGAAAAACAATAGAAGCACTATTGTGGAACATTTCTGTGTTCCTTTTATTTATTATGTCATTTATAGGCATTTTTAGTGCAGGTATCTTCCAGTTGATTTGAAATGTGTCAAGTTACTACTGTGGGCATAGGTACAACAACTAAAATCTCATCATTATTATCTCCCTCAAAGGTCACTGTACCTCTTTAACTTTAAAATACAATTTGGCGAACGCTTGCCTTAAGTAGGTTGGAGGCTTCTCATTTCACTGTAGGCTCTGAATTATTGTCTTTCCTATGTTGATTTGAGCGTTGATTTAAAACTCTTTGCTGGCAGTTCTCCCTATCTTTTTATTTATTTATTTATTTATTTATTTATTTATTTATTTATTTATTTGCTTGGAGCTCTGCTTGCGTAAGATTAGGTCAGTTGTTACTGCTCTTCCTTCTGCTGTCTGACTTTTGGTTGTGGGTAAATCAGATGATCTTACAATATTTCACGAGCTTCTTAAATCTTTCCTTATTCTTGTTGATTGTTCTGCTTTCATTGTTATGTCATTTTCTTCATATTCTGTGCTCTGCCAAGAGCTGTGGTCTGCAAGCTGGACTTGGTCGCCATGTGGGGCTGAGTCATGCTGTATTGTAGTTCATCTGAGTGCCGAGCCAGCAGGAATAAGCAGCTTGGTTTCCTGCATCCCTGTGTGTGTGTGCTGTGCTATTAAGCAAAAAGCCAGCTGTATTAGAAAAAGGAGTGGTTTTCAGACAACCTTTTTTTTCATTGTCTGCACTGTACAGTAAGTACAGATATTCTGGGAAATAGCATCCTCAGAGGGTTATGTGAGTTTACGTTGGAAGCTAGCTGGCTGGGACAAGAGAGTGAAACAGACACCTCCAGCTTCAGTATCAAGAACGTTTGAGATGGGCTAAACTTCTGTGTGCTACGCCATGAAAAGACTAAATGACACAGCATTGCCTTTGTGCTTTCAAGCATGCAGAGTGAAGGGACCATTTGATAGAAGACAGCTGAGAAGTAAGGCTTGAGAGGAAGAGCAAGCAGCTGCTATGTGTTTGAAGTTCAAGGGATAGTGTTGTTAGCAGTAAAGAACTTAAGGATACCAATTGTCAAGTGTATCTGCAGGGTACATGAGGATAAAAGGCCCTTGAAAAGGTGGAGGCTGAAGGTGCTGGCCAACTGCCTTATTTTGATGTGGGCAGATCTCTCTTTAGTCATGAGTAGTCTGACCAAATACTTATTTTAGAAGTAGAATATTTTAGAAGAAGAATATGACACTTTGAATCAGGTATTTATAATGTAAGTATTTTAATCACTATAGGAGAGCACTACAGGATAGAAATAAGGTAAATCAAAAGTGACAATTTCTGTGAATGTCATGTTAAGTGAGACTCATTCTTCAACCTAGTTAAGTTATTATCCAGTTGTGTCATGATGACTGGATGGTTGTTGTAAGGATTTGGTAAAATCCTGTAATAAAAAGGATGGAGAGAAGGTGACTGTGAGTCAAGATATGACAGACAAAGAAATAAAGACAGTAAGTGAATGAAGCCTCATTTGGTACTCCTAAATCACTTTGTAAGGTAAGGATTTCAGACCTGACAATTTTACTGAAAGGTAAATTATTACCATTTGTTGGAAGAGCAAACTGCTTGATAGAAAGGGAGGAAACAAAAGTACAAGATATTAGAAGTAAACTAGCATCCACTGTGATTTTTACTATAAGTTAGCTGGTTTCCTTTTGCTCTGACTCATTCCACTAGGGTGATTAGGTTGAATGAAATTTCGTTGCTGCTCTTGAATGAAATTAATTAGAACCATTGACAGTAGTTGGAAGCAAGAGATATTGTTTTTTTTGTTCACCAGCCATTAGATATTATTGATTTTCTTCAGACAATCAATGTCTGTTGTTTGGAAGCACTATTCATTTGTGTGTTTTCTTTTGCCCCCATCTAAAGTAACTTTTGGAAAAATATGCTGGAACACTAGAACAACAAAGAGATCAAAATGTGTGTTTTACTTAAAGACGCTTAAATTAGATGAAATATTGCTCTCATGTATGATATAATGTTAAAAGGTAAATATAATATACACTATGCTGAGTGAAATACTATGGTAGCAATGCTAATAAAAGCTAAAGTCAGTTGTCTTGAACACGAAGCACCTTCTCACTGGTAGTAGCAGAAGACCCTGACTATCCCAGAATCCTTAAGCTTCCAGTCATCTCTTGGTATGCTGATTGGATGCATAAAATACTACAAAAAGACAACTTTTCACAGGGTTGTGACCCTCTTTGGTGTACTGTTAAGCAGCAGTTTAATGGCTGAACTATGAAAAGGTCATGCTCTTTGCAGTGGGTGCAGTGCCCCAGCAGAAAGGAGCTGGCCACTCTTTGCAGTGAAGCTGAGGCTCTAAGGTAGAACCCAGTGTTGTGTTGGTGTTTCCCCCTATTCTGTTTTCTGTGAAAACAGAATAAATGCATGCACAAAAGAAAAGAAGAAAAAGCCAGTAATAACTGATACCTTTAAGTTCTGGGGTTATATGCTTACGTACAATTGATTTAGCCCATTCTAAAAATGTTCAAGGCCTTTCGTGTAGCCTGTCTGCCCCCATCATTATCCAGTTATATGTACTCACCTTTAATAAGTCCTCAGAATATGGAGCAAATGGAAAATCCTTTCATGCTGTAGTTTTACAATGCCCTCAAGGATGCTAGGCTCTTCAGATGTCAAATGAAGTAATTTATGTATGATCTGGGGGGTTGTTAAGCTGCAAGCTACCATTTTTGGATAACTTTTAAATCAGACTGCTAAACATTTACCTGTTTTGTCATAGCAAACTCGGAGATATAAAGCAAAACAAATCACCAGTGGCACTCAGAACTCTTACTAATAACTGCAGTTGGTATAACAGATGCTTTATCTACCTTAGTGCATAGTTACTTCAAGAAAATTGGTGATAACAATGGCTATTAGTCATTAGTTTATTATCCAATTAACTCATCTACTTCTAACAATCCTTTAACTGTTTTTCCTCTGTGTACTGATGTTCTTAATAGTCATCATGTCCTCAGATCTGCATTCTTTTTTTTTTTTTTTTTAATTAGAATGAAAAGTTAAATTTGACTGTGCTTGTAAACGAAATAGGCCAGACACTGTTCTCTGTCCCTGAGTCCAGGTAGCATGGCATGATGTTGATGGTAGCCATGATTCTCATAAAATTCTTGCACCGCTACCCCCATCAACTCAAGTATCTGCAAGCAGCCAATGGTCTCTGACCTGTGCTAACCCTGAACCTCCCTGGAGCCCTTTGGAAAAACACCAGCTGACGTGGACCAGAACTACCGGGGAGTAGCCTGATAATTTAACATCACAAACTGCCATAGGCTTACCTCATCGTGACTAGTTACTGCATACAGATAACAGATACAGTGGTACTGTGTGTGTATCAATTACACATGTGCATGCATGTAGTGTAATATGAGGCCTTTAATCTCTGTTAACATTGGTTTGACTTCAGATAATGAAGTTTATTTTCAAATAGCTTCTTGAATGTGAGAACTGGACTACTTCAGGGAGGAAATACACTAAAGCGTAGGAAATACAATGTCAAGAATTTTATTGATGACAGTTCTCGTACTTACGTTTTCAAATCTTTCATTCATGTCAGGAGAAAATCAGCTTGAATATGATACTGTTTCCCATGCCAAACAGAACTGTTTCCTTTACTATGCATTATCCAGTTGTAGACTGAATGTCAAAACTAATTGTTGGGCCAGGCCTATGTTTGTCTACACACCTTGCTAATGAGTTCATTTGCTGTAAACTAGACAGCTTACTTCAAAACACATCTTTGCTGTGATATATGGTAATTAAGAAAAAAAAAAAAAAAGCACGTCAGCTTAATTTTAAAACAACCTAACCCTCAGGGAGCGATTTTACATGAGTTCTTCTGTTTCTTTTCTGTTATTAATTGCATCCATCTGCCAGAGCAGGTGCAAAAGCTTTAACTCAGTCCTATCACTTTAGTGCTACCTCTTGAATGTACCCCGTCTGTGTTATAGCATAAAAATCATCAATATCAAAATCCTCTTTTTAGTTTTATTTTTTTTTAACTGAGTTCTAGCCAAGTACCATTATCTTAGTTCTTCCTTGATCTGATAAAACAATAGCAGCAATATTTAACTTGAATGTCCTATTTAATATCCTGTCTAAATACAACTGTAAGTTCTTGTTTGACTTGAGAATTAGGAGCTTTCATTTTTATTTTTTTTTTCCAATTCAAATATCTCTGCTTTCACAAGAATTTCTGAGATTTCCATATTGTGGTAAATTGTTGTAAAATATGTGCCTAGGGACTTTCCCTTACCATCCTTCTCCAGAGCTGCACTTTAACAGGCAACAAGCTTGTGTTTGTTGAACACAGTTTAGCATAGAAAAGACTTCCTCTGTGCTTCTGCAAATCTAAATAACCTCAGTTTGTGTGTGTGTGTG
>VXAB01002578.1:57040-153970 GCA_013399175.1 Odontophorus gujanensis | reverse complement strand
TTGAAATACTTGAATGAGACAACCAATGGCACACAGACTTCTCTGCAGCAAGCAAAAAAATTTCAGTTTAGTAAAATAGTGTCTTAAACAGGGAAAAAATGCAGTGCAAGAGAGTAATAACTTAAACATTGATTAATTTGCTTAAATTTATTTTTCTGCCTTTAACTATCTGTCAATCTTCTGTGGAAAGAAGACAACGCTTTTTATTGCTATGATCTCACTATGAATTTGTGGTCTATCTTATGTTTCATGTATGCTTCAAGTTCTATGAATATTTCTTTGTGAGTAAAGATGGACACTGTGTACTTGATATAGTAAAAACACTGGATTTTTTTGTCTTGCTTAGCTTCATTTAAAATAAGTTATCTTTTCCAACCGAAAAGTAGGCCATATGTTTCACAAGGCAAGTCACAGTTTTAATAGTACTGAGGGATTTTGCTTTTGCATAGGTCATTTGCAAAATCAAATTGAACACATCTGATATTTGTAATTATTTTCTAAATGCTTCAGAGCATTCAGTTATTCTCAGACTGAGTTTATAAGCTTTTTGCTTCAGTTGCTGGTTATACATAATGAAATTGATGATTGTACTTCTTTTCTTCTTTGCTACAGGACTAATTTTATTTTTTTATTTTTTTAATGAAAATGAAAAACAGTGAATGAGACTTCTGGGGAGAAGAATAACTGATTTCTGCCTTTCTGAAATGTTCATTTTAATGCATTAAGCAGTCGTATTTTAAACAGCACACTACTCTAAAACATGTTTTTTTCATTATTTTGTTCATTTTGTAGTAAGGGAGGGTATTCATACTTGTTTCTATTAAGTTTCACATTAAGGCATATTGTTTCAAAGCAAATATAAGGAGGTCAAAGTAAAGAATTGAAATTTGAATTCAGAGAAAAAATAAAGGATTAATTTCTGTTAATTTCTGCCTTGCTTCCAATATTTCTAATCTGGGCAGTCAGAAAGCATCCAGCTGAACGTTGTCACCCTTGTACCAAAGAGAACAAAGGGTGGCTTTAATTACTGAAGGTGCGATTTACTTTTCCCCAGTCAAGTACTGACTTACGTGTCCCAGTGTTTTTATTTTGCTCAGTTACCAGTCGCTTGCAGCTAAATACAAAACCAGGTCTACTGGCTTATAAGCCTGTTGTGCAAATAATTTCCTCCCCCCTTTATGTTTTTTGTTTCTTTTGCTTTCTTGTTGTTGGGTTTTTCATTTACATTTTTTATTATTATCTGTAGTTGTTCTTCTCAGTCTCTTCAACAGATCTGAAAATGAGCAGAGACAATTTTGCTGTCTAGCCAGAAGTCATCCATGCTCTATGCTAGATCCTTCCCATAGGATTCACTCTGTCCTTGCAGAAATTAACAAAACTGTCCCAGTGCTTGCCTTTTGGAAATACTTATTTTTGTGCATTTTCTTGATGGAAGATAGTCTAAATGCTGCAGATTTGTGTAAGAAATATTTGTTAATCTTGTTATGCAGTAGCAGCTTTGAATGTTCACTGTTTGGCTTAACTCAGTGTCAGCAACAGAGTTTTTATAATATCTGTCTTTGTGCAACTTAACAAAGAGAATCTAGAGGAATTATGAGAGTTTTCTCTTTTGCATGTTACTTTGATACATTTTTCTTTTCCACATAAGCAGTATTTAAAAAAACAATAGTAATAATAAAGTGAATAGTGGTATGTTCAGATGTGGAGATATGAATCCTTGAAAAAGCAGGTTAACATACTAAAGGAGATACCTGGTGATTTCTGAAAACTTGGTGAATGGGAAGGTTTCTGTTTTTGAAGGTGCTTTGAGGTGCACCAGAGTTGCTTGCCAGTTTTAGAGCCTTGGATGCTTTCATTGGCTTGAATCTGTTTTTTCTTAAATGATTTTGGAACAAACATTTCATTTTTCAGGATATCTATTTTTCCCTGTGCGTTGTGCTTAAATTTTGTCAGATTGACGGAGAAGAAAATGTGTTAATTGACTTCTCATTTCTTCTGCACTACATAGATTGACTTTGGATTCTGTCTGTATCCTCTTGAGTTATTCTTTCTAACCCATGACTTCGACTCTGAAAAATGGCAATTAATTTCACTGCTGAAGTGTGAGGCAGTGCTAGAAGTACTGGGTCAGTGTGCACAGGAGCTCAATACTTTCTCTGTGCTATTTACGCTTATAGGATGTATGTAGCTGCCTAGCTTCACTATCTTATGCAGGTGAAGAGATGTACTTTCAAAGAAGGAAGTCCATATGCTGGAAGGATTGTAGGTAGCTTGGCTCAGGGCTTCACAAAAAGAACTTCTAAAGGCTTCTTCTGAAGGAGTTAATGAATTCTTTAAAATAAAAAATGAATAGTCCTAGAGAGCTTTCTCCATTTACTGGCACAAAGAAGTTAAGAATAGTAATCTTGTACAATACAGTTTCTAAAAATATGTGGGAATCCTTGCTTTCTTCTCATAACCTAGCGCTCAGCTACAGCAACATAGTGGCAAGAACATTTCACTTTGAGTACCATGAATAAAATAACATTCTGCTGCTTTTAAATTCAGCTGTAGCTTAACTGTCAGTGCTATTCAACCCAGTTCCATAACCTTGAAGAACCTCATGATATAATGAAGTCCCTGGAGGTGCTTTGGTTTAGTTCAACTGAGTCTTTGTTTCTGTACGTCCACCATACCTCTTGCCCATATACAGTATCTGTTTTATCGTAGCAACACTGGTATTGTAGGTTGTTGTAACTTTTATTGAAGACAGAAATAATTACACTTTTAGAAAGCAGAGCATGGTAGATACTATAGAGTGCATGACAGAATACATGCCATTGTACATTTTTAACAAATGTGAAATGTGAAAAAATTACAACACGCATCCTTTTTATTTTTTCCCCCTTTAGCCAACACTGAAAATATTCTCTCCTGAACTTGCTTCCCTTGACTCACTGGCTTTCTATATTTTTCCTTCTACTTGACTACACTCGACTACATTATGCCAGTTGGATTTTAAATCTATCGAGTGTGGTTACTGAGCAGTGAAGCCTGTTAAAAGTGCAGTTGATGGGGCCAAAAAGCAGAAATATGGCACGTAAGCTAGTCAGAAATCTCCTCAGTATAAATGAGGAAAATGTTCAGAATTTATGATGGGTTAATGTTAAAAAACAACTTCTGGAAGGGTACTTGGAATAAGACAATCAGGACAGTGAATGAAACCCTTTAAAAATCTTCAAGAAGAGCACTGGTTATGTAAACGCCCTCATGGAAAATGTGTTTAATTCCAGGTTCCTTTGTGCTACTGTATAGAGACGGGACTGGCAGAAGCCCTTAATATCTGTGTGTACAGTTGTATCAATGACCTCTGAGGGAGGAAAAAAAAGAATTAAAGTGTCAAGGGAATGATACAGAGGAGTGTAAACTGGGGTACTGTAAGCAGTAAGTTTAATTTGCAGTCTGTGTAAAAATATAGGCTTGTGGCTCTAGGTAAATGGCTTGATTTCACTGGCGTTATCATACAAACATCACCTTTGGAATTTGCTCAAACAAAATGCCCTCATATTTTCACTGTTTTGGATGAGTTGAGAGGCCCATTCTTCAGCCAGACTAAGTGGGTAATCTTCAAACAAATGGAATGCTGTTTATACCAAGTGCCTACTCTTAAAAATGGAATAGAAAAGCAGTTTCTTGTTACTCAGCATTGTGCTGATATTTGTGATGGTATGAAAATAAAATGTTATGCTTGAATCAAATGCATTTGATTACCAGTTTTTTCCAGGATTTCCAAACTCTTCCTGCTTAGTAGTGCAGCTAAAACTGTATTAACTGAGGTGATACATTACTAAGAAATTTATTTTTATAAGAAAGAAACCTGAAATCTTCTTTGCCGTTTATGTAACCAGCACTTGATCTGTGCCCAATTACTCGCATAGCTCATCTGTCTGTCAGTTTATATCTCAGCCTCTCCTGCAAGATATTTTACACTGCTGTTCACTCGAGCTTCCTGCATTTTCCCTTTGACCAGCTTATCTGGTTATCATTGGAGAAGTCACAGTTTACTTTGGGAGAATGATTTTTTTTCTGAAATAGTGCAACTTGAATGAATACTGAAGGCAGTTCCTGGGAAGTGAATTGTGAGCTTAAAAGATTTGATATTCTTAGTGAATATTTCATTGTGACTCCTTTATCCACTGAGTAGAGCAGAAAAACTTCCCTGATACTTAAGTAGGCTTGCCAGACAGAATTTGAAATATTAAAATGCTCTTTATTAAGCAACTTATAAATAAGGATTAGGTTAAAAATTAGTTCAGAACTTTGCTTGTAATTTAGAGTGCAATAATTTTTCATCAGTTGCAGCTCTTTTGTGAAACAGTGTGTCCAAAAGGGCAGCCATTATGTGAAGCCGTATTTGGATCTTTCTTGCACAATAGATTTTATTGTATTTTAGTAGAATTTTTATGAAATTTTGTAAACAGTGTTGTCAGATTATTCCTAACAAACAGTAGAAAAATGCAGGATTTTTCTGTGAAGCAAATCCAGGCTCATAGTTGTAGAATTCTGTTTAGGTAGATTTGATTTTCACTTAGCTGATGGGATTTTCAGAATGACAAGCTTGTAGAACCACCAGGAAAACCATTAGCACTAATTACAGCTAAAGTTTAATTGTATTGCATGAGGTATTTAAGTGCTATGTAATCTGAGATACTCAATTTTAGATGTTTTCTTTTGTTTTTAATAGATTTCATACAATGTAATGGTAGTATGGTATTTTTAAAACAGGCTGAACCTTTTTCAGGAGAGATATGTAGTCAGAGTAAATTGACATCACTGTAACTGTCTCTAGTGGTTTAAACCAAAAAAAGTAAAATGTGTCTCTCTAGATAGTAAAACTTCATTATTGAGAAGACTAATGATGTGTATTTATGCCTTTAGTTGTGCTTAATCATTTTCTTCAGTTAGCACTGTATTAAGTTTCTCATTTAAAAAGTACTTATATATGCTTAAGCTTTATCTGGGTCCAAGAGCTCTTCTGAAATGAAGCTGAATTTTCACTGCAGATTTTGAGGCATATTTAGTAGTATAAATGTAATAATGTCTTTGTGAAGTGTACAAGACTTCTACAGGAATTTCAAATTCTTTGGGATGGAGGGTTTTTTGTGTGTAACATATAGAATCTTTCCATTAAATACACATATATGTATGTGTATGTAATACTGAAAGATTAAATAAAAAAGGAGTGTTTCCCAGCCCCCTTTCTTACGGCTTCCATATTTCTTATCTGGTTTTGTCTGGTTCACCATCTGTCACTAAGACATTTGCATAACTATTAAAAAAAATAATAGCTTTCTGAAACATACTCTTTTCTATGCAAGTGTGCATATGGAAGATGTATTTTAAAATGATAAAATGGAGACATGGATTAGTAATTATATAAGTGTAGATCCTCTTTGATGCTCAGGTAGTTTACTTGAGCAAGTTCTACAGGGCTAGGAAGACAAACTTTGGCAACTTCTAAAATTTTATTCATACAGGCAGAACTTTATCCTGAGAATAGTTCCCATTTCTCTTATGTGATCTGTTATGAGATCACGACTGCTTGCTAGTAATTCTGAAAGGGTTTTTCAAATGGATGTAAGGAGTTCTCTAAAAATAAAACTGTCTCTTTCTTTGCTTTTATTTTTTCACTGTAGGTGTAGTTTGTTTTTTTCATCCTTTTGAAACCTTTAACCATAGAGCCAAATGGATCAGTTTCATCTTCTCCACTTACAGGTGATGTGGTGGAAATAAATGATCTTTTCAAATCACCATGACAATCATAGTTATGGCAAACGGATAAACAAAGATGGAATATGGAAGAAAGAAACTGGGAATGAGTCTGGGCCAAAAATGTCTAGAAGTGTGATTACTTGCAGTGTAAAAAACAAAACAGCCAAGCAAACAACAGCAACAAAAAACCCATACACACAAAGAAACAAACCAAAACAAACAAAATAACCAAGCAAGTTAGAACAGAAAAGCCTTGTATTTATAAAAACTCATAGTGGCACTCCTCTACCTTCTGTACTTGTTGTCCATCATACTAGCATGTAGACAGCTGTGAGAAATAGACTTTAACAATTTGTCCATAAAATGAATAATAATAAAAACCGTATTTAACATCAAATCATTGAAGTCCTTTCTAAATGTTTAGAGATGAGTAAACCTGATTTACAAATATACACATCATGGAGGAATGGAAACCATCAGTCAACAGTTTTACAATGTGTTTTTAAAGTCAGGAGATGCACTTGTTTCCTGATGATGCTGTATTCCTTCCTAAATTTGCCCATTCTTCTCCGTAACGGTTTCACCATTACAGGACTGTGGCTGGTTTTGAACCCAGGTCAAGAAATGTATTGTTCAGTCAACATGGCACCTAACTTTGCTACATACTTTTAAACTATAAAGTTAACTGGGATGTTCATTATCTGTCATAGTCTCAACAGTGTTGCTTGTTTGTCCAGCACATTGTTTTGGTAAAAACAGTGTTATGTAACTATTCAAGGGACCAGGGGAAAATAACTGGCTATCAAAGAGAAGGAGTTTGTGTTCGCTTGTTTTTTAGTGATTATTGTTCTTACAGCTTATTTTGAGGAAAAATCTGTTAGATTTACTAATAAATAATTAAACTATTCAGAAGGGATCTTCGACAAAATTCTAAGTCTGCTTCAGAGTGTTATATAAATCCTAATTGAATTACCTCTTAATGGAAAACATGTAGGAAAAAGGTCTGTGCTTTGTTTCTGTCACTGTTTATTCTTTTGCCTTCCGTGCCCTTTTCTTTTTGGCTCCTCGGAGCCCTTTGCTGACTGTGATAGTGACATTGTGTGTATTACAAGCAAATACAGTAGTTTGGCTGTAATCTTAGCTCCTGCTGCCCACACAGATTCATGAACTGTCTTCTCTTAACCTTGCATGTTGGCAACTAGGAAGCTTGAAAGAATAAATGACATGGAAAGGCAAGTTATATACCACAGTGAGAGCTTCTATTATTCCTTGCTTTTCCAAGGTAACAAGAAGAAATGTCACCTCACAGAGCTAAAGGGGTCACTGCCAGTTTCCTATTGATGTTTTCTTGATAAATGTTTTGGATGAGATTTTACTTCTCTTTCTGTCTTCTTTCTGTCTAGCCTTCTAACCTCCCTTCCCAAGCACAGGCAGAAGTACTAAGCAGCTATTCCTTTCACTGGGCTAAGTTATAAATTTATACAGTTGCTGAATAGGAGATACTGTTGGTATCATTAAGAGGAATCAAGAGACTTGACTATCACAGAGGACATGTCTGTGGGTGGTATTGGCTCTGATTATTTCATATTTGCTTATTATTGGATAACTGGCTGTTTGAGGCTCCTTGGAGGAAATTCTAATCTGTAAAAGATATTTAATGTAATGTTATGGGAGCCTTCTGAGAGCCCAGTACTTACTGCTTGCTTTCTGTCCATGCTCAGAGTTTCCAAAATACTTGGTTCTATTAAGTGAGCATAGATTTATATTCATTATTTCCTTGTGCCAATCCAAATGCTTCAACTTGAGACGCGCTGAAAAGCCTCTTCAGTCTTTGTGGAAAGATAGTTGCACACAACTGAGTATGCAGAGCTGAGGTGTTGCATCATGTGGAAATACCTCAAACCACTTCTGTACTGGAATGAACAATGAAGTAGTGACTGAATTGTAAGAGATGGTTCCTTATTATTGTGTATCTGAATGTATCACTTTCTTTCCTGGGCTGTGAGACCACTGAGCTGATATATAGGAAAGAAATGCTATAAACATGAAGGCAAAATATCTGCGGAGTTCAGAAAGTGAAGCAAGAAACAAATTGATTCTGTTGAAGGCAAGGACTATTGAAATTAATATAATGTAACTGTAACAATATAATGTAACGGGAACATTAGTGGTTATTAATAGCAGTGCATAGTACAGTAGTGCTATTTCTAAACTATTTTCAAACAGGCCTGTCTCCATTTCCTGTCTGTATGGCTTTGAAAGAACTGGTGAATATGTTACCTGAGCTGGGGTGCATGTCTTATTTATTGTTGCTTGCTGTCCCTTGACAGTTTGCTTGTGATCCTGTGATCTTCTGAAAAACAGCAACAAAAAAAGCACTGTCAACTGTTTGTTCTTCACAATCTTCTGGATTGTGTCCCTCTCCAAGACCAACACATTCTTGTCCATTGAGAAGTGCTCCAAAGAGTTTTTCCTCTAAATAACTTTGCAATCCTCCACTGGACTGAATTTTCTAGAATAAACCTTCTTAGCTCATTTAAAAATTCATTTGTTTATTTTTATGGGTGATGGGCCTTTGAATAAACCGTAATTGATCAGAGAAATGTGGAAAGCTTAGCTACTTTGCTTGTGCTAGTCTGCCACTTTTCTGTTTACCCAGGTTTGAAAAACATTCATACTTCCTTTTTCCTTAGCTGTAACAAATATCTTTCAAAGTGATTTTTCTGCCTTCCCTCCAAGCTGGCAAGATGCTTCCCATATTACTTTCCTTAGCACTGCTACTCTTTTACAAAGGCAGGTTATTTGGTTAGTTGACTTGTGTGTGGAGGGAAGCAGTATCTGAATGTGTGCTGAAGTGAGGTGCCCTTGGGCAGAATAAGTGGGAGATGTTATTCCTGATGGAAGTCAGCACCAAATGCAGAAAGACAGTGGGATATGAGGGAGATGCTCAGCCTTGTTGTTCATCAGCATTGTCTCTGGCAGCTAATGCAGAAACAGAACAGATAATGATCCTGAGTGAGCTGCTTCATCTTTATGATGATAACCGAACTGTTATCTTTGCTTTAAATTGTCTCTTTTTTATTTTTAATGACACCTATAGATAAGGATAAAGTGCATTACCAAATTAGAGGAATTCTGCAGCACTCATTCCAAAGCAGTAAATAAGGATCATTACATCATGAAATTTCAACTTCAGTATAAGCTGAATGCAGGACTTAGCCAACATATATATATTCAGTCATTTTGCTCTTTTTTTTTTCTTTTTTGCTGCTTCTTCATTTATTACATATTGGATGCAATCAGTTTAAATTTTAAACCAGATGGAGTATACTAGAGTTTAAGCTGCTCCTCAACATGCTGAACAACAGAGCAAGAAAAGAGAAAGGAGGAGTATGAAAGCAGAGCAGGCATGAAGGCAATACAGTTGGCTTCTGGAATTGCAGCTGGAATGTTGTGGAATTTGATACAGATGGAAAATAGAAGTTTAAAAGTGCAAAATTTCCAGTGTGGGTGCCATTTCAAGTAGGTTGTGTGGGTGGAGAATGGTGCTAAATGCCAAGGAGACAAGTAGAAATGAGAGTCTCTTTCCAGCTAGTAACAGACAGCTAGCAATGGAAAAAAAAATAGTAGTTTAAATGTCCCAATGCAGCTGTTTTGTAATAAATCACTAATAGTTATGGTTGAAGCTCAGCTCATCAGCATTTGCTGCTTTTTTGTCCATAGTAAATTTCCACAGTAGTTGCAATAAGATTTTTATGATACCTTTATTTAATGTACTTTATGTTCATGTCACTTTGAAATTTTCTAATTTTTTTTTAATCAGGTTACATGACATGTAACAGGTCAAAAGGCATCTTGAATACTCTGGGTAACTATCATTCTTAAGTTAGGTCATTCTTTATAGTATATGAACACAAGAAGAGTGTTACTGGACATCTCTTCTGCTTCTTTGTTCGCATCAGCTTTGGCATCAGGCCCAGCTCCAGGAGTGGATCGTTCCTCTTCATTTGCTCCAGATGTATTTTGTGTGTATTCATGTGACGTTCCTTCAGAAAAAGAATGAGCAAGCAGTTCTCCAAAGACATTGCTAAACAATTTGCAATAATAATGTATTTAAGACTTTCATGCTTATTTCTTCTTTCAGCTATATCTTGCTGCTGTATCATGAAGAGTAGCAGTGGAGTATATTCCTTCTGGTTCAAACAACTGTGCTTCTGCAGATTATTTTTTGCCTTTTCCAGCCTATCACAGTTACCACAGGGTGTGTAAGCTGCTATTCCAGGGAACGGCATCACAGTCTAGCACCACTGCTTTTCACTATTTCACCTGGATCTACATCAGAACTGAACTGAACTCTTAACTTCACCACTGCAATCGCAGTGCAGAATGAATGTTGTCTCACTCTGAAATCCAGAGATTTACCTGGAATAGCATTATTCCCAGAAGGGGTAGTACTCACTTATTAGAGCAATACTGTCTATCTTTTGCATATTCCAGCTAGACTTTGAGAGTAGAATTTTTACTTTTTTGAAAGCTGATATTTCTGTGTTTGTTTATGCTGTTGACCTGGTGCAAGTGATGGCTTTTCCATTCTCACAATTTAATTTTCTTACTTTTTTACAAATATTCTCGTAGGGAGGAGAAGGAAACTTTAAAGATAAGGTTCAATTTCTTCTGCACTTCAGGCTTTTACTTGAGAGAATCATGTAAGATCAGTTTTCATTTAAAATGCAAGCAGTGGAGGTTTTGAGAGAAGGAGCAGTAACAAGGATACTTAAAATTGGAAATAAAATCATTCTTTAGATGGATCAGTTTATAACAAGTTTCTTTTCCCAGATGAAGAGGCTTCAGTAACTACAGTTTCCTACCTTGAGAATGCATGACAATAATTAGGTTATCTGGTATATTAGCATACAGAGGAAAAGGGGAAGGTCAGAATTATTCTACTTTATAGTTGCTGAATGCTGAAGGTGTACTTGGCTACTTGGAAATCAAAGGTACAATTCAAATGACCTGATATTCAATATGGACTTGTGCCCCTTTGATGGTAGAAATCCTTTGTAATGAATTGCCCCCAAACCTTTCCTCCTTTATCTGATTCTTTAGAAGAACCTGTAAAAGCTTTTGAATATTTATATGTATGAAATTTTTGGATCAAATTTGAATGAAGTGGAGGTCATTAGTGACAAGAAAGTGCTCCTTAATTTTTCAGAAGATTCCGACTATCAAAATGCAGAACATTTCAGTTGTAATGGGAGCTATTTGAGGGAACGGGAGGTAGGCAGTTGTAATCATTTGGCTTTTATTGTTCTGGGATGACCTCTGTGTTAATCTTTAGCTTCTGTCAGCGAAGTATAATTCCAGCAATTCTACCCTCTACGAAAAACTTCAAGAATCCCTCACAGTAGTATTTAAAAATCCATTTTTATCCAAAACCAGAAGACTGTTCTTTAAGGCACATACCGAAACTGGAAATGACTCAGTTCAAGAAAGCTTCCCAAATTTATAGGCGGTTCCCTTCAGAGAGAGCTGACGCTGTAATGCATATGCTAATTATCTCTGTGAAAGAAACACACGTGCCCTTGTGATTAACATTTAGAATTTAAAAGCAACACTGGAAATAAGGCAGTAATTAGGAAGTCATTTGAAACTGTAACTGTGAGTGGTTATTCATAAATAATGTTAACATCAGATTTTTCTCCCACTGCGTTTTAAATAGTATGTAGTAGTTGGAAGATGGAAGTTGTTCTTTATACTATGCATCTGAAAAAGACTTGTAATGCAGTGTTGGTGCTTCCAACATTTCTTGCTGTAGCACAAGTAGAGACGTTGTAAGCTGATGGCTCCTCACTGCAGTCTGTTTTGAGATCATAGTCCAAGAAAGGGGAAATGCATAATTTTATCACTTCTCCCAGCTATCGTCACAAGAAACACTGACTCAGACACACCTGTGAGTCAAAAATCTTCCTATTTCCTTCCTGCTGCCTGGTAGTAACATTTTACCTTGTTCCTGCTGCTCTCAGCCTCTGCATTGTCTCACTTAGTCTGAACAGGCAGTGAAGTGAAATTAAACCGTCTCTACTGTTCTCTTCCAAATCATCTATTCTTAAGAGAGGGCAAACAGGCAGAAAAGCACTGTGTTAATGTGCACTTGATTAAATAATTTGGGTAGAGAATAAAGAATTGTAAAGGGACATCTCTTTTTCTCCGAATTGATAAGAAATCAAAACATTAGGTACATTAACAAGAACTGGACTGAAGAGAATCTAAGGTCATGATGCTTCTCACAGTCAGTGGAGACTTACACAAGCTGCTTCTCTGAAGGATATCCCTGTGGTTTGTTTAAATTACTTTCCTTCCCCATTGTTTCACAGGCAGTGGTTTTGTCATCTGCAGCTCTGTTGTTGCTTATCATTTTTACTTTCCAGAACACAATTTGCTATTGATTTTTGACCTATTAATAGTACGTGCTGTTTTGGCTTAATATTTCAGACACAATCCATTAATTTTGGTGCTACAATTTTCAGTTCCTCTGAAGTGACAGAAGTGCTTAATACCTGTTTAGCTGAGATGTTTCAAGTTGGGTGTCTGAAATAAGAGATCATTTTAGAAGATTTTTCTCTGCATTGATAATTGTAGTGGTAGAATACTTACGTAGGCACACAGGAAATAATCTCTAACAAGCAAAAGAATCCCACAATACATTTGACACTGGTAAGAAATGAAATGAGTTAGCAACAGGAGAAACAAATGGTCTGTGGTTAATTTGATCACTTCCTTTGCTACAAAAACAACAATCATCGAGTTTTACGAGGCTTATTCGAATGTGACTGGGACAGCCCCTAAGCAACAGTAGCAGGAACATCCACTGCTAATCATTTTCTTTGCCCTTTTTTATTCCAGTCCTGCCATTGTTCTACTCTTAAAAAAGGAAATGTGACAAACGTTTTTTTTGAACAATGACTGTTGGGTTAAATGTTCAAAAATACATAGAATCATAGAATCATAGGGGTTGGAAGGGACCTCAAGAGATCATCGAATCCAACCCCCTGCCAAAGCAGGTTCCCTATACCAGGTCACATAGGTAGGCATCCAGGCGTGTCTTGAATATCTCCAGAGAAGGAGATTCCACAACTCCCCTGTGCAGCCTGTGCCAGTGCTCCGTCACCCTCACCGTAAAGAAGTTCTTGTGCACATTTGTGCGGAACCTCCTTTGCTGCAGTTTCTGTCCGTTTCCCCTTGTCCTGTCTCCACACACTTCTGAAAAGAGTCTGGCCTCGCTACTTCATCCCCCACACCTCAGATATTTATAAACCTGGATCAGGTCCCCTCTCAGTCTTCTTTTCTCAAGGCTAAAGAGATCCAGTTCACCTAGCCTTTCTTCATAGGGGAGATCCTCCAGGCCCTTCATCACCTTAGAGGCCCTCCGCTGGACTCCTTCCAAGAGATCCCTGTCTTTTTTATACTGGGGAGCCCAGAACTGGACACAGTACTCCAGATGAGGCCTCACCAGGGCAGAGTAGAGGGGGAGGATCACCTCCCTTGACCTGCTGGCCATGCTCTTTTTAATGCGCCTCGGAATGCCGTTGACCCTCTTGGCCACGAGGGCACACTGCTGGCTCATGGTCAACCTGTTGTCCACTAGGACACCCAGGTCCCTCTCTACAGAGCTCCTCTTCAGCAGGTCATCCCCCAGCCTGTACTGGTGCATGCAATTATTCCTCCCTAACATCTGCTAAAACTTTTTAGAGATTTAACTTTTCCTTAAAAAACGAAATACAATAATATTCAGCACATGTAGGGCTGCTAACAGACCTCCTAAAGAAGTCGTCCCCATTGCTTTTACTAAGCACAGCCTGCTTTAAGCTAGGAATGATGCAAAAGATGGGTGCTGAAGCATGAAGTGCCTTCTGTTTTAAGAGGACAGTGGGACAGAATTGGAGGGTCATTTACAGTTTTTCAGTTCCTTAAGATTTAGCATGGCTCAAATTCTGAACTACATGTAGAAATTCAAATTTGAGATGGAGCTGGAGCTGAAAAAAGGCCTTTGTTATGGACCTGAGGTGAATCAGATCAAGAACAGGAAGCTTAATAAAATTTCACGAGTTTTACCATCCAACCCAAAATCTAGTAATGGCAGTCTAGAAGGTTGTTCCTGGGTGATCTGAAACAACTCTGATCTTGTTTCAATATCAGGGCTAAATTTAGCTGTTGTTCAAATTGTAGAACGGGAGTACATCCATTTTATACAACTCTTACGTTATTTGATAAGCAAAGTCATTGTTTCCCCCACAACTAACATCCCAGTGCTTTTATACCGTGTGGCCATTTTATTCCACTTAAACTTGTTTCATACAAACTTTCCTTGTTTAAAATTGTGGGTCTTTCCTTTAAAAGCAGTCAGAGTACCCTTCTACAATCATCTAGCTTGCAATTGCTTTTTCTTTGAAGCACTTAACTCTCAGATAGTGGTTGAAAAGTTGGCATTGCTCAGCAAACAGTCCTTTGGCTGTTGTTGCTAGGCTATGAGACTAAAACAAAGGCAGTCTGCTTGGTTGTGGTGTTTATTCAGGGCTTCTTCCCTTCAAAAGCTCATCTTCCTGAGCAGCTGCTGGTTTCTTTGCTTTACCTGGCATCAAAATCAGCATGCACAAAATGTTGGAGTAGGCGAGTGCAAGTAATGACCCATGCTGAAGGATCTTGAGAAAAATAGGCCAAAGCTACCAAGTTATTATCATAAAAAGAGCAACCTGTTTGGGACTCCCAGAACAAAGATAATTTCTGCAGTGTAGTGCATTGTCTACAGACATGATGAACTGTCATTGGGTACACGGGGATATCTGTTGAAAGCTTTCAGAGAAGCATCTTCTTAATCAGATTGCTAACAAAAGACCACTTTTGTTAATGAGAACGTGCTTACAGTGTGTTATATTTGTATTGTAGCAAGAAAAAATATGCATTTATTGGTAGGTTTGTTTTTTTTTAATATATAAATGTCTTTTGCTGTCTTTCATCTAGGGACATAATTTTGATCTTTACTTCATTTAAGTTCTTTAACAGATTTTACTGGGACCTGATTTTATCTTTTTGTGTCTGTGTGTGATTTTTATGTGTAAATCTTTTGTGAATTTGAATCAGACAATGCTGATGAGGAAGGGACATTCGTAGTTGGAGCTATTTTGGTTTCGGTTATTTTGATTTCCATGAATGAATAATCTCCTAGGAAATCTGTATGAAAAGTGTGAAAGAGAACGAAAATCAGGAGGATTTCCCCTTCCCATTTCCAATATGTTGTGTTTAATTCTCCAAGGACTGGAACTACTCGTCAGAAGAGTAGCCAGTTTGCAAGAAGAATCGCGGCAGGCACTGCATAAACCACAAACGTGGTTCAGTAAAGGACGGTATGTTATATTAAAGAATACATTTTATTGGGCATTCATAAATACATAAACAGATTTTGTTCCTTGAGCAGGCCACTTGTAATAGTTTATTTTCTTTGTTTTTTCTATTTATATAATTAACAAGCACCTTACATGTGAGCTCATACTCTCATTTAAAATAGAGACTGCATCAAGCAGTACCAGGAGGGGGATCGATAAATTCTCTCTCTTCCTCTTTTTGGAACATTTACTACCAGTAGTTATACTTTTGGGAATTAACTTAGTTTTTTGACTGCCATCTGGCCAGGTATGCACACTTTCAAATGGTGTCCAGATCCCAAGGTGCTTATAATCAATAGACTATTAATGAATGGAGTAATTCTTCAGAGAAACAGGAAATAGCAGCTGAAGAGAAACGTAATTTTGTTCTGTCAAGTTTTCAAAGCATACTTTAAATACCCAAGCGTGTTTTTTTTCTTTTCTACTTGCATTTTGATTTGTATTGTTTATTGATATCATTTTGGAAAGAGTTTGTGCATGGTTTTCTCTATGAATTGGCCACTAAGTATTTGGGCCATAATTGTGCCTGCCATAAATTTTTGGAATAGCAATGTATAGCTTAGCAGTTGAATATTTAAAATCTACAAGATTTCCGCATTCAGTAGAACTAAGGCTTGGTAAAGGTGAATGGCTTATGATCTGAAATTATAGAAGGGGCAAAAGTAATACACTGAAGCTAAGTGTTGCTCATACTTTTAAATGTATAAAAATATTACATATGTAGTACTGTACACACACTGAAAATCTCAAAAACCTGTAACAACTGTGGAAATCTTATGATTTCTTCATCCACATATATACCCATGCCCCTAATAAATAGTGTAGTCGTCGTACATTTATATTCCAAAGAATTTCACTGGTCTCTGTCAGTGTGGCTTTGTGAAGATCTTGGCTCAGATTTTGAAAGATTCCTGTGGTTAGTTTTCAAGAGCGTCTTAAACTTTTGGGGCCCCAAGTTCCCCTTGCAAAAGGAGGTAGGAGTCCTTTCTATTAGGTTATTTATAGTAAGTCATGAATAAGTAAACTAACCTTATAAAGCAATTTCATATCATATACTTCAGATACATGCATCAAAGTAGGCTGGGCCACTCATGTGCAGGTAATCAACCATGTGTTTGCAGGATTGACATTTAGAGGAAACAAGAAAATTGGGAACATGTGGTGAACACAGTTGTAGCTTGTTGCTAGATCTGATAGTTCCTGTTAAAGATTTATCTGTCTTTGTGATTTATAGCAAAATGAGTCTTGCAAAAGTCTTTTGGTCATCCAATAACCAAAGCGTGTTGGTCCCTGTGTGTCTGACTGAGAGGTGAGTGAAGAAACTCTGCAGCCTGTACCAACAAACCCAATCAAATGGCAGCAGTCATCTCTATTACTAGACTCCTTGCATTCATAGAGTTCTGACTGCTCCAGTGTCACCAAAGCATAACAGGACCTGGAAAACATAACTGATCCTCTTTCAATAAAAGAGTATCTTTGTCTCTCTGTGTGAGGAAGGTTGAAAGGAAGCGTACTGTGTATAAAATGACTTCCTTCCCAGCTTAAGCAGGAATAGAAATGCTTGTTTATGTGCAAAGATAGAATTAACTGCAAACCTTCCCCTCCTTGCCCCACTTGTTTGTTTTAGTTCTGCATCTGTCATCAAAATGACAGCAGGAGAGAGCTCATGTTTCCTACGTATTTGCACAAAGGGGCTGAGATCTCATAGCATCAACACATGTCCTTCTTAAGATGACAAGACAAACACCAAGGCCTTGCAAGATCTGTGTTCAGTCTTCAGTACTCCTCATGAGGCTGCTGACAATGGGATGCTTTCTGTTTTAGTGGAGCATAACTACTTAATGCTGCTGACAGATTTGGATGCTGAAATTCAACCTCTGTTTATTCACATAGAAGATATAACAGGCAGTTGCAGTTGCATTTCCTTGACGCTGTTTCACAGTCAAGGTTTCTCCCTGACCTTTGCAGCCCGCTTACATTAAGAAAGTGGAAACCCTGATGTCAGTATTTATTCAGTGCTTAAACTCTTCTAAGGTTATGCAAAATCTTGAGGCAACATTGTCAGAGCAATCACCACTCACTTGAAGCTGAATGCTGGCCACCACTTATACAAGCAACTGCTCTTTCTTTCGAACTTGTATAGATGGGAGCTAGGGACCTGTATGTAGAAATGCTTTGTATTCCAGTAGTGATGTGCTTATCCAAAAGCTTATTTTGTTATTGTATAATTGGTGGTGGCAATGTAGGGAGGTAACTTCATGCCTAATTTTGATGTTTAATTGAGGTGCTTATTTCTCCCAAGTGAGGGAAAGGGTGGGATTAGGCTCATGAATTTAGTTTTCTGTGTTCCATTGAAGTATAAAGTATGTAGGTTACTCTGAAGGTACTGCCTCCTACTTATTTCCATGGGAACTACAGCAGGTACAAAAGAGCACAAAAACACTAATCGGTAGAGCAAATTCTTAGCTACAAAACACGTTTTTTTTTCAGCATAGTCACCACCACAAGTTATGCATTTTTGCCAGCAGTGAACAAAAGCCTGCATGCTGCACTTGTAAACATCTGTACCACTGCTTGGCCTCCAACAGTAAATGTCAATGAGTGTAGTTTTTTCCTCATGGAGGAATTCAGTTCCACACCTTTGCTTCATATGCACTTCCAATTCAGATGCCATTTTGTCAAGCTGCCCCTCTGGTGCCATCTGTCACATGGCAACTAAGTGTAATAGAATACTGATGGTGGGGTTCCACCCCTACTACCATACCACCTACATCTGCCTCTGACACTGTGGACCAGAGTAATAAAATAGGAGGCATTGCTTTTGCAGCACCCCTTGTAGATCAATCCTTCTATATATGTGCATTGTAGAAATGTACTGCTTGTATTTGAAGAGACAGCATATAGTCACTGAGCAGCTGCCTATTCACACCTCAACTTCTTTAGCAGTTGATTAAGATGCCGTCACTGTTGTTCTAAGCTCTTCAGGACTGAGAGGATCCTACAAACATTTGTAAAGGTATTGGCAGATTTTTATGCACTTCAGGCCATATTATACCACTTTTATTTAAGTGTAGGACCTTGGTCAGAATCTAGTCTTACATAGATAGTGAAGTGTTATATATGCCTATGGTTCTATTTGAATACTGAATTTAATTTATATAATCATATAATTGAGAACGTTTGACCATTATTTATGGTTTCATGAGCTCCTGGAGAATAATGGATGAGGTCAAGAGGAATTAAGATGTTACAGAATCCTTTCATAACAATCCATACTAGCATGCTGTAAGTATTCCTGTACCTACTTCATCTCCTAATGATTCGTTGTAACTTACTGCAAACATATAAAATAAAACTTCCATTTATATAGAAAACTGCATGATTTCTGAAACTTCTAATGGTTTAGAATTGTCCTGCAGTGCAGGTAGTCCCCACATAGAGTGTATTTCTACTCCATTTTTTGTGAATGAGGGTGTCTTCGTTCCTCCTTAACATTTACAGGAACAGGAAGCAACAATGCTATTACTAGTCTGGGCCTGGATTTTTTTTTTCCAGACAGAGCTCCCAGCCATGAGAGTGTGTATGTCACTTGGCAATCTGGTTGTCTTTCCGTTTGTAGGCAATTAAAAAAGCCTTACCTTCATGAAAGAGAAGTAACTTCCAGCACTGTATAAGGGCATCAGTTCGTTCTTGTCAAGCAACAAGTTTTTGCTAGTAGAAACTCTTATTTCTACCTCCTGGAACATTCACGTGTAACAGCTTTATACCTTTTCCATGCATGCCTGTGTACACACAGAAATTAGGCTGCTACTCATCTGAAAATTTGGAGCAAACTGCTTATGTGACTGGTTTCTAAGCTGTGCTTGTTTTAATTAATGAAAAATCTGAGTTACATATTCACTTGTTTATAAATGGTTTATCACCACATATATATGTGTATGAAAACATAAATATATATATAAGTATTATTATACTGAAACAGCAGATACATTTATTATTAGACTGCCACTTTGATTCTAACTGTGTTTTGTTTTTCATGTTTTACATAGTATTAAAAATATACCTTGATAGGTATCAATAATAAACAAAAATACCTTGATAGTGAAAGTTTTCCATCTCAGTCAACTCCATCAGCAATAAATAAAGAATAAAAAGTAAAAAGACTTCAATTAGCTGCTTACAGCAGCTCAGCAATTTTATTTCATTTTAGGGAGGTTCTGAAGTTTTCATTTTCTCCCTTATAGTATTTCTTTTTGTTGTTGTTGTCGTTTTAATCTCCAACGTAAATGAGATACAACAGTAATAATAATTTAAAAAAAAAACAACATTGAATCATCCTTTTCAGGTAGTGACTCCACAATCCTCATTTTCCCTCTTTAAGAATCTGACTAAGGACTATATACCATACTGTCTATTGCAAGGAATGAATTTTCAGAAACTCTGGCTATTAGATTATGATGAAAAGGGAAGGAAATATGAACATATGAAGCATACCTTACCTCACAGAAATCTTATTATACCATGCTTTCCCAAGGTAGGGATGTCCTGTGTAATTTTGGAAAAACAGTTTTATTGCACATCCTGCACATCTGTCGCATTATTACCTCAGAATTCCCTGAATTCACTTTTTTAAAGGAATTCCTATCACAGCAGCAAAGAAACATCTTGAAAGTATGTCTCCCAAACAACAACAGAAGTAAAATTATTCTTGCAACTAATTATTAAAAATTGCAGCCTCTATCAAGACTGTGATGGTTGAGTGTTGGAGGTTGCCTAATAATATCTGTTCTGAAAAAAAAAAAAAAGAAAAGAAAGATTAAACCCAACATAGAGATTGGAGGTATGAACTTAAGAAGTTTAACAGAAGGCCAAAGAGTAGATGTTTCCTTAATAAGGCACCTCACAGAGGGGAAATTCTGTGGTATATTGCATATCCTTAGCCACAGTCTGGATCTCAAACAGATCTCAGCTTGCCTGGCCCATGAAGTTGGAATTGTGTGGAAACATCTTAAACAATGCCATACAGGAGTTTTAACTCTGCATGTCTAGTTTGTGGTGATTTGCAAAACAGTTTGTGCACTGTCAGGAACAGCTTTAAGTACTTCTATGGCGATGCAGTGCATTTTTGAAAGGTGTCTTGCCCTTTTATACATTTGCAACCACCTCATTCTATCAAAAATGCCATAAAGTTAGATGTTGTAAAACTATTAAACAGAATATGAGTCCCACAAACAATAAAGGTTGTAATTCATCTTGGAGTGTGTACGTTTCCAAACAAAACTCATCTGTAGAACAGAACCAAGACATTACGCTCTTTATGTTTACAGGGACAAGAGTTTTTCTTTCCGGAACCTGATTCAACATAGTCAACCATTCCTTTAGCTCTGAAGTTGTTGAAATGGACTATAGGTTACAAAGAACAAGTTCCCAGCCTGTCTTTAAAAATAGTTGCTTAGGGCTAAAACCTGAGTTTCCTTTCCTGAAGGACCCTGGGGGATTCTTGCTGTGGTCAAATCTGTCACATGAGGATCCAATTAGACTCACCTTTCTCCCTTGTTAGCTGAGTTCTGTTTTTCCTTGTCTTAAGACTTTCAGTACACAGTATGGTACCGCAGACTCTCATATTTTGAGAAGACTGAATTCCCTTTAAATAACATGGTGATCTATTTTTCTGTCTTAAGGATGAGGGATGGCAAGCACTTACAAATCATTGCAGACTGAGAATGCTTTTATCAGTTGCCATGTAAATCAAATGAAGGTCATACAAGTTGCTTGTACTATTTTGTCTTCCCTTTCTCTTGTATGTAGTCTGATTACTACTAAATATTACATTTGTTGAAATACAGAAGTATTGCTTTATAATTTTAACAACTTTTTATTTTTTCTAAGTCTACCAGTAGCTGTTTTTATTTTACTACCCACATTGGGTCCAATGAATTGCTACTTGCAGTGGTATTTGAAGTGCCTATGATATCAGTAAATGACCTAAGTGTAACTTCATGAAGTTTCTTACATGAGTTCCAGGAGCTGTAGAGCAACTGAAGTAACAAGCAATGATGACTCATATGAAATAAAAGGAGCTGAAGTGAGAATTTACAGCAAGAGCATAAGCTATGGTTTTTCTCCTTTGTGACTTCAGGGCTATTTTTGTTAGAGGCAAAGGAAAATTTTGCATACCTAGACAGAAGGCAAAATGAGCAGGGATAAAGATATTCTTACAGAGCAAGGCAGGTGTGTGGACTTAGGTATGCTAATCATCCTGATATTTTGGTGCAGGGAGAACCAGGAAGAAGCCCACTTCTTTATTAAAATAGCAGAATCTGATGAGGTTAAGGTGCTTCCAGGTGCATTCTCAACAGCTGTAGCTGTTGTATAATTTCACAGAATCACAGAATTGTAGGGGTTGGAAGAGACCTCTAGAGATCTTCGAGTCCAGCCCCCTGCCAAAGCAGCTCCCTAGGCCAGACTGCACAGGTAGGCATCCAGGTGGGTCTTGAATGTCTCCAGAGAAGGAGACCCCACCACCTCTCTGTGCAGCATGTGCCAGTGCTCCAACATCTGCACTGTGAAGAAGTTCCTATGCACATTTGTGCAGGACTTCCTATGCTTCAGTTTGTGGCCGTTTCCCTTCGTCCTATCGACTCACACTGCTGAGAAGAGCCCAGCCTCATCCCTTTGCCTCCCGCTTCTCTGATATTTATAGACATGGATCAGATCCCTCTGAGTCTTCTTTTCTCAAGACTGGACAGACCCAGGTCTCTCAGCCTTTCCTTATAAGGGAGGTGTTCCACGCCCTTTATCATCTTTGTAGCTCTTGGCTGGACTCTTTCTAGGAGTTCCCAGTCTTTATTGTACTAGGGAGCCCAGAATTGGACACAGTACTCCAGATGAGGCCTCACCAGGGCAGAGTAGAGGGGGAGGATTTGCTACAGAACACTTTGAATTAGAACTACTGAAGCAGTGTGCTACTGTCCCTAATGGCAGTACCGCAAAAGCACCAATCTCTCTGTTTAACTGGAGTGGAGGAGCCAAAGCACTGTGACCAGTGTCTTCTCAAGCCCTGTGTTACTCAGAGAGAAGCACACACAGAAGGTGCTATTGAAATTAGGCTAAAAAGAACACATTACTGCTTCCAAGAAACAACTGAAAATTAACAAATTAAATCTAGATGTGATTTTCCCATTAGCACAAAATCCTTTCTGCCTTTCTGTTCCTATGTCTACCAGGTTTTCTGAAAGATTTTTTATAATTGCTCTGTAGCTGGTTGTATTCAAGGTGGATGTTTGTGCTGTATATCTGTGAAGGCCCTTCTGTTAAGAGAGATTTAATCATTCAAAATAACAAAGAGAAAAAAAAAAAAAAGAAGGAACTTCTTAAGATATGTCTTCACACTACCCCATCTCTCTTCCTACTCCCCACTGTGAATCCAGCAAGGAAACATCTACCTACAGCTGTCTGTGTTAGCAAAACTCACCCACACCCACAAAGGCATACAGAACTATTGCCAAGGCTTTTGCCTTGTGCTGGCATTGTGCCATCCAGGAGTTAAAGCCAAAAGGAAAAAATCATTTCAGTGATATTCATTGCTCTGACAGAAACAAGGTAGAAAGATATGCTTTACTCTTTCATTCTCTTGAACTTAGAAGCAGTGCCAATGTAAACTGTGACTGAGGCTCTGAGATAATGCAAGTCTATGTCACTACTTTAACTTCAATTATACAACTTGAGTTTAGATTAATTAACTTACATTTAAGAAGAAAAAACTACCAACCTTAGAACCAACAGGTAGTTTCCATTTCTCTTTTGGGGAGAATGGATTTTTTTTTATCTTGCTTTTGTACAAGTTATTCTTTTAGTCATACAACCAACCAACCTTTCATGGTGGTACTTGTTCCCCTCAAATTAAGCACTGAACAGAAGACCAAACAAGTAAATAACAGCAAGACATAATACTAACTTGTAAATACACCACTTTTTTTGGTCAGTTTTCAATGCATTTTGTGGGCTCAACTTTACTTCAGTGAGAAGAATATCTTCTGGTGTGCCTTTTTTTTTTTTATGTTATAATACCTTATGGACACCAGAAGGAATTACAGAATCATAAAACTTAAGAGAAGGATAAGTTCTTTCTCTTAGTTTTTGTTGTTGATTTTGTTTTCCTATTTTGGCACATGATCTTAAAATGAAGGACACGTTTTCTGGCCTTTGTCAGATTGCAGAATATTCTGGGCAATTGGATATGGAGAACATACTGGAACATTTCACATTATGTAGACAATACTTGTTAGAAATGACAATTTCATGCCTGTCATCTACTGCGGGCAAAAAAGTAGCCTATACCTCAGGTACTATTTTTGTGCCTTTGCCTTTGTAATTACGTCCCTTTAAGGCTTCAAAAAGGAAATGAAATTGCCCTGTGTAGAAGAAAGTCCAGTTTTAGGGCCTGTATTTTCACGGGTAGCAAAAGCACACATCTTAAAGCTTCTTTCTTCAAGTCAGTAATTTATCCTGGTTTGCTTATCAATAAAGAAGCATGAAAGAATTGTATGTTCTTGTCTGTGAAGAGAAAGGAAAGGAATAGCTAATGTGAGGAACACAGAATTCAGCTGGACCAGCACAACCTGTGGTTGTATCTGAACATGAAGACTGAGCCACTTCCAAGCTTCAAGATTTGGATGAACATTTTGACTGCAGACAAGGAGCCATGTGTACCAAAGACTGCTGGCTTCCTTCCCGCAACCTGATTTCCACAAAACAACAATGCAGGCACATAACCATTCCAAAACCATAAACTTTAGCCCAGTCTTTGACCTGAAAATTGGACTTAGAGTTCATATGTTTATAGTTTATGTGCAAACTAAACAAATACTGGAGTGAGAGGATATGCAGTTAAATTTTGAAAGATCTCACATAAAGTTTGTTAGCTATGTTCATTCACCCTGGATATTAGAGCAGAAATACCACTACAAACCTGGACAGAAGTGCTCACCCTATTTTACAAACATCACAATATTGTAAGATTACTGGCTCTGGGTAAAGTCTTATTATGGTGACCCACAATGTAGATCAGGAAGGGTAAATCTGGCAGTCATTAACATCAACCAGTTGATGTTAGATTTCGGAAAGGAATGAGAAAAGATCCAAGTTCATAAATGTAGAGGAAGTAGAAGAGTTCACAATGGAAACTGCTGAGTGTACCAGAACATTAAGTTCTCTTACTGCAGATATGAATAAACACTGTTACATTCATTTTCCAAGGGAAGTACTCGGAGATCAAAACTTGATATCCCTATCTATCTATCTAAATTTAGCTTTTAGAAGTCCTTGTCTCCTATGCAGCTCCTTCTTCATCTCCAAATTTAATTTATTTCACCTGCCAATATAAAAAAAACAAGTAGAAATGCTGAGACAGGTGATGATTACGGGACATGAACTTGAGTGTTTATGCAGCAAGAAGAGCAATCAAAGAAGAGGTATTCAGACCTCAAATTATAGAGTTCACCACACACTTTGATTGAGTACTAAAGAAATATGAAACATTGTAGAAAGCAATTAGCATACGGTACATTAAAAAGCAATATAAGGCATTTTGCACATACCAAACTTCCTCGTTATTTAGTATGGAAATCTGTTAGGAAGCAGAATATCTCTGTAGAAAGTTCACTGTGGCATTAGAGAGAAAATGTGTTTTTGAATCAGTCATTAAAATGAGAATAATTAAATACATTGTATCTAGTTATACGCAAGGTAGAGAAGCTTACAAAAAACACTTAAGGATAGATTTTCTCACCTTTTTGTTTACGGTCCAGATTACTGAAAGACAAGGAGAAATGTTTTTGTTAGCCAGGATTAATGTTAGTTTTGTCACAAACAGTAATTATTACTCATAAAATCGTTTTATTAATAATATATAAAAGGAACATATTTAAACATGGTGCATTGCACTATTTTAATAAGATGTCTATTCAGTTAGCATTGGCAACGTGAAACAGCAAGGCTGTGTAGTCAAATAAAAGTCACCTAATATATCTGAGATTTANAGGGAGGGAGGGAGGGAAGGATTTATATTCTGAATTTTAGTTGTTGAAGTAGCTCATGCTGCCATCTCTTTTGGTTTAGTTTGTTTGATATTTTGATGATGCATTTTCCTAAGATCTAATTTAAAGAAACATCTAAATTTCAACAAAATGAAGACTCATATCAGCTAAGGATCTGGCCTCTCTTTTTCAAATTGGAAACAGTATCTACCATATCATGGTACATTTCTTTATATACCATCAAATTGTTACAAGAAACATAGTTTTGTTCTTTTGACACTATAAGTTTCCTAGAAGCCATGCAAGAACAGAAGCCACAGGAGAATATAATACTATGATCTGAGTAATGACTTTAATTTGAGGACATTGCAGAAGGCAGAGGAATGATCAGATGCGCTCTTATCCTCCCTTTTCCTCTTGGTTGCTGTTCTGGAAAGCACTTGTTAGACAAGATACCATGACACAGTAGTCAATGTGCAATTTGCTTCAGGCAATGCTTTAGATAATACAGTAGAGTAACAACAAGATTATCCTATCAGTTCTGGCAAGGAGGTAGAGAGGAGGAACTTCAAGAGAAGGATGAGCTAGAGCATTTTCTTGTAGTCCATTGTCCTGACTATACATTCCTGAGGTCTCTTATAACTGAAATAGCCCAGAAGCAGTATAAGAGGTGGAAATAGACAATGCTTGCAAAATTCATGCAAATGTTAATTATTCCTTCATGAGAAAATCCAAGCTAAGGTTAATTGATGGAGAGCACATAACAGTATTTTACTATGGAGGTACAAATCACTCCACAGCTCCAGCTCTTTTGAATGGAATTATGGTGAGGATGTAGTCAGCCTACAGGCTGTCTTTTCAGGTACTTCAGCAGAGAATTGGATTTTAATATGTTTGATAATACACTTCCCACTCAGAAGAACCTGTATAATACTTAAACAGGTTGCTACAGTAATATGAGAGTCATTATTTTCACACAACTGGTCTAAAATGCACCATTTTTGCAATAATTTGCCATTTACTTCTGTTTTCCTAGTTCATACCTCATTTAAATTTATCCCATGATTAAGGTTATTGATTTATATAAATAGATTAAACAGATTTTTATTCTGTTTCCGCAGAAGATGCATTGGATGCTTCAGATTTTTTTTTCACATTACAGACTTAATGGAAGTGCAATACTTTTCCTAATTTTTTCATAATTATACCTCACTGTTTGTTCAGCTTTCCTTTAAATAGATGCGTGTAGCTCTGCAGAATATGAATGCCAAGAATACTCCTAGTCTCAGAGCAGAGATGTCAAAAAAGCAAATTTAAATAACATTAATGTAAATTAAAGTAATTCTGATTGCTATGTTCATTGTTTATTATGACTAGACGAATGAAAATCCTTTAAGATCTTAATTGTGTACCTTTTGTAGTTAATTAACTAGGCCAACTCTATCCACTGATCTTTGCTGCATAGGAAGTGTGAGGGTTTGGAAATGGCATCACCAGTGGAATTTGGAGCTTAAGTTATTTGTGTACTGGATTGCTTTCCTACTGTGGTGAAATGGGCTTAATATTCCCCAGAAGGCTCATGTTTTCTAAAGCCTCTGTGAAATGGTCCTTGGAGTACATAAGCTCGTTCAATTCAGCATGACTTCTTGGTTCCTTCTGAACACAGTAAAGCCCTGGTGGTGCCCATATAAGATGAGAGCTACTTGGAAGTCATTGAGGTTTAGGAGATGACAATAAGTCTTTCTGTGTTCTATGGTTGTTTAGTGTATATGACTTTCTTCATCTTTTTTGTTTTCAGTGAAATCGTAGAATCATAGACTCATTTAGGTTGGAGAAGACCTCTATGATTATTTAGTCCAACCGTTCACCTACCACTAATATTGCCCTCTAAACTGTGTCCATAAATGCTACATCTACCCTTTCCTTAAACACCTCCAGGGGCAGTGACTCCAACACTTACCTGGGTTGCTTGTTCCAATGCTTGACCACTCTTTCTGAGAAGTTCTTCCCAATATCCAATCTGTACCTCCCCTAACACAACTTGATGCCATTCTCTCTTTTCCTATTGCTGGTGACTCAGGATAATTTCTTGTTTTGATTCCAAACTCATTTCCCAACCCTCCCCTTAGAAAAACCCTCCCCAAAAGCTGAAGTGCATACTGGTAGATGACCCCTAAAAATGCTCTTAAATGTCTTTTAATGAAATACATAAGAAATGTTAATGAAAAATATGTTTATGTGAATTAAAATTTTACATTATAGTAGAAGGTATTTTTAAACTAATTCTATCTTATTTATATCAGATATGCTTATCCAGTTGTGTAACTACACTGTTCTGCGGAATGAGGAGATAAAGAACAGTTAAGTGAGTTAAGTGAGCAAGGAAAATGTAGAACAAAAAAAGATTATCAAAATGCTGATTTTTCTTCATGTCTCTGTTATCTGTTGATTAGAGTCAGTGGTTAAGGGATTTGATTGTGTTTGCACTACCCTTCCCAACATGGGACAAATACAAGGTATAGTCTTGGAATATACCAACTTGTATAAACCCACTATATCAGACTTATGAAAACTATCCTTTCTGGAGCAATGCTAAGTGAGATCACCACTTTCCTTTTTAGTATTGTCAACCATAAAATGTTTATTTTAGGGATAATAAAGGAATTTTAGGACCTGGAACCAAAGCAAAGTGGCTATTTCATCTTGGGAAGTGATGAGAGATTGTCATTCAAGATTTTTGTATTAAAAATCTTCTTTCTTCAAGAATTTAGGATCTAAATTCTGCTTTATCAGATTTTCCATTTGTTTTTAATTTTGAAAAACTCTATTTTAAGTGGTTTTAATTTTAAAAATTAATTTTCAAAACACTAACAAAAAAAATACATGGTACTGAAAAAAATAGTTGCTATCATCACTGTTTATGTCACTGGCCTTTTTTTTTTTTCTCTAGTGAAATGTAGAAGAGATTACGTGCTAGAGTTTATCCATTTTAGTGTGAAAGAATCAGTTAGCTGTGTATTTATCAGTGTGAACTTCATGGACCATGACAGTCATTATAATCAAACTGATTTCTTTGTCTTTATAAGCTGTTTTCAGAGACTTTGGGGCAGGGGATGCAACACTTAAGTATCTAAAATGCAATCAAGAATGTCACCCAGCTGCAATTTGAGCCATGGGTGGCAGTGCTTCAGGAATGTTAGATAACTTGCATCTAGCTGTCTAATTGTAGTTATGATGGAAGATCCAACCTATGTCTATGTGGATTTCTGATTGCTATTAAAAAAAATCAAAATGTAAATGCAGTGATTTTTACTTTATTTCATTTTCAATCACTGCTGTCCATTTTCCTTCAAAGGAAAAGGAAGATTTGTTGCTGTATGGATGGATAGACTCAAGGAGGAAAAATTGTTTTTGTTATATCAAGACTGTGACTGTGTATATTGATTAGCCAATCTTGTTGAATTAGCTTAAATTAAGGATAATAGACAGTCCTCCATTCTTATCTTCAAGTATTGCGTGTATTCAAGACACTGAAGGATTTCTTTCGTTCATCTCACTTTGTAGAGTACTCAGCCTCCAAGTGCTCATACATAAAAAACTTGTGGTTAATTTCTAAATTAGTTCTTAGGAATTACTGTGCATATGCAAATCTTTCCAAGTAGAAATGAATTTGTTCAAGTTTATTGCTTAACTTTATTTTCTTTGGGATATATTTTTGTAATAAGTTCCTGTAAGTCAGAATGTGTGTGGTCATAGCTAAGATTTATTGCTCTTGACAAGACACATCTTAAGCCTCATATCTTATGTCAGACATAAAGTAGGAAGAGAGCCTTCAGAGGAAAGTGCCATTGAAAACAGATAATTTTTGTTTCTTTTTGGAAAAATGAAATGAAGCAGTAGTCTCAATAGGAATAAATGCTTCATAATCAAAAACAAACAATCCAAAAAAATAATCAGCATTATATACACACATGAAACTACAGTCAGAGGCTTGTCTTAGTTGCTCAGGGCTAACATCACTAGAGCAATATGAGGTGATGGACAGGGATAACTACATGCTTCTGTAGATTCTAGGAGTGTATTTTTTTATGTTCTCATTTATGTGATGTATTGAACATGGAGTTTAGTTCCTTTATCTGTAATATGGAAACAATCATCCTTCCCCTTGCTAACGCACATCTTATGATAAGTAGCTGCTTGTTGTGTTGAATGCCAGCTACAACCTATTTTCATTTGTATATGATTTTAGATCCAGGCTGACTAATTATAGCTTCATGGCACTTTGCTGTACTGTATGCATATGAAAAATAACACTTTGGTGTGACTGATTAGAGCAGAAACAGATCTGAGTTCCTAAGCAGAGGAAATACATCAGGGCATGCGTCCATTAGAACATTTTTTCTTAAGCCTGGAAAAAATGGCAGTAGTAAATTGAAGTGGAATTGCAGACCAGCAGTACAATCTGTAACATACAATTCTGTACTGCCAGTGTATACATGGATTTGTCCCAGGCTACTGCATATTTCAAAACTTTGGTCATAATGGGATGGTATATTCCTACAATTGAAGGCTAGTGGCATGAGCAGAACCTGGGACCTGGCCACTGACAGAGCTGTGCCTGAAACAGCTGAATGAAACCAGCTGCTTAAGATCATGATAGGTACATCAGATACTTCTTGAAAACATTTCCAGCAATTTCATGTTCCCACTACTGCAGTTTTATCAAAGCCATGGCTCTGGTAGTATAGACAGTATTTTCTGTCTTATCTTGTTGTAAGCAGTTCAAATTCAGATTTAGCAGCTGTTGCCTTTGAAAGTGAGAGTGGTGGTAGTCTGTAGTGTTATACTGTAAATCTAGGAGTACCTTTTCTGGTTTAAATGTGAATCAGCGAGTTTCTCTCAGTAAGCTTTTTTTTTCTTTTTAAAAAAGAGGAGGAAAATAAAACAACAGAAACAAACCAGCGCCTGAATACGGGCCATAGCAAAGTGTCTTTCCAATTACAAGAAAATGATGAATGTCCAAATTATAGTCGCATACTTCCTTCCTGACATGGAACTTTTCCACTGCTGAAGATATAAAAATATCCAGCACGTTTTGTCTCTGGTGCTGAGCCTGTGCTCCCAGACCCAAACTCACTCTGTTTGGACTAATGGCCACACATTGTGCAGATCTGATGCTGGCTTCACTAGGACTACCAAGATATCTGCACATTTTTAATCATTCTCTTGTGTTTCCTCATTCCTGCATTAGTTTTAAATCTGGAAGAAGAGCTATCTTTAACCAGTAACTGATCTGTAGGGCTTTTATCAATGTGTACCTGAGGATGATTCTCCCATAGGAAATTCACTCATACACTTCAAAACTGGACTGTTGCCTAGGGCTTGATACAAATAGAATAAACTCAAGGGATATTCTTTTTGCATGGACTGATGGATATTTCTACTTGTCTTGTTGTGGGAAGTCAACATACAAACCTGTATGTTAATGTTGTACAGTGGTGTGTGTGAGAGGATTCTTAGTGATGTTATTGCCTCTGCTGGCTCCACTGATGTATGTTTAAGGTGCTCATTAGCTGGTTGTTGTTGTTGTTGTTGTTGTTTTCCAGTGTTGTGTGCTGAAGGAAAACACTTCATGGAACAACTATTTATGAAGTGACAGTATTGTTGTCAAAATGTATTCCCCACTTCAGGTCCCTGAAAGAGCTTTTCCCCTGCTTCCTTTCATACTCAGTCTCGTGAAAGATAGTGATGGATAACTGGGTCAATGAAATCACCTTGAACTTTGGACAGATCTACATAAGTAGGAACAGTGTAGCTTTCTGAATGCAGAAGAGGATTTGAAGGCATCATTTGGTATTCTTCTAAACTCGTCACAAAATCAGTGGTACAAACTCAGACTCTAGGGAGAATATGGATTTGTCAAAATTAAACCGAAGTCATTCAAGTTTGAAATTGCTTGAAAATATCAAACTTTTTTTAATGCAAGTTGTCCAAAATTAAAGTGTTTCTAAAGGCAGTTGATGAGCTGATGTATTAAAAACTGAAATTAATTAATTAAATAATTAATTAATTAATTTGAAATTATCTTCTTGAAACTATAGTAACTTTTGACTTGCATACTGTGAAAACAGCATTTTTTTATGAGCAGCCATGCTCGCACAAAGTTGTCTGTATTTGGAAGGCTCCAAAGTGTGGGGCCAGAGCTCAAAGTATGCACATATCTAATATAAAAAATGTAGAAAATATATTGTATTAATGCTTATAGTGAGGACAGAGATTTATATAAGGATCTATTAAAACTTCCTGCTGTGGAATGCATGTAACAAGAAGGCAATGGGAACAGTGATGCTGCCACTCTTAGTGACTTCTTGAGTGTGTCTGATACATATGTAAACTTAGAAATTGATGTAGCTTGCTGATATGCACCTGAGGAATGCCCTCTGAACAATTGCAACAGAAATAGTACTTTGTATTGAAATTAATGCCTCTGTAGTTTTCAGGTATACATATTTATCTCTATCGGCCAGCATCCCTTTCCCATTTTGAACTGTTTTGGGAAAACCGAGAACAGAGCCAGAGGACCTGATTTCTCCTGGACTTTCTACACAACAGAGGTGTTAAGAATTGAACCTTCACATTATTCATCACTTAATATTTGGAAACAATGGCTCAAGAGTTTTATTTTCTTTCCTCCTGCCTGTCACTTCCCTTTTTAAAGAACAAGGAATCAAAACAGATGATGCTCCTTTAATAATTTATATCCCTAAGAAAATGTAACAACACCGTCTTCCACCCTTTTTCTTCCTACTTGAAATGAAAAAGTAAGAAGTGGCCATGGGCTTTCATTACCTGCAGTAAATCTCTGGGATGAGTATGGATCTGTTCTGCTGTTATGAATGCATGTGATAGTACAAATGATAAACAATTCAAATTAGTGTTAATAACTGTCTGTGACTCAGCCTCTATGCATCAGCATTTTCTAGCCACTGTATAAGCACTGCATGTAGTTAAAATGATCAGTGGCAAATTCATTTTGCTGCCCTTTGTTTTGCTGCTTGGCCATTCATTTACCTATTTTATTACACAATACGCTGAGGCCAAAGGAAAAAAAATCCTGAGACATCTCTACTACAGCCAGTGGGAATATCTGTTCTGCTTTTATCACAGATGGGATCAGATTACAAGCACCTTGCCTGAGGCTATTTATTAAATAGTTTATACAGGTAAGAGTGGAACAAAGGCACCGTGCTATAATATTGTTCTATTAGCTCAAATACTCAGTCATAACATTGAATGTATAGTTAATGTCCTTTTACCAGCTGCACTACTAGCCTTCTAACCTTCTCTTTCATGAAGCAAATCTTGTTTTTAATCTTTTTTCCATTTGGGTTTTCCCATACTGAAGAGATTTTTCCAGTCTTTGGTGCGAGTGAAGATTAGTATACCTATCATGATGGAATAATCATACATTTTCACTGATTTATCAGAGCAAAACTTGACCCTTTCAAATGTCAAGAAGCACTCTCAAGAGAGTAAAAATATAATGGCCATCTGTTTATTAGTGGTTTTAATGCTGAGCTGCAGATTTTGAATAATGAATAAATTATTTGTATTTTCCACATGGCCACAAAGCAGATAGTAGTAGGAAAGAAAATTTCTTTGTGCCTTTTTTAGTCTGCTTGTACTTTATAAAGGGCCCAACTTTGTGCTAACGATGATGTTTGTTTGCTTTTGACAGTCAAAGTGGGTTGAGCTTTTGGTTTCCTCTTTAGGCTCCAGTAAGATGCCTGAGGCAACATGAATAGAAGATGGAAGAAGAATCTCTTCAAAAAGACTCAGAAATCATTTTGATGTGTCTGTATTTCCTTCCCTGACTTGACAGTTTCATTTCTTTGTAGTGCTACTGGCTATTACTGTCTTTGGTTCTCCTAACTCAACATACAGCACAGAATTTGAAATTGTTTTTACTGAGGCAAAATGAGGGGTTAGGGGAGGGGGAGGAGTAGCAACAAAGAGGTAGATTTAGTAACAGCTGCAACTAGCTCATTAAAAGGCTTTGAGTTTTGGTTCCACTTGGGTCCCTGTAGTAATCCTACCTGAAGCAACAGAAGGCTTGAGAGATGGTGACATGAAAGCTTCAAGGAAGAACAGTGAAACAAGCTGAAGCAAGCTAGGCAGTGAGAATGTAAATATGCAGCTGAAAGGAGAGAGAAAAATATAATCTTTTTACGTCAATTTTATATATATGTACCGGGAGAGTGATTTTTGTAATTTATATTTTTCCTTCCTCAAAGCCACAAATAATTCTCACAGGTTTGCTCTGTGGCTTTTGATGCCATGTGTCCACTTGGATTTCTTGTTGTTATTACATAGAACTCAGTAATATGCAAGGGGCTGTGTAAAGTGATCAGTACACATACTGGCTGCCAGGTTATGTCCCTCTCTTTCAAAGTAGTCAGGAAGTAATGGCCTGGCTTGTGCATGGGACACAAAATGAAATACAACAGTTCATCACCAAGGATCTGTACTTTTTGAGTTGTTTACTGTCTCTAAAATTAAAAACAAACAAAACTCATGGGACAGAAAGAAGTTGTGATATCCATGAAGCTGATCATATGCAAAAACAGTGGTGGATTGTTGTCACACATTGACTGCCTTGTGCCTGGATTTGCTGCTCCCCATGTTAAAAGAGCAGTGCTCCCCTGAGTGGAGGTGGTGAGAGCAATTTGTATTAATTTTTTAAACTTGCTCACTGGAGTTTGCGTTCATGAAATAGGATAGAAAATAGAACAGAAGGAAAATGTACCCACTAGGCTTGGGAACTGTATGTGAAGATTGTTTTATTTGTATTGAAGCAATTAAGTGTGAAATTGTATTTTGTTCTTTCTCAGACCTATACTCAATCAGAAGGAAAGGGAGAGGCACCCAGTTGGATCTGTGTAATACAGTGGCAATGCTGTCGGTATGGAGAGCACTTGTGTTTTGCTTAAACCTGACTGTTAGCTGTTTGGACAGTAATAACTGGAATGAAAAAGGTACTGGGGGGGTAAGGAGTGTTGTCATTCCCCTCATGTAGCACTGAAGTGGTAGGATGATATCATGGACAATTGGTAAGGACCACATTACCAGACTGTTATAATTTCCTGACTCTGCGTTGAGGAGAGAAATACTGGGCATGTCCAAAGCTTTATGAGGAGTTGCCACTGTTGCTGACCCTTCTGTCTCAACTGCATATTGCTTCCAGTGTTCTGGCAGAGTTGTTAACAAGGCTTCTGACAGAGTGAAGGAAGAAAGAAAACGAAGTTCATGCAACAGCAGAGAACCTGAGGGGGAGAGGAAAGATGAACATACCATTTGGGAATTTTTGAGACACATTGCCCTCTGAGAGAGCCCAGAAGTTGTGCTTGGCACATGCTTTGCTCAGTTACTGAGAACTCCAAGCTATTTTGAAACTGCAAGCTGGTATCATATGAGTGAGTGTATAACACGTCTGCCGTACCACACTTGCCTCTCCTTCAAGTTTCTGATGCTTTGATCTCCTACATAAGCAAAGCACACAAAAAATCATGCAACTACTTACCACTGACATATAAACGTGAATTTTGAAATCAGCCCCTCTGAATTCATTCTCTTTGAGTTTAGATTTAAAGGAAGCCATCCATTAACTAAACCCATGCACAGGTCTAAACTCAAATGTACAGGTTTGTGGCTGAAAACATCTCTGAATTTCTCTACAACTTGGTAAAGCTTTAATTCGTTTTCATAATCTTGATTTCTGTTATAATAGCAAGCTTGCAGCTGATACCTCTTGTGTGGCCTCGGGGCAATTCTCTGGTGCATTACACATAGACTCTTCTGCCAAAATCCTGACTGTTGCAAGATGGGATTTTCAAAAACAGATGTCCTGTAGTTTTTTTTCCCCAAGTCCTTAGGTACCTTAAATATATGTAATTGACAAACTTTAGGTATCAGGGCATTAAAATTCATCCTTTTTATAGCTGTCAGTGTATGCATAAGTGACACAGGATAAAAGTGAATAGTTAACATAGGTAACTTATTCTGAAAAGTTCTAGAATAAAACTACCAGTGCTTGTCAAGTGTCTTATGAGCAATCACAACTTTTGCCAAGAAAGCAGACTGTTTTCTTAGATTATCTCTCTTTGCTCTCAGCAGTAGGAACAGATCATATGTAAACTGTGTTACAGCCAAAGGGCTTAATATTCAGTATTGCTACAACAGATTTATAAAAAGAGGAGGGTAGGGGGGAGAGGGAAGGATGCTAGTGAGGGAACATTCTGCTCACTTTGCTCTTTGAGTTATTACTTTGGAAATTGAAAAACTATTTTCTTTGCTTTAATACTTTTGTTGCAATAACTGGCAGAGCTTGACTGACTTGTTTCATGTACAAGTTAGATTTTTCATGGCAATGGCTGAACAGTTAATTAATAGTTGTGAAAAAAAAATGTTCACTGATGGGACACAATTGAGAACTTTTGGGATTAGAAAGTGCAAGGAAGGGTAGAACCCAACTAGATGAAATGTGAGTTACAGAACTGATTTCATTCACATTCATCTAGAAAAAAAACAGGCAACAGAACTGTGTAAAGTTTCATTCCTCTGAGACCCAATTGAATGAAATCTAATTTGTCCAACTTGCGTTGCAAGTAAAATACAACTAAATCCTGAGGAAGAAATTACAACAGTGACACACTCCTACAGCTATTCATCTGGCAGAAGGCACTAACAGCCAATCTATCAGCCACTCCAAAGCAACAGGTGCATCGAGGTGCTCATAAAGCCTGACAACTATACATTTTCCAGAATCTATGAATGTCTGTACCCATAACATAAGCAAAAGATTCATTATGAGAAATACAGAATATTCTTTATTCAGTTATTTTCCCCACCCACAGGGGAACAGCTTCTGCTGCTTAAAAATGAAAGTGAGAGTGACAGGTGAAATGGGAAAACCACACATGACGCATAGTTACCTTTGCACGTTCAAAAGTCATGTATGTGTTTGGAATGCTGCATTAATTGAAAGGGGATTCATCAGCTATGTTTTATTTATTATCATCTTCCCACTTGGTATTGATGGGAAAAAATAGATTCTTCCTGGTGTACTCGAAAGGTTTGTGCACTATGTCTGAAATGTGAATAGTAATCCTCAGAAATGTCTGCTTTAGGCAAGGCATAGAGAATGTTCTGTGAACCACAAATAAAAGGTGCTAAGGGCTTAAAGAGAAATACCAAGCCATTTGAAACTTTTCAATAGTGAATACAGTAACTGATTGCACAAACGGAAGAGAGAAAGAAAAAAAAACTTCTTTAGTGTTTTAATAGAAGATAAATAGCAACCAGGAAGCAAATCATTAACTATCCTGTTTGTCTACCAATGGAAAATGCTTCCAGTTTTCATTTGGACAAACAGTCTGTAGGTTGGAAGAAGTAAAGATGTGAGTTCCTTGTGGACAACTGAAACAAGTCTTATGATTTCAAGCCATATTCTTCATAAAGATGTTTAACCAGACTATGTGGAGCAGTGGGCAGAGAAGAACATCATGCAGTTGAAGAAAGGAAGTGCAAACCTTGGGAGGAATTACCTCATGCACCAGGACATGCTGGATGCCAACTTGATGAAAAGCAGCTCTGCAGGAAACGATCTGGCAGTGCTGGTGGACACCAAGGTGAAGGTGACCCAGCAGTGTGCCCTTGCATCAAAGAAGGCCGGCAGCAGTGGGAATTGCATTAGGAAGAGCATCAGCAGCAGGTCAAGAGAGGTGATCCTCTCCCTGTACCTGCAAGATCGTGTCTGGAGTGGTGTCTAGTTCTGGATTCCCCAGTACAAGAGAGGTAGACATATTGAAGAGAGGGTAGTTTTGGTTATCCAGAGAGGTTGTGGAATTTTCATCTGTGGGGAAGATCCAGTATCCAGTCAGATTTGCTACAGCAATCTTTCTTTTGTTTACCCTGTTCTCGCCTAGGGGATTTGACTAGAAAATCTCTCAAGGTCCCTTCCAACTTCAGTGATTTTTTGGGTGGGTCTATGAAACAGAAATATGACCACCATAAGAACCAGAACTCCACAGAAGTCTTGTGAAAAAGATGCTAAATTATAGCATTTGGACATAAAATTAGAAATTCAAGTGATGAGTTTTCCATATTTTCATGAATTATTGAGACCTCCTCATTTTGTGAGTGGTGGAGTCCCAATGTCTGCCTGTGGATGGATTGTGAACAGAGTGTGCAGAGTTGGCAGCACTGAAACTGTATTGAAGAAAATGAATTAAAAACCCCTGTCACATCAGAGACTATCAAATTTCTCATCTAGCTGGTAGCTACAGGATAAAACTCTTCTCATGCACACTTTGAAATAAGAGAAAATGTAAGAAAGATTGAAAACTGCATGTGTAACACATCAGTCAATAAATTTGCTTGAAAATGTTAATCACTTCATCAGATTTTGAATGCAGGTAATGTTCATGTCGTGGATACTTCTTAGCTAATACATAACAAATTTAAGTTTGATTGGTTAAATTGCCAGTGTTTGCATTTTGTCTAGTGCCTAGGACTTTTTTTCTTGTGTCTTTATAGGAGGTAGAAGATGATTACTTGAACAGTTAGCTCATACTGCAGGGTTTTAAGCATTTAGCCATATGTACATAGAGACATTTCTGCATCTATGTGGGGGGAAAATGTGGAAGTGGTATTGTAACCAAACGTCTTCTGTATGTCATGAAAACACTGTTTATGAAAAGCTTGACACAGGGATATTGCCTGTGTTTGAGCAGGGCTCACTTCTTTTAAAACACATCTGGAAACAGTAATGATAATATCAGTATTTTAAAATAGATGAGTGAGTGAGAGTATGCAATGATAAATTTAGGACTCTCATATTTGATTCACCCTTCTGCTGTAGAATTTCAACTTTATGACTTCTATCTCTCACAAAAACAATGTTTTCTTACGTTCCCTTCCTATATATGTTTCTCCTTTTAAACTCTTCATAGCTATAGAATGAAACTGAACAGTCATTCTCATGTAATGGGAAAAGTTTTCCTCTACACACTTTTCCTCTATACCCCTTATGCTGTCAATAATATTTTGGCTTTAGACAACTTCATCCCTAACAGCAAATTTGTGTTGATATGAACTTGTTTTTCCTTGCTAATGGCTATTTACTGCCTCATTTGGCATAGATTTGGTTGGTTCTTCCTATTTGTTTTCTGGTAAATCTGAACAGCTGGAAGGGCAAGACACATCTACAAGTCCAAGATGCATATGTGTAATATGCAGCTATCATCTCCACATCTGGTTTTGCAGAACTACTGTGTAATAGAGTGGACTTGTATTTTTAGTAACATTGTTTATGTATGGAAAACATATAGTTATGTACAGTAAGTTCCCGGTTACTCAAACTGCCATTTATAAACTGTCTCTGTAATTCCCTCTTCTCTTGACTGCTGATAATATGAATTCAGCATTATCCAAATGTACTGGATAAACCAAATGTGGTTTGGCAACTAGGCTTCTATTATATTTAAGTTTGATTCATAACGTGGCAATAGTCTGGAAATGACGCAAACCCACTTTTCCGTAACGTACGCAGAAACCTGTGGATAAAACATGGCTGTGCAAATGCTAGGATTGTTTTGCTTCAAATTGCAGTGGAGGGAAGGAGAGGATATATTTTTAAGAGCACACAAAAAATGTTTCTGTCTTATTCAGTTACAGAGGACTGTAAGGAACAGTCTGGATGCCTCCATTCTTTTCTCTGATGTCTTCCCTGGCTTTCCTGAAGTAAAAATGCTTCAGAATGTATCCAGAATATTTGGTGCTAATGAAGCTATGGGAATCAGAATTCATTAATTCATTCATTCATTGGTATAAGCTAATTCTTGAGTACATGAGTAATATGCTCCTCAGCTCCCACCTTTGTCCTCTACTTAAGCTCAGGAACAGAGAAACCACTTCCATTTTCCTTCCACTGAAGAAATTATTACTGGGAGCATGAACAGCTACAGCCCAACTTTTATTCCTTACGTTAAATCAGCAATGAATTTCTTGAGGCTTGTCATACCTGAGCTTGTATGATTCCAACTCATCTTAGCACACTTGGGCCCTTTCTGCTGCGAGGAGTATGACAACATGCTTCCAATTTGGTAATCCATACAAAGCTGATAAGATTTTGCTTCTTGTAGTTTTTTACCAGCTCAGAACCCTCTTGTGCAAACAGTATTATTGCCACTTCAGCTATCCAATGCTTCTCTGGGGGACCTGATGCTGTAGGAGTTCCTTTGCAGTTCTCCAGAAGCAGAAGAAGCTCTCAAATCTACAGTCAGAAATGTCTCAGTAGCGCATGTAGTCAGACCTATGTAAAAGTTATGTTTTATGGTTAGTTATCTTATTCTAGCCTATCTGTGACTTGAAGGCACAGTGTACCATATGTGAGGCCTGACCAAAGTCTACGGCAAAGTAAAGATGCCCAGGAGCAGCATCTTATAGGACCTAGGCCATTGCTTCTCATTGTGGCAGATGGCACATGTTTAGTTTATCAGGTGCTGTCTGATATTAGCCTACACTTCTTTTTTTAATAAAACAAACAAAATTGCTGGGAAGCATGGTAAGGAGGTTATGCGAGGCCCTGTTTGTTTTGCTGCAGCTAATCCTCTGTGCTCAGGGGGAATGTTGTGCAAGGAAGGGAGATCTAGGGTCTTCTTCCCTATGGAAGCAAGCCTCATGGGGAATGAAAGATGCTTTAAGGTAAGAGAGGGAAAACTGCAGAGATAGAAAAGAGGAACCAGCTCTGAGTCTGCCTCATGAGTAGAAACTGGGAGACAGCTGCAGGAAGAAAGGGACTATAAAGCGTGCCTCAGAGGTGGAAGAAAGATATTTTTCATGCTATACCCAAGGGAACTCTGCAGAATTTGCAGGTAGATGAACGAACTGCTGGAAAGGGAGTACACCTGAAAAAAGGGTCCTTCCTATGAGCATGCCAGCATATCTGATTATAGCATTTCTATACTCAGTTTTCTGTATTTTATAAGAACATGTTTTGAATCTGTTGTGTCATTAAAACCTCATCTCTAGGTTTCAAAACTCTTTTGGTGTACTGACAGAAGTTCACCTTATGAGAGGTATTCAGGAAGATTCAATTGAGAGTTCTTGCTAATTTTTGAATTTGAATAGGTTAAGAAAAAACTATTTTTGAGGACATTAAAATCTCAGGTTTGTTGGAGGGTGTTTTGCTTGGGAATTATTTTTTCTCTGAAATATAGGAAGTTGTGAGCACTTGAAATATGAGCACTTTCAACAAAGCAATAACTGGAACTGCATCTGCAGCCCAGATTAAATTTTGATAAACACTTAAATAGAAGATTGTATGAGGACACATCAGGAGCACCATTTTTTGAGGGAACGTAGCCATTGTCTCACTTAATAAGAAGATCCTGCCTTTCCAAGAAGTTGTATCAGCTGACTGGATTTTTTCTGACTGCTAAGAAGTTCCTGCTGATTATAAACCATCTTCGTATGAATTCTAAACCAGAATTCCTCTGGCCAGTTGGGCTTACTAAAGTTCCCACACTGTTTTTGCAATGATGGCGGAAGTGTATTTGTTCACAGGCATTCCAGTCCAAAATTCTCTTAACATTATGTAAGCTTTGCCTAAATAACCTCTTCTCCTGTTTCCCACATGTCTTCAATGCCACTTTTAATAGAACCTAGTATCAATTCTTTTATCTTTTCTAAAGCCTAAACATTGTTTGTTTGTTTTTGTTTTTAGTAAAACGCACAGGATTCAGGAAACTGTGACTCAACCTGCAGCTTCACTGCAAGTCTAGGTATCTGTGACAGTTTACACCTGTTGATAATATGGGATCTTGAGTGTTTCCTGACTTTGGATCACTGGAATAAATGGGTCAGAGTCTCTTACTGACTTGTGTTTGAACACTTTGGTTTGAATTTCGTGGCAAAATGCCTGCTGCATTCAGGAGAGAGTGGCTTAGTACCTAGAAATGACTGCTGAATTTTTGGTCCATCAAAGGTATGGCTAGAGAAGTCTCACAGTCTTTGCCAGGTCAGTGTGTGACCTTCAATAAGTCCTTTATCTTCTTTCTTCATTTCAGAAGGTGAAAGATTACAATGGTTACCAAATCTTCTAGATATCTATTTTGTGATAATTAATTGACTAATAACTTTAAAGCCCTCAATCTCATCAAGAGAGACATCAAGGTATTATTTATTTCTCTTGTTAATGACCGAAGAGTGGTTTGAACTAGTGAATAAGAACTGAAAATATATATATCCTGTTATTTATTCCAGGAGACACTCACTGCTTCTAAATCACAAAAGGAAGCACAAATTGTTTGGCAGGGTTTCCACTACTGGTCATGAATGATTTGCACTAAAATTGCTGAATCATTCTGCATAACGTTTTACGTTCTTTAAAAACCTGCACGTTTGGTAAATCATCCTCCAACTCCAATGCTGCTTAAATTAACAAATGACTTTTATCAGGTCATTAATTCAGGCTTTTAAAAAATTTATACAGCTGCTGTAGATTTGTGTAAAGCATTCAATATGCTTGATCATTCTGCATTGATTTTAAAATTCAGAAGCATGGGCCTGAGCTTAACAGTACCTTGCTGGTTTAATCCTCCTTCAGCTTAATGACCTTAATTTCCTCTTACTGGTACATGGTCCATGTGTGAATTTAAGGACTGAAGTAAAAATGGTGAAAGGTAACAGAATTGTAAAACAATTGTGAGTTAAAGGGAGATAAAGAGGATTTGCTCATAGTTCAGTTGGAGGAGGAGAAGATAAAGGAAACATCCATGATGTTCCCGAAGGCCGCAGGTGGCATGGAAATCTCACTGCTGTTTTTTCCTTTGGGAATCTAAGGCACAGAAAGTCTTGATTCTGCTCATCTTGAATTCAGTAGTAAATCTCCTGCTGATTGGGTTGGAGCAAAATCCAGCTTAAACTGTTTCAGGTATCTGATAAAAGGATGAAGGAACAGTAATTTCAAAGGGTATGGGAACAATTAACTACTATGTGCTGCATCCTAAGAACACATGGCATAATAAGCCCTTTCACAGCACTGATTGTGAAAGCTGGCAGTGGTCATTGCCAGGGGCTTTGGGAATAGACAAGGTAGTTGACTCTAGGGTATGGAGAGGTGCAATCATTTCTCCTAGGGAAGTGCAGCTTTCTGCTATTTGTTTCTTTCTGCTGGCTTTGATCTTTCCAGTTGGCAGTCCAGAATGGTCTCCTTTTCGTACATGATTTTCTGTTAACAACTGGATACTTGTCTGCAGGCAAATCTTACTGTAGTGTTGTTAATACATTCAGTAAATATTTCAAGATTTTTATTACACTGTTTTCTTTAGCTGAAAGGCATGCTATTTCCAGGGATGAATGAACAAATCCAAAATTGTTTCACCATAGAAGAGTTATGCAGTTTGAATGGTAGTCATGCCAGCTGTTCCAAGTTGACATCTCCTCCTTCATCCATGGGCAGGACTAAATTTGAAGTAGTGTAATCTTTTTAGACTACACTTCCTTTTGTTGAAGCTTCAGGATGACTTACCCCAAAGAACAGGTGGCATTAATAGTGAAAGTCTGGCCAGTGCATTTGTATGACCCAATTGCTCTTCATTGCATCTATTTCAATCTAGATTGTTAAAGACTTTGTGGTCAGAAGCCCTAAGGACCTATCACTTGATACTTGTAACCTTGTGACCCAGCTCTGTTTCACATTCTAGCAACAGTTCTGCATATTTGCCTGATTCAGATTTCTGACCTGTTACCCTATTTGCTAGTACTTATGCTATCATTCAGCTATCTTTAAATGCCACCAGTTGCATTCTCCATTGCCACCTGAGTTCCCAAGTCACTGTTGTACACTCCAGCGTACTGGACTTCCAGGGGGAAGATATGAAAGTGAATGTGGTATCTATAGATGTTCTACTCCAAAGGCATCTAAGTGTGATTAGAAAATATTTGCTTTGGAATAAATAGGATTTGAGAGGAACCCAAAATACACCACTTCTGGGATTGGCACTTCTAGACTTGGCAGTGTCTCTGCCTGATTAGAGTTTGCAGTGAGGTACACTTGCTCAACACAGAAGCTCTATGGAGCTTGCTTCTCCCAGGTGAATGCTGCACTGCATTTAGGTTGCTCACTCCATTCCATGTTTTCCTGTTCAGAAAGTCTATCTTTTCTCAGCGATAAACTGATGCCTGAAAAGCTGATGTTAATGTTCCTAAAACGATTGATTTGTAGGGACAGGTATTTCAAGTGTTTTCTTCTGGCTGTGGAGAACAGGTAGTCTTACATCTGGAAGTAAACATGAAGGAAGACCAATATACAACAGTATATTGCACTGAGAAAATGCAGAGCTACCACAGAAATGGTGCAGAATGGCTGGACCGTGGGACAAAGAGTTATTAAACCTTGTTGTCCTCATTAATCCCTTATATTTTGGTAGTTGCAACTAGAATGCTATCTTTCTAGCTACAAATTCCTGTGGATAATGAAATGCTATAAATGCTCTGAAGAAATTAGTTTTCTAATTTGTTGCTTTTTCTGTGTCAGAGAGAATATAATGCTGAATTTCTACACAAACATTTGGACAGAATCTAATTCTTTTAACATCCTATTCTAAGGAAATTGCTTGTGAAATTAGGTGCTTTTCAATACTGAGAGATTGAGATCTAATCCTGAGGCATATTATGCATGATGATGGGTCTTCGGAAGCAGTTATCTTTCATATGTAAGGAAAATTCTGATCGTGTTGATATATGCTAATATTTCACCTTTACTGTCTGGGAATTTGAATGTAATTTCTAATACATATTTTTTTATTTTGTCTTGGTATCACTGTAGTGAACAACTGGATAGATGCACTCTTTGTTTATATTAAACATTTGCCTAAAGAAGGGCTGGAATAGAAACCCAGGACTTGAACAACCTGAAATGCACTTCTGAATTGCTCTGAAGCTGGACATAAAATTCCATTCCTAATACCAGGTCACATGAGGACATTTCCCTATTTTGATGGAGGATTCAACTTAAAAATCCACTACAAACTTTCACAGTGTGTTCTGATTATTTTAGTCTCTCTCCATAGTTTCCAAAGGGCAGTTTTTAAGGTCTCAAAGTATTCCTATTTCTATTGTGGTTTTCTTTTTTTGTTTGTTTCGTTGTTTTTGTTTTGTTTAGTTTTGTGTTGTTGTTTTGTGTTTCCCTTAATTTCGACAGACATTCTTTTAAGGTAATCAAATTTCAGGCTAACACTGGTAAAATCTCACTTCTTTCCATACTTTTCCAGTATGTGTAGACTTTTCACTTGCTGGTAATGTAAAGGTGAAAATAATTTCTGTGCAGACAAACCATTCAGTTTGCTGATGAACCATTAACTTTCACTAGTTCTACAGGGGAGAAAAGTTTAAGAAATGCATTAGCTGTATGCTGGCTCTTAGGGGAGAAGATGAATTTCCTTTCAAGTGAATGCAGTGCTTGAGCTTTCAAAACTTACAGATCTAGATAAGACTTTAGCCTGTGCTAGGGTCTGAGATTCTGTGTGTGGCAGCATAAAGCTTGCATTACAGGCTTCCCATAGACCACTTTTGAACAGCATTTGCAAGAAACACCATGCCAATAGACTCAGATTTTCACAGCTGAAGTCCTTTGAGTTGTGAACATTAGGTCAAGGTTTCTTTCTGCCAGGTGGAATTTGTCAGCATTGTAACAGCTGATGAAGGATAGGATCCTGTTTGTTGTATACTGAGGAGTATCAGTAGGAATTGGTTTGTGTTTAGATCTGTATGCTGAAGGTGCATCAACCCTGACCTGCTTCACAAGAGAAACCTGGGAAGGTCACAGACTACATCCACTACTTTTGTCCTTATTATGATTCAGATGTCTGTACAGAAAGTCTATATATCTTTATTTCTCCAGCTTCAGAATCTTTTCCCCTCTTATCAGCATAGCACAAATAAAAGCTTCAGAGTGTTCAAAAAGCAAGAAATGAGATCTGTGCCTGGATAGATCTAGACTGGCTTAGAAAAGCGATACAAACATACCTGTTGGGTTGTGGTGAGTGGAAAGGCTAGTTTCTCAAATGTGGTGTTTCCGTGATACACTTCGCTAGGAAATAAATATTTCCTGTATCTTGCCTTTTGTACTCAGGTTGGTACAGAATGCTTTGCAGTAATGAATTAGAACTCCAACACCTACGTAAGGAGTTTGGCAAGAGCTCACATCCTGTCTAGAACAATTGGAAGAATTGTAAAACATGCAGATACTGACTCAAGAGTATTGTCTTCCAAAATCGACATATACTCTTAAACATCTGTCTAGATAGCTGGTGGCAAGCATAAGACACTTTGAACAGATTGCCCAAGAATATGTCCCTACTAGACAAGGTTTTTCATGCACTGCCAAGTTCATTGTACTCAGTTCAAGCTGAATCTCAACCCAGAGAAGCCTATGCTTGTATGACTCTTTGTTTTCCTCCAAAAACTCTCCATCATTTAATGTGTTCTTAAGTACATATAAATATGGATGAAATCATGCAAAACTAAGGGACTATTAACTGTGAATAAAGAGATAATAGGTAAAATGTACTTAAAGTAATGCTGAGTCAGCTCCAAAACCATTCACATGCTATTGAAGGATTTTCCTCAAATTGTCAGGGCTGATTTTCTTTTCAGGTCCTCAGCTGCCTGTTCAGGCATGGTCAGCCAGACCAGGTTGCCTGAGACTCTCCCCACGTGGGTTTTGAGTTTCTGCACAGGTGGAAATTGCAGGTTCTTTGGGCAACCCATTCCAGTATCTGATTACCCTCTCAGTTAAACAAAATCAAACAAAACACGTGGGTTTTGAGTTTCTGCACAGGTGGAAATTGCAGGTTCTTTGGGCAACCCATTCCAGTATCTGATTACCCTCTCAGTTAAACAAAATCAAACAAAACACTCATATGTGTTAACACAGAAACTTTTGTATTTCAACTTGTGCCAGTTACCTCTTGCACTGCCATGTTTTAATCCTGCTGCATTTTCTGCAATGGCTATTATAGTTTGCACATGTCAATTCTATCAAAACACAATTTCCCAATTCTGAATTTGAAAATTTCACTCGCTAACACCTTATTTTCCTTAAGAAAAACAGATAATAGAAAAATTGTTTTCAAAAGGAGGGGATGGTTCAACAGACTAAGGGTTTGGAAGGGACCTCCAGAGATCATCCGGTCCAACCCCCTGCCAAAGCAGCTCCCTAGCCCAGGTTGCACAGGTAGGCGGCCACGTGGGTCTTGAATGTCTTCAGAGAAGGAGACTCCTCCACCTCTCTGTGCAGCCTGTGCCAGTGCTCTATCACTGCACTGTGAAGAAGTTCCCATGAGCATTTATATGTTTATATATATCACTTTTTTTATACTGAGGAGCCCAGAACTGGACACAATACTCCAGTTGAGGAGTATTTCATTCTGTTCTGTCCATGCCATGGCTGTAGCAGAGCTCAAAGGTTGGTAAGGGGTGCAAATGAAATTTAGAGACAGCTTGATTTGAGTGGTTCTGTGCCTTTTTTTGTAGTCAAAATAGAATATATTTAGAACAGCCAGTTGATGGCTCCAGTAAAATTATAGCCTTAAGCGAGAGTAACAGAAGAGAAAAGCTTTGTCCTCAAGAAAGAGTATGTGTTACAAGCCTATCCTTAACCCCTGGAGGTGAGATGATTCAGCTCTGCAGTTGCAACACAATTGTTCTTCAAGGCAGGCACCCCTTCCCCACATGGCTAATGAAAGGCAAATCAAGCAAACTCAGCATTTCTTACCTTTGAACAGTAAAATGCAATTTGTCTGCGATATGGACAAAAGCTTGTACTTGTCCTAATCCTGGTTATTACCACGGAAAATACTTCTTGTCCATTTAACAGCAGCTAAAACTGCAGAACCTCAACTGTTACTGTTGAGCACTTTGGAGATATGCATTAGTTAATTACGAACTATTGTTACTGTCACCTGGTACCTTGTTAAATCTGCTTTTAGTTTTACTGCAGTCTGCTGTGGAATACTTCCTCTGTCTCACAGCGTGCACGGGGTTTTTCTTGAAGCTGGGTGAAGGTAAATACCCCAGCTGTTCTTAACAGCTAGCTCTTTTGTTAACCTTTATATCTCAAATATTTCCTTCCTAAGTATTATTTTGCTGTCTATCCTGCTATTTATGAATTCAGCACTAGCTTCTGTGCATGGATTCTGGTGCCTACAGATGGCACAGCACAGGCAGCAGAAGTTGCTTCATATTCTTTTACACGGATGACACCTTTAGGAGCTAATCCTTCTACTGTTCTCCAATACTTTCATTCATTCTTGCAGCAGCAGCTGATAAAGGTGCAAAATCTGAGCTCCGTCACACAGCAGCTCTAGTCAGTCACTGTAACATCTGTGCCTTTTATCTTGAGGGTATCGTTACAATAATAAGCCTATAAGAGTTGTAAATTATCAATTTTAGCAGCCAAATTAGGTGAGAAGAATATGATTTCAAGTCAATTGAAGCATACAGTTTACTTCAAACTGAAATGATTCTTTCCTGAATTAAATACATATTTCTCTCTGCTTCTTCTTTATTAGTAATTTTATTTCACTTTTGATAACACGAGTTTTCTATAAATCTATCTTTTGGAATTCTCTTCTAAACTGTGTGAATTGCTATGGTAATCTCAAAACTTCAAATTCATGACTTTAAGTACACTTTTACTCATTTCTGCAACATACCAAACATAGTTAACTTGTTTTTATTACTGTCTTATTATAAGTGTTAGTACATCCTGCAACAAGAATGTATTTACAAACTATTTAGAAATTAATTGGACCCAGCAGAGGCTGCATTCTGCTAAATGGCTGCAGCATAACAGGGGCAGTTTTCAATTATGAAATGTTTCTCACCTCTCTGTTGAGAGAACATCATATATGCACGGGTTATACCATATTCTCCCCTTAAAGAACTGATTCACACTTTTTTTTATTGTTACTGAAACAAATGCATTTCGTAATGCAATAGTCATCAAATGACTTCTAGTGACGTAACAGATCAATAATGGGAATGGATTTTTAATATATGTGAAGTATAAAGATCAGGAAAAAGAACTTTTCATAAAATCTCTCTCCCTCAGTTTACCAGTCTTCAAAGCAGTAATTGCTTTCTAGTTTTCAGCTCACAATATATTGCANGTTTTAAGCAACAAAAATATTTCCACGGCGAAAAAAAAAAAAAAAAAAAAAAAAAAAAACAGGCTACAGTGAAGTTTTAGCTTAATAAAAACAGAAATGAATCTCATCTATGTGATTTAATGGTTTTGCATGTTAGGGGATTCTGTGTTGGTAGTGGTTTGCTAAATTGTTCATAATTAAGCATTTAGGAACGCTTAGTGTATACTGAGTTTGATTTATGAAATGTACCTAGTAGTCAAAAGATTTACGATTCATATCAGTAATTTATGTATCTTGTGGTACCTGATTTATTAATCAAGAAAATCATTTCCCAGTCATGCAACTGCTTTGCAAATATGACTGATTTATATGTGTAGGAAATAATGGATAGTTCATGCACCTGATTTATAGGTAACATTACTGTCATACAGAAGGCTTGAAACTCTGTACTCTACACTTTGGATGTAAATATCTATTTTATTTATAAAAAAATAGCCTGATTTATATGACTGATTTGTATATCTTGACTCTGAATTTTAACAGAAGTCATGCTCTGATGTACTTTATTTCTCAAACAGGTTATTTTCCAAGGTCTAGATTTTGTAATCATGGTTTAGTTTATGGATGTTTATTTTAAATTCTTCTTGCTTCGTGTTATTACCAAGATGAATTCCTTTCTTTACCCTTTTTAGGTTACTGTTGTGATGCATGTTGTAAATGGATGTTTTTCCTTTCACTTCACACCTCTCATAGTGATGCTTTCTGCACCGCCTTCATATTTACCAATATTTTCTGACCTCTGCTTTTGTCTGGATGTCACTTCAAGAGCAGGTTGTACTTTTTTTCTACTAGCTGCATGCAGATTACCCTGAAAAAAACAAAGAAGTCCTTAATGCATGGACAGAACCTGTAGCTATGGTTGATAGCACTTTATAAACCTGTTAGAAGCTTTGGAATTAAGGCTATAAACCAAATACTTTGACAAAGTAAGCTTCCGATTGCATAATGAAATGAATTTGTTCCATCTGAAATCAGGAGTTGTATGGATCATTCCATGGTGGATCACCATTCAATGGTGGATCATTCTGCTGTTCTTATTCAGCACTGGACCATATCTAGTACTTATACTGCAGTATTTAATTATTTCAGTCTATTTATACTGCATCTCTGAAGATCTATACACAATATTTACTGAAATCCATACCCCCAAACATACTATTTTTCAAAGTGGAAAGAGCAATATTCACGACCTTTTGATTTTAAAATAAATATTGAATCCATTTTTGGTATAACTCTAGAAATATATGAGCAGTTTGTAAGTGCTCATCAACACCTTCTGACTGGGCTATTCATAGTGGGGATTTAGATCACTATTGAAGTGCTTACTATTGGTCATCTGATTTTATTCTGATTAATGATTTAATCTTTATAGTCTCAACAAGCTGCTACTAAATGAGTTGTGATTTCACTCATAGCTAACACATGCAAGAACAGTAGCATAAGTTTATTAACTTATGGAGGAATACTGTGGATATGTCAGGAGGATGGGAGTGACTGAGAACTTGAGCACTATGTATACTTAGGTTTACTGTGGTATTTTGAGGGTCTGATTTAATACTGGTTCCCCTTGTTTTTCAAGAAAACTGTCAAAGGGAGAAAAGAATCATGGATATGAATAACTCAGATTCACATTTAAGTAAGGGACGAATCCCACTATGCTATAAATGATACATAGGGAGTTATGATACATGGGGAGTTGCGAGAGGAAATGGGAGATGCAGTCCCATTAGGCAACAGAGAAACTCTAGGTAGTTTCAGCAGATATCCCAAATGGTATACAACTTTATGGAGAATTAAATCATAGTGCATGTGAGATGTGAACAAGCAAAGTTTCTCTGGACTAAAGCCAAATAGAAAGGCTTAGGAGTACAAATTCTTGCAGGAGATGCAGAATGTCCTATAGTTGTGTACCAACTACAAGTCATCATTTCCTATGTAGCTTAAGGTCAAGGAGAAACACAGATGAATATGGAGAGGAGATATGGAAGTCTGAAGCAAAGATGTGATTAGCCAGAGGCCCAAGATGGGGAGAGAAAAACCCAAATATCCCAGTGTTCTGATAATCTCACAGTAACTTATTTAGAAATAAAACTTCTTGTCTTCTTGTTTTTCTAAAATCCAGTCACTCCATCAATCACAGTACATGTGCTTTGCATGGTAGAAACATCAACCAGGTTTTATGTTAACTAGAGTAAGCTTGAATAGTTGCAGAGAATAGTTGTAAAGAATATCGCTTTTATGATTAAATTCATACTGAAGAGATGCATAAACAGCCCATTAAGTCACTGTACAAGATCAATAGGTTTTATTTTAGATGTGTTACAAAACTGATTATATATTCTTTGCAATATTAATTACATTTGAAAATTTCATACAACACTACTGTTGCTTTGAGAATAAAATGACAATTTAAAATGACAAAACGGTTAGGTTTTTATGGAATCTGTTTTATTTAACTACAATATTTTAGAATTATTGTGGAATTATATATTTTAAATTAAACTTATAGCTGGCTGGGAAACTTGTGACAGTGTGTGATGAGAATTACTGCTGGAGAAAATATCTGGCAATCATTTTATTTAATTTTGTGATGTGAAAACTGAAAATAAATACTTAGGTCTGATCAGAGTCTAAATGACTTGCTTTACAAATCATAGACAAGCACAGTTTGGTACCAGTTTAGTCTCTGAAATGAGAGAATATTAGGGCTTATTCATGGTTTACATTACATCTTTTTAACTATATTGTTAATTACCTACACATTTTTTCTCATTTTTCATTGTTAAATGTTTCTAGAAAAATATACATAGTACACGTGCCTTGTCTTCTCTCCCTTTCCTTGAAAGGAAAGGGTTATTTCCCGTCTCTAGGTTATGAATGTAGCCTATGAATGTATCATGAGTATTGGGATATTCCTCACAGCTGTAGCCCTCACATTCCATTCCAGTACTTTCTCATGAGATGAAATTAATGAGAAACACCCCTGGATGAATTGCTCAGTTCTGAGTGTGTGTGTCCGCATGAGTGTAGGACTCAGGAGGGGAGACCTTTAGGAAATATCTATTACTGGCAAGCCACGAACTCTCCTAATAACATCAGGAATCCTACAAATGTGGCTAATGCTTAAGCATAATGTTGTTTGTACAGTGCGTCAGCAAAAGATAGACTCTCCTTTTATGTGAATGTGCTTCCTCTGTTACAGAAAAATAGTGACTGCATTGCTAACTCTTCTGATGGCTAAATTTTTATGCAGTTAGTTTCCTGTCTTTAGGCTGTTCTTAATTTAAAGAGCTGTGGTGAATGATTTTGTCATGCTTTATTGAAATATTAAGGTAGATCCTGCAGCTTCTGCAATAACAAAAATACTGCAGAACTGCTGGGAAGAAACAAAAGCATAATAGCAACCTGGACATAATCTTGTATATGCAGACTCTCACTGAAAGGTTTCATTTCCTTCACCCACTCGCAGCAGCAGGATGGAAGTGAGCCATGGATGCGGGGACAGAAATGATCAACAAAATGTACTTGAGCCTCAAAGTTTCTGTTTCTATCTGCAGTCAAACCCGAAACCAGAGTTATATCTGTGTTTTATCTAAGCTGCTGTGCCTATTTCTCCTCTATGTGCTTGCTTGTATTTGAGCATCATGCTGAGTGCCAAAGCAGCAGGACATGCTGCATTATTAAACTGTGTCTCAGTTGCTTGGATCCAAGCACTGAGCCCTGCAGTAGCCACCAAAACGGTGCATACTGCTGAGTGAGGGTAATGATGGAGGGAGTTAAAATGATGTGGTTGTTGGAGTACAGTGTTACTAACTGATGTATGCAGTTCCAAATAGGTTTCTAACAAAGCTGAGTCCCTGACAGTTTTAAAATACTGAGTTCTCATAACTCAATGTTGAGTTGCAATGCATGCATTAACTACACAGAAAAGATTTGGCTTTTAGAGCCTTTCTGGGAGATTCACTAAACGTAGCAGTTAAGTTGCTGTTTTCAGCTGTGAGAGATAAAATCTTAAAGGAATACTTACTTTCTGAAGGAAATTCATGTGTACAAATGATACTAATTTGTCATTCTCTGATCAACAATATCCAATCATTTTTACTGGAGAATATGTTAATTACTGAGGCAGCTGAAATTTAGGGTGACAGATCTCACACTCCATTAGTGAAGCTGGTGCAGAAGTTGCTTATAATGATTTACTCATACTAAGCATGCCAGGTGGCAGCAACAAAGACGGGAGAGGATAGGTCAACAGTGTAGCAAAACCAAATTTCATTCCTGTAGCAGTGGACAGCTCCTGTGATGATGACGTCAAAGACTTGTACCTAATTCCTGTCTCACCTCAGCTGAAGAATTCTTATATGGATTCCAAGACAAACTGCAGTGGGCCATTGAGTAGACTTCAAAATTGTGAGCTGAAGACATCAAAGTGTGTAACGAAACCACAAAGATGTGTGCATGTGTTGGTGCCCTCGTAATGGGGGGACAACAGAGTAAATTAAGGTTATAAACTGTGCCAAGCATGCTGCTTGAGGTTGTCTATCCCTCTGTAGTTTCATTTTAGTTAGCTACTCCCTGGTTTTCTTCTGAACATTGTATTTGTGATCAACAGCAGGTTGGATGTGAAGTCCATGAACTGACAAACTGGAGGAGAGCTCAGAAAAGATGGTTCATTCTCTGTTGTTTCTACAAAGCTGCATCTCTTTATTATAAAATGAAAAAGGCACTTAAACAGCATATAAGTCTATTAGTAACCTAACTCAGTCTCCTACTTAGGTGACTAAGTTGTATTGCTATGAATTCATTTAGATACCAATGTCTTGGCTGGTAGAAGCTATCAACATTTTTCTTTTTGGAGACAAATTACATCAGTTTAAGAGCTAAAGGTCCAGTTGATGATTGTATTGCTTTGCATGGCCATTCATTGGGTTTCTTTCAATATCTTAATGACTCTTTAGATGCTCTTATAGGTCCAAATGTTGCCCCTGATATTTCCTCTGATAAAAATGTGGTAAGGACTTGAAAGAGGGGAAGAGCTGGTACCTTTTACTTAAAAAAAAAAAAACAACAAAAAACTACTGGCTATGCTGATGGTGTCATTGAACACTAGATTTCTGGAGAAATCAACTTCCTCTTTACCTCTGTAATGTTAAAATCTGTAAAAGTAGAGCAGCTGTTTCATGTTGTTCCTTTTACTATTTGGTTAGACTAAAGTCTGTGATGAAATTCAGCTTATACCATGAATTGTTTGAAGAATGATGAACTTTATTAACTACTGTAAAAAGCCTCACCTTTTATTATTATTATTTTTTTTTTTCTATAGATATACATACTTTTTTAGATAGCCAGGAGAATGAGCCTGGATTAACATGTTGATGTTGATGCAATCTTGAAGAGACTTAAACACACACTCACCTTTTAATCATATGAACTTCTTGAATTTATTCAGCTAGGAATGATCTTCATTTGGGGAAATGTAACTATTGCATGCAGTCAAATTTTTGCTGATCTAAGCCAGTGTAAGTCCAGAGCAAGATCCCAAAATAATGGAATTCCTTCAACTGCTTGTAAAAGAGATTACTTTGATTTCTCTATCTAACCTTTCAAAATGGTAACACAGTTCTGTGGTTCTCAGTGAATTTATGATGTGTCTGTGCCAGAAAAACTGAGAACAGACACCCTGGATCACCAGAGTGGGCAGAAAACGAGGAGTGGATTGACCAGTGCCAAGGCAAACATCTGTAGTACAAAAACAAACAACACAAAAACAAAATCAACACTGAATTCTATGCTTTTGGGGGGCAATTTGTTTAACCAGGTAATGTTTATCTCAACAAAAACCCTCAAGAATGCTTGTCATTAATTGCAACAGCATAGACGTTAATAATCAAGGACTTCAGGAAACATTTAGAGATGACAGTGTTCTCTAACTAAATTATTAAACATTGCATTACATTTACATATGAATCCCAGTGAGCCTCCATACTAATGTTCCTAGGAATAGCTTGGCACTGATTACAGGAAAAATCTTTCTTTGTGAGGATTCAACAAGTATGATTTTGAAATCCAGACTTCTGACAAATTAGTGACTTTATTTCCTAGCATTTGTTTAGTGGGAAAAAGAAGCAAAAATACAGTATTACTAATGCTGTTTCAAAGTAGTGTAAATTGAAAGTAAAGAGAATAGAATACTGCTATGGTAATAAGTGAGGAAGATAAGACTGAGCCCAGAATGGGCTGTGATGGGGGCATCCAGCCATTCTTCACAGCATGAGCCAGGTTATGCGCGGCATACATATGGTGCAAGTCTTCTTGTAAATCTGTGAACAAGAGCAAAGAAGGAATTTAAATGTCTACTTATTAACACTTAATCATTTACCTGCTTATCTTTAAAGAACAAGATTTTATACTTGCTTATTGAATGAGCTACATTTCTGGAAGAAGCAGTGAGAGAAGGAGGGTTTAAGTTAGTCCTTAGTATTTTATGTGGTGCTGAGGTATGGGAGCTGCAAAGAGAGATGGATCTCAAACACTTATACAATGAGATGGACAAACCATCACTCCACACTTAGTTCCTAATTACTAGGAATCCCAATTCTTTGCAGGAAATGTCAGCATAGTGAGCAAATCAGTATGAAAGTCAAGTTGCTTTTCTTGTGGAATCACAGAATTGTAGAAAATCCCAAGTTGGAAAGGATGCATAAGGATCATCAAGTCCAACTCCTGACTCCACACAGGATCACCCAAAAATCAGACCATACGATTGAGAGCATTATCCAGAAGCTCCTTGAACTCCAGCAAGCTTGTTGCAGTGACCACTTCCCTAGGAAGCCTGTACTAGTGCCTGACCATTCTCTCAGGGAAGAAACTTTTCTTGATATCCAACCTGAACCTCCCCATGAGCTTTGGTCAACTGATCAAGGCTACCATGCTTTTACAGTACATTTCTTCAATGAAAGTGAAGAAGCAAAGAAAAACTAGTATGCTTAATTTATTTTGAATGAAGTAGTAAGTTAAAAACAAGCAAACAAAAAAAGAAACAAACAAAAAACCACTGTTAAGTATCTTCTTCTTTATCACATGCCTGGCCATCTACGTAGGCCCAGACCTGGAATAGGGAGTTACTGAAGAATTTGTTTATTCTTGCTTTAGTTTCCTCATTTCTGCTACATGGCTTAGAATTTTCTCACACAGCATACAGGGATTAAGGATGAATTGCCCTTTGAAGCCTTGATCACTAGGAGAAGGTTTTTAGAAGAGGCAGGTTTTGCACTGTGTGTATGAAGCAGCCAAGGACAACCATATTTTCATCTCCAAGTATTCCAACACCAAAGGCTGTGACTTAAGGGATTTTGCATGCTTGATCATGTTGACAACCAAATGCCTTAAAGTGTAATTGGGCAGGTAGGGGTGGCTGCGGATCTACCCAGCATGGCTTGCTTTGAGGTTTAATTTGTTTGTCAGTCTTAGGCATCATAGGAGGGGGTGTTATGAGTTCAGAGCCATCTGGAACTTTAGATCCTTTTACTCAAACTTAATCAGTGTCCTTTGCACTTTTCTAGCAGATTTTTCTTAGCCTCAGCATGCTAACCTGTGCTTTTCTAGTTGAACTGCATCTTCCTTTTTTACAGATCTTTCACTTTTTTTTTCAAGATCATTTTGAATTCTGTTTCTATCCTCCAGCATATTGGCAATCACTCCCAGCTTGACATACCTACACAATTAATCGTCTTTCTTTTTCGTCAGCTAAGTTATTAAGGAAAACATCAGACAGTCCTGTTCTTAGGAGAGACTGCTGTGGAACCTTGTGGTGTGTAATCCAAAAATGGTTTCAAAATCAGTTTCCTTAAAGAAGTATATGTCCTGGCTAGCAAACTTTTTGAAAGCACTTTTTATATTGATTTTGGATAATATTTGTATCAGTTATACATTGATTAATATTGATAGATATGTATATATCAATTTATATTGATAATGTCTGGTTTCCTAATATTTTTCTACATAACACATGACTTTAAAAATTAGCTCTTAATGCTTCCAAGAGTGGAAAAAGTTTTGTTTGGTTTCTTTCTTCTAAGAATGCATACAGCTGTAAGACTCTTCGGCTAATGTAAGAGAAAGGAACATGAAGCATGCTTTTTTGAGGAAACATGCTTTTGTAAGAAAATCCCATAATATCTTTGAGTATACATGCTGCATCACAGATGGAAAGAAAACTAGGCTGATTTATGCTCATCTGGTCCTATATGCCACTTGTGATAAAAATGTTCATGACTCTACTTCTATGGCACAGCTGTACTCTGAACTTGGAGTAGCTGCTTTACAGAGGAGTCTCTTACCTTAGTAGAGACCTTTATGCTCATAGCTATTCTTCAGTAAGCTATAGTCAGTACTGTGCATGTGAGTAGATGAGTTTGTCCTTTGCTCTTCCTGCTGTAATAGAATAAATGTTTGGAGATGCAGTGTCAGGGGCCTCATAGAGAAGCAGATGTGGAAATAATCACCTTGCAGAACTCATTCAAGGGGGCAAGAGTTGCTGTGAGGAGCTGCCAGAAGTCAAGCCAATCCTACAAAAGGAGGCAGGCTGGTTGAGTCCAACACTGAATGTATGCACTGTGCTTTATTCACACTTCCATAGACACGTTTAACACCACTCTGATGTGTAATCAGCAATGTAAACCTGCCTATACCCAACCCTAGCCACAGCTAGGATTCTAAGATTTCCTTTGCTTGCTGCCAACATCTCACTTTTTAATTGAAAGATGAGAATTTTGTGCAATCAGAAGTTCTGTACCATAGATGCTGGTCTCTATTGCTTAAATAAAACTTTATGAAGACATGCTGGTAACACAGACTTTCACTTACATTCTCTAGGTATCTTTGAATGTGGTATCAGGGTGTTGAAAAAACTGTGTGAAGTCAGTCATGCACAGGTTTCAACCTGGAAGCATACAGAACAAAAGGTTCAAGATGGGGCTTTTTTATGTTTTATTAAATGGTCTGAAACCCCTTTTAATGAAAACTGCTTTCTGCAGGTTATCTGCAGGTCATCACTTCATTTTCACTTCATGAAGAAGTGAGGTTTCCTTAGCATCACCCCAGCTGGTGGGTCTATGCAAGAAGACTCACACAGATTGAGAGGAAGAGGTGTCATGTGCTTTAAACAAACAGGGAATCTTCTGACCATATGAAATACAGCAGCTTACAACCCTGTATTGTATTCAGGCTTAAATATTTTGTACTTCATGGATCATTGTCTTTAATGGGCTCATCCTGCTGAGCAGCCTTCAGTTGGCTTTGTAGGTTCTCTCATAGTGATGAATCTCTCTGCTGTCACTAGAACCTAAAAAAGAGTTTCCTGCCAAACTCATTATCAGATATCAAACAAGCAACAGTCTCAGAATTGTATGAGTGAATTATGGTAGACTTGTGTCCCTAACCATCCTTTTTTATTATTATTAAATGCCCTTACAGGTAAACATTTGATAACAAGGTCCTTCTAATGAGAAACATCGCTGGCATCAACTACAGTAAAAAACAACTCCCATCCAAGCATATTGGAATCTTCCTGCATATGAAAAACACACTCTTCTGTGCAGTTAAAGCCTGATGCTTTGTGAAAGCAGTTTCCATAGCTATAGACCATAAGGAAACTTAGTACCTCTAACTAAACAAAGTATTGCCCTACTCTGCAAACTTCTCCTTAGTAATAAATGAATAATGTGTTAAACCACTATAATCATTAAGTATATGGAGAAGAGGGTACACTTATTTCAGTTTGCCTTTTAAAAAATGGCTCATTAATGATTTAAAACTCTTTGCTTCAGGGTTTTTTTTAAATGCCTAACTAAAAATTAGGCTCCTAATTACATGTTAATAGTACAGTCTGGCAAAATAGGAGGGAAGAAAAGACTAGTAATCACTCTCTCTGGGCTTGTTTCAGCAAGTCATTTAAACACACGGTTTGAAACATTCACTGCACAGAAGGAAAAGCCTACAGGTACCAAGCAGCATAAAGATGACAGCCATAGGAAGATCTTAACAGTACTGTAGAAGTATTGTTCTGTAGTGCTTGCTATTAGAATGTGTGAAGGGTGGATGTTCTGCTTCAAGAAAGGCTTTGAATTTGGAATGAAACTAGAATTAGTGTGAATTATCTTCTGCAAAACAAAATAAGTAATAACAATTGCAATAGATTAGTATGATTTATGTTTTTATGTGAATACATAAATTCAATTTCACAAGAGTCACTAGCTACTCATTTTGGAAGGTGGCAGGAAGAGTTTCTTTGGTGCACTGGCTTATTGAAGATATCTGGGGAAAAGGATGATCTGTTTTCGTGAGACTAAATTCTCATTGTGTCTGTATGCTGAACTGCCTAAAATGATACTAATGGACTGAACTCTTCCTTTTTTTGCTGCGTTGATGTGGCAGGTTTTGCTGTTACATTTCTAATGAATGATGCATATGCTAATTACTGATGAGATAGTTTACCACTTTGACTAATTTCTGGTGACAAAATATCACATTTTAATGGCTTTTAAAATGCTCTTCTTGTCCTTCACTTGACTTAGACAAATTTCTAAATTTCATCCTATGTCACCAACATTTCTTCTATCATTAATGCTCAGATTTCTGCTCAGTTTTCTTCATTATGTTCAGATTGCCAGAAGAAAGAAGCAAAACATGAGATCAAAGAATTCATTTTAGTGGTCAAAGGTAGGATTGAGCTCTTATTTTCTACTATATCTTCTTAAGTTCTCCTGTGACATTTTTTTTTTTTCATTTCTGTAAGTAGCAGATCATCTTAGTGATGCGATTGTGTAGAGTGAAGGATGACACAGACCTGTGACATATGTGTATATTCACAGAAAGACCAAATGGCAGAGGCTGGCAGTGGCCTCTGGAAGTACGAAGTCCAAACTTCCAGCTCAGGCAGAGCCACCAGAGCACATTAACCAGATCCACATCCTGTAAGCTTTAGAAGATCTGTAGTGGAGGTTCTACAACCTCTCTGGGCACCTTGTTCCAGTCCTCTATCACTTGTGAAGTTAAGTTTTTCCTTTTGTTTGGCTGTAACTTTCTGTCTTTCAGTTTGTGCCCATGGGTGGTACCCTGATGGCTGCTGTCTGACCAGCACATCTTATAGCTGCTACAGACATTGACTCTTTGTGTGCTTCAAAATATGCATCAGTGAATCTGTGATTACTACTTCATTTTTTGGCTCAGGAAGTCTTAGCTCCCTACTTAAAAGGAAGAACATTTCTTGTTGCTGTTCAATGAACCCTGGTGGGATTGGATGTTCTTGGTATTATTCTCCAGAAATTCTTTAGCTAGCTTCAGTATGTCGGATTTATTATTTTTTCCATGGTCTTTTCACTATAGAGATGAAATGGCAATATAATCTGAACTGTAATGCAGCAACAAAACATATGGAGGCTTTGTACAGCTTGGATGTGAAAGAAATCACAATATGTCAGTATATTCTTTATTCTCTTGATTCTTTTTATAATGTTATATGTTTTGGTCTCCAAAGGGTTAGAGTTTTTCCCTGGCTCATAATGTTTAAATGACCTTGTTCCACCTCTTTGGCATGCTCTTCTTTCAGCAATATTCAGAGCAGAATACCTAAGCTTTCTGTAATTCTCAAAGATATAACAGATGCCTATACAGTATACAACTGAGAGCTTTAAGCCAACGTTTAATTTTACTGCCACAAAGATGAAGCTCTTCTTGCAATAGAAGGGAATGGCAAGAACGAAATGGAAGGGCTGGAACAGACAAGTAAGGCTTGCTAATCTTGCCTTGGGGATGGTATGTGTGAGGGTAGTAAGTGGCATGGGAGGGGGAGAGCAGTTCTTTTCCTGAGCAATTTTCATTGCTTTATGCACAGACTGCTCTTACAGGGATGCAGCCACGTTTGGTGTTCTAGATGAGCAATGCCCATGGAAACGTGGCTGTGTCTATTTCCATGACCCATTATTGACCAGTTCCACCAATTCTAGAGCAATTCTAGAGACAGTCTTCCCTGTAAATTTAATGAATGCCTCTATTACTATGAGTTAGGACTAGCATAATAACGAAAAGTGAGATCCTTTGTGTGTTGTGAGGGTTTGTTTGTTGCTCTATTCCAAAAGATACTGTCATAAATATAAGTCTATAAGTCTATTTTTAGGCAGTTACAATTATTTAAATATTTTTGATGTTCTTTTATGGTAAGAAGTATCTATGTATGTATGTAGAATTTCATTGATTACATTAATAAAATTAATTGCTTAACATCAAGTTTTGCTACAGATCACAGATTACACAGTCAAACCCAAAATCATAGTTTTGACTGTCTGGTTCATCCACGTTGTCTGGAGCCTAGTAAATCTCTGAAGAGATTACTCTTGGAAAGAGAGGCTATCCAGTGTCATACATCAGGCTCTAGGCAAGTTGTGGCTGAAAAAGCAGGTCGTCATCAGGACCATGTAAATAAGGGATGTTTGTGCACCCAAGCAGCCAGCTGACTGTTTTTTGTGAAACCAGGTTGTAATGGGAGCCTTTCCACTTATGTAAATGTACATAGTGACTTTTTCTGGACAAAGCTCACCAAACCCAACTGGGACTAGCTTGTATGACACTGACTTGCGGAGCAAATAGAGGTAGGAAAAACAGAAATTTTATGAAAAATTAGATGAAAAATGAGTGAAATCTACCTGTTGATAGCTGAAGCATTCTCTGGGTTGTTCACAGAAGCTGCTAGAAATAAGGGAGGGTATTTGGAAAGCCCAGAAGCTCTACTATCTCTTCAACCAAAGGACAAAATTATGTCAGTCACATATCCTACAACTGTTTTTTAAAATTGAGCTCTCTTGCTTATTTAGGATTTCAGAAAACGACTCAGGTCAGTTCCACGAAGTGTGGCCTCCTCAGAAATTTGTCTTCATCTTGAGACACTGCTTTCCAGAGCTGTTTCATGGAGTCACAACTGCTCATTGTTTTATTACTGCATACCACATGCAGCCTTGGAATGTCACACACGTGCTACATCAAGGCTAACAGAAACAGACCTTTACTCTTTCCTTTTATCTGCCATCTGAGATGCTGAAAGAGCTGCTTAGTAGGCATTACTTTAATTTGCAGTTAAGGATGTGATCAGCACCACAGAGTTTGATATGAAACAACAGTCAGGTTACTCAGTACGTGGAATTCCTATTTTCCTCCAGTAAATGTTTTTTTTTCCTCAACACAGCCTCAGCAGGCATTAACTGTGGGCCCTAAATAGCATCACATATAGCAGAGTCCCACTGCTGTTTTCCAGACCAAGTTCCCCCACGTGCCAAGGAGTTGATTTTGCTCTCCATTTGTCTCCGCAGAATCTCGGTGTACTTCCCTCAACAATTCCAGGTATAAGCAACTCTAACAATTATTTGACTTCTTGAGCAGTTCTGGTAGCAACACAAAAGAAGAGGAATGGTGTTTTACATCTCTAAAAGTTTTAGAAGTGAGCATTGCTTATCCCTCTTTAATTCAGAGATCATTCTCCCCATCCTCTTCAGCATACAAAGGGTTCTGTGTCCCTGCTTTTGCTATAACATGGTCTCTGGCATTCTATTATTCCAGTGGATCTGAACTTTACATGCCACATTCTTGTTTTCTGAATTCTGACAAAGACTATGTAAAAATATTAACATTTGCATATTGTGGTGCCCATTTCCTTTTTCCTCATGCTGAGAAACTGATTTGTACTTTCCCCTCCCTTCTTGCTCATATTTAACCTTCTGTCCATGTTTGTTTTCTGAGTTATGTCACTAAAATGAAAATAGTCCAGACCATGGATGCATCAAATGTTATTTTCAAAGAGATTATACAGTTCACTGAATGCACAGTTTATGCACTGCCATGTGGTAGATAGAAAATTGCCGAGTTCAGTGTTCAGCCTTGCTTTACTTAGCCAGGAGATCAAGTACAACTTGGTGGAATCATTTGATGAAAACTTCTTGCATCATGGTGATGAGAAACACAGGACGGCACATTTCTCAGCAGATACAAGCTGACTTTTCTTCTTTTTTTTCCCTCTCCCCTGAGCAAAAAACAAGGTGCTTGGAGTTGTCTTAAGAACTGAGGTATCTTAGTATGGATGGTATAATAGAGAAGAAAATATCTAAAAAGGATCATCAGTTGTTACAGCAACAAAACTTGAGGCTCCTGCTTTCCATATATTGCTTTTCAGAAACACAGGGCTATAATTTAAATTAGCAAACAACAGGGAAGTAATCTCTCTTGTGCTGAGAAGAGTAAGGTCTTTGCACCCTTTCTGTGTCCTCATGGAAGTTACCAGTGCCTCTGCTGAGGTCTCACATAGGTATTGCTAAGAATCTAAGCCACGTGAGGCAGTAATGCTGTCAGGTCTTAAGTATTTGTGGTGGTTTAACACTGCTTCCTGCCCCCACACTGCTGTTACAGTACAGGAATATTTCATCTTCTTTCAGAAACTGATACTTCTACCCACAAGGGAACAGGGAGAATCATTTCCCCATTCCCAGGATATCAAAAGCTGAAAGGAAAAGCAGAATGCTAAAGTGGTGACTTAAAACTCCTGCAGCCTGACTTGAGTACTTGGGGTTTGGCAGTACTGAAACATCTTCACTGCAGCACAGACAAAGCAGACTGCATCTGAACACAGGAAATTCCCCTGTCCTCTGTAAGAGGGCTTTTGTTGGGGATTATGTTAAGGGCTCCTCTATGATCAGTGCTTCACAAGGATGGTCTGAACCCCATCTGGAGGGGTCTGGTGAAATTAAGGGTAGACTTAAATGTAGCTGAGTAGATGGATGTTGTGTCCTGTTTGACTTCTTATATTATGAAAAAGTCAATTTTAATCTCTATTAACTGGAGGGTTTTTGAGAGAAATGTCAGGGAATAGAAGGACCTGGTAGTCTTGTGCTGTTTGTGTAGAAAAGCTGCTAACTTGTATTGCTCCTCTTCCTGGAGAAAACATCTGCTTTCTGATGAGTGCCGGACTGTCAGTGGTTAGAAAATAAGCCATTTCCAGAGGCTGACTGCTCTGAGAAGAGGCAGCAGCCTGAGAGGGCAAAGAATTTACCCACTGCCTCCTTAATATGACATACAACTGACCGAGCTATCTGTGCCCTTTGAATGAGATGGTGGTCCTTCAACAGGCCTCTGAGTTCAGGGTGATCAAGGCAGCCTGCAAGGGTTTATTTTGAATTGCAGGCTGTTGAACTGAGAATTATGGAGGTCTTCTGTTCTGGCTGAGCAGGAAGACCAGCCTCTCTTTTGCCCCAGGCAGGAGATAGTAAGTCTGTGTGGAAAAGCTGGTATAATCTACTTTTCTGATTTTAGTGGTGATAACGGCCAGGGATAAGGGCTGCGGTGTGCTAGACACTGTTAAGTTAATCTGTGCCCTGCAGACCCCCTGTTTGTAGAGATGACAAGAGCCAACAGGTGTGTGTATGGAGCTACAAGTACAGGAAAGAAGGGCTCGTCTTTGCATAGACCCATATCACACTGGTCTTGATGGGCATGGGAGGCCAGGAGGCAGCAGTCTGTCAGCAGGAGAGCCGCTGCAAGCACAGCACTGGCCGCAGAGGAGACTGCGTCCATTTCAGTTGTGTGCGCAGGAGGGGGAACAGTGCTGTATTAGGAGAGGACAGAAAAGCTCACGGCAGTGAATTGGGCCTCGTCCGGATGGAAACTTCTGCTGGTGTGCAGCTCATGGAAGGGACACTGCCCCAGGACACTGATTTTCAGGCTACTCCCAGCCTTTCCTACCTGCCTGTTTTTCAAGGACTCCACAAATGCAGTTTCTCATTGGTACGAGACCCAGTAAGGACTCATGCTCTAATGGTCTAAATTAACCCTGCCCTTTAAGTTCACAAAATTGCTGAACAAACAGGCAGCCTAAGTGACTCCTCATGTCTACTCCACACACCCAGTTCAGGGACTTTGGTGTGGCTGAGCACTTCCCACTCCTCCAGACATTTTGCTGTTATACTGCTCTTTATTCTGCCTGACTGCACTCCATGCTTTCCCAGTGTTTGGTGGAGGGATGATTTCAAATGAGACTTGTAAATTCTTTTTGCTTATTGTGGGAGGAGCCTAATAACACAGTGGGTCAGACATGGCTGTGGCCTGAAGTCCTGTGGCCAGCACAATTTTCTAGCTACATCAACATTTTGTGGGCTAGTTTTTGTGAGAGAATCTGGGAAATTGCTTGTTTGCAAATCACTTAAAGGAAAGGATTCTAGTTCTGTTATCAAGTCTGCTGCTGGAAGAGGGAGGGAACATTTCCTTCCTATGTCTAGGTGGACAGGCTGGAGTAAGACAGACAGATACTGATGACAGGTAGCCAGGCAGAAATGAAACCAAGAAAATGTTATGGATTGAGTAAGGTATTAAAAAACGAAAATAAAATAAAAAAGCAACAACAAACCAAAACCAAAACCAGAACCAGGACTGCTAAAATGTTAGTGTCAGGCAGTGTTGCATTCAGTAGAAAGCTAAAGAGTGTGCGAGATGTTGGTGCTCCTCAGCCCACTCACGAAAGACAGGACTGAGTATTGTTCTGCTGGATTTAATGCCTCCTTGCTCACTTCTAAAGAGATAAGTAAACAAAAGTCCACCTCTCTTTTCCATAACAGCAGAGAGGGAGGTTTAAAAATAATATTATTTGACAATTAATTAACTAGAATTTATCAACCCAAAAATAATCTACTACGTAAGTTCTACTTAGTCTGCAAGTTCTAATAACTATTTTCTCTCTCTTCTGGCCCACGGCCATCAGTACTCCTCATCTTTTGAACACTTACAAAACTGCTGATGAGGAAGCTAAGAATTGGTTTGCACACACTGGTGCAGAAAAGTTTATTGTTTTCAATTCTTCTCCTGCACTGACCAACTAGTAGAAAATTTCTTTTTGCTCCTAGAACAATACTGGATTTTTTTTTTAGATAAAAAAAGAAAAAGAAAAAGAAAAAGACAAAGAAAAAAAGTTGGAGTACATGTTAATTGGATGGTTCACAAAGCTCTTTTGCAACTGTAACTTTTTTTCCCCAGTTTTACTTCAAAGCTTTTTAATTGTTGGCTTGAGAAATTTTCCCACTCACTTGAATTGAATTGACTTAGACTCAATTGATAATGTAAATTCTGTATATGTATCCTATGGATGGGCACTTCCCGTGTCCTCTGGTCTGTACAATGACCATCTATTGTGATTTTCCTGAACGTGGCTTGTATAGGGCTTATTTTTAGGTAGGCCTCCTACCACTACGTTTAACACCCTGGGAAGAAGCGAGAAGGACTCTTCTCCAAATCTAAGCAGAAACAGTCTGCCAATTTAAGTCTATCATCCTTATCCACCTGTAACAGTTTTTACAAAATAAATCATGATGGCCTTGTTAAACCCAGTAATTTACGTAGTCTATGTATCTTCTTTGCTGACTATTAGCTTATATAATCTCATTTCATGGTGGCATTTCTCTTTACTTCCTCTTCTGCATTATTGTGTTTGAGTGATTAAATGTTTATCAGACTGAATTTCTCTCTTGCCTTGAGAACACAAACACAAGTCATAGAGTAGAACTGCAGTATGTAATATGGTTGGGCTAATTAATTTAGTGAAAGTTATGTACCTGCGTAGGAAGCTCTGTAGAGCCACCAGGACTACCTCAGTAGCAGATACATAGAGATCAAAGATTAGAATTAAACCAGATGCTGCACAGGAGGGTACAAACACAAAATGCAAGGGAATCAGAGCAGATCAGAGGTTTCTGAAGGAAACAGTCTTGAAGAGAAAGGGGCAGCTAGCATTTAAACTGAAGGAGTTCTCGGTTCAATGGTATTGCAAAAGGTATCTGATTGCATTACAGGGTACAGATACAAAGCAATTTCTCCCAGGGCAAAGAGGTTATTTTTGTCACTTTTCACTGTATAGAGAAGACCGTATAAAATTTTGTGCATGGACTTTTGGTCTCCATTTTCCAAAAAGAAATTTCAGATGACATGGAACTCAGACTAAAAGGAGCTCAGCCACAAGGATAAGTTTCAAGTATATCACCCAGGAAGGACTTAGTCCCCACTGTTCCCTAGGGTTTGATGAGGAAAAAGAAAAAAAAATAGACAGCAAAAAGATATGAAGGAGGAAAACCATGTATATTACTAATTGGCATGCGTGTTTTCAACTTCAAATAGAAACAACAGGAAGAACTGGTAGTCCTTTCAGGGCATAGGTAAGATATACTTTTTAGGTTGGAGCATTTGTTTTGGCATATATATGAAGATACAAAACACCTGGCCTGGACATAATGAAAGCACAATTTCTTAGATGTACCAGTTCGGTGCTTTTGGAAAATTAAAAAATGCACTTTCAATTCAATCCTTTTAAACTTAAATACTGCTGTAAAAGCTTAGTCATGGATAGATGAGGCACATTTGAAGAGGGAAGTCATCCATGATCATTTTAAGAGAGTTCTGAGAAATAAGCAAGAACTGGAGCTAACTTATTTCTGAGGAAACAGAACCTTATTTGGTTTTCCCCACTGCTTTCACCTTTGTGTAAACTACCACACCACCCAAAAATCACTGGAAGATACAGTAGTGTTGTCTTGGGGATCTGTCAGCTGTATTTGGGGGGGAAAAAATAAGCATATGATTTTTTTATGATCTTTTGTTTTCTGGATCTTCTGAGAAGTCAGAATAGAGCTGTATGTTTATATATGCAGACTAGATATGAGTAGGTGTCTTATGCAGACTTGTGGATTTCTTTCTGTGTAGCTGTGAGCATGAGAAGGGGAACAGTGCTATGGGCAGACTTTACATGCAAATCTCAGTTCCATAACTCAGACCATATCTGTTACAGCTGACCTCTACTTTTTAGGAAGCTCTAGACTGATTTGAGAAACCAAATATGGAAATGAACTGAACACCCACGTTTGAAAGCTCAAAGGTCCACACTTTACCCCTTATTTTGCTCTATGGAGTTTTTTCTTCTTGAAGGGTTGTTGAATATGCATTAATAAAAGGCAGGACATCTTTCTCAGTGTTCAGGTTTAAAACATACAGTTCTGACTGAAGTTAGTTGACGTTATCAGAGTCTGATTTTGACTATTTAGGAGAGACACAGGCTATGCGTCTAGATCATCTGTCCAGATTCATCTTTTCTAATGGGATAATTAAGTAGCAGGCTTATCAGAAGATGATCTTTAATGACTACCTTATGAAGTTTGCTATCCGTCTCTTTAGCATAAAGATGCAGAGCTTCTGCACACTGCCTTGGAAGGCAGGGGCTCTGAATATTGGAGCACAGAACCTTGGAAAGTCCTGCTGTGCTGTTGAGAATGAAGGCAAATAGAGTGTATGTGGTCTGCAAATATGATTGATTGGGAATGTTCAAGTATCATTATTCATTCATGAGATCTCCCCTATGTAATATGACCACCCCCAAACTCCTGAGAAATTTTATAGTGCCATCTTTTATATCCTCTCAGCTGCTGTAAGCAGTGTTGTCACCTAGACTTACACAGATTTGTCTTTAAGCCTGTGCTAAAGTTGTTTTTGAAATCAGCTGGTCATGTTTTATGCCTTCTGAACATGCAATATCTGTAGATAATTACCTCACTGTAAAAAGATAGTTGTTATGGAAAAGCTACAAAGCCCATTTTTCCCTCAGGCTAGGTCTTACAGGGAGCCTGCTGGAGTCACATCAGGCCATCGCATAACTTGTTTTTAATTGACTGAATCTGTTGCTTCAGGGTCACGTTATTGCTAGGAAATCTGAGGTGATTTATGTCACGTTCGTGCAACTTCCAGAAATGAAGGTGCTGCGGACACACTGAGATGCTGTGATCAATGATGAGACAGAGGCAGTCTCCTTGTAAGGCAGCGTGTCCCTCAGGCTTCCTGAGTGATGAATGACAGGGACACTGAAGAACTGAGGATTCTCAGTGCAAAGTTTGTAGAGGCTTTCATAGATTCATAGATTCATAGATGCATTAGGTTGGAAAGGACCTACAAGATCATCTAGTCCACCCATCCTCCTATCACCATCCCTACCCACTAAACTACTAAATCAAATCCCTTAGCACCTCATCTAAACGCTTCTTGAACAGCGCTAGGGATGGTGCCTCAACCTCCTCCCTAGGCAGGCCATTCCAGTGCCTGACCACTCTGACAGAGAAAAAGTTTCTCCTCAAATCTAATCTAAATCTTCCTTGGCGCAACTTGTGGCCATTCCCTCTCGTCCTGTCACTAGTAATCTGGGAGAAGAGGCTGACCCCCTCCGCACCACAACCCCCCTTCAGGAAGTGGTAGAGTGCAATAAGGTCCCCTCTGAGCCTCCTTTTCTNGATGAATGACAGGGACACTGAAGAACTGAGGATTCTCAGTGCAAAGTTTGTAGAGGCTTTCCCTTCAAAGCTATCTCCTGAAATGACAAGCACTAAAACTTGCCTTAATGACAAGAGTACTGGCAGTTCTCCAGAAGAGAACTGGCTTAAGCCAGTTGACACAGGTAGTATCTTGGAACAGAACTTATGTAGAGCAAAATCTACAAGGTGGGACAAGTGGAGGGTAGCACTACCTGATGGAACTTTGGAAGCATCATCATCAATACAACACCCTGGAATCAATGACTCATTCATATAGCTCATGTCTTGCTTATGGGGTACGCTGTGACTCCGGCACTGAATGCTGCTGCCCTGGAGAGCCCATTCCTCATGTATTTCAGCTTTAACCTTTGACAGAAAACAAAACCCTATGAAAACAACCCTGTCTAAACACAAGGAAGAGTCCCTAAAAATATCTTGTGGGTGTAGAGAAGAAACAAAATTATGTCGGAAGTCATGAATTTTCAAAAGGATAGCAACAAAGAGTAAGGAGGAGAGCGCAGTAGGACCTGGCAAAAAAACTGTGCTAAGTCAGGAAAGCCTCACTGGCCACATAGTAAGACTGTACTTGAAGATAGTACTGCAGTGAGAAAGGTTTGGATGAGCTGAAAGATACAGAGAATTTGTACCTAAGTACTGGAAATTCATTAGTGTGAAGCGAAGAGGATGAATGTAAAGGTGAACTGTCCTAAGTTTGGGTCCAGTCATTGAGTTTATCAGAAACATTCTTTCCCTTCTAATTTTTTACTGAACATTTTGACACCCCACCCCCAAATAAATTTTTTTGAGCATCCTCAGAGATGAGAGGAGTCTAGTTACCCTTTCTCGTTTTTATTACTTTTTCTTGGTTATGAAAGAACAAAAGCAGGCAATTAGATATTGACAGTATCTTCCTGGAACATTCCTAAGAGTTAACAAATAACTGCTGTGGTCTGATAGGTGATCCTTAATGAAAACAAGGATTTCCCAAAGGCTTTCCTAGGAAAGGAGAACATGAAGAGGAAATAGCTTGTGGATGACTCGAATCACATTAAAGGCCATTAGAAAATATCCTGAGGTAGCCTTTCCTGAGAGGTATTTTAGGAGTTTTGTCTTACTCACCTGTAGCAAAACTCATGTAGCTTGCCAGTTATGACAGGAAGAATATCTAGCAGACTTTAAGTAATACGTGTTTAATGTTAACATCTGTGTTTTCTCAGCATCACTCTGACAGTAGGTCTGTAAAAGAGATATCAGCTCTGTAGGGATCTAGAGTCATGATGTGCTAAGTTTTTTGTTTTGTTTTGTTTTGTTTTAATATGCACACACAAAACTGCCAAGACCCATGTTTTTATTTTATTTTGAAGTTTTTGCATGTAAGAAGGAAAATAAAGTAGTCAGAAAATAATTTAACGCTGGCTAAACAGAACATATAGGTGTATTATTCCTATTATGGTGTTGGGTTTTGGTTTTTTTTTGGCAGAATATCACTGTATGGCCATGTTTCTCTGGAGTGATGGTGCCTGTGATGTATTGGCTTCAAATCTGCTTTATTAAATTTCTTCTCCTGAGTCAGATCCTCAGATGGAGAAAATGAGTGCAGCCTTGACAGATCATCTACCCTTGTTTTAATTCTAAGTTAGAAAAGAAAATCAAAGCTAGCTGGATGTGGCTATACGTATTCCTTCATATACATTATTGAATTGCATTCCCTGCTGTTTTGACTTTGGTCCTTCAGACAACTGATATTTGTTTGACACTTTGCAATTGCGCTTGACTACAGATGGTTAACTATGGCCTAGACTAAACTAAACAGACACAAAAAAATAAAAATGACAAAACTATATATAAATAACTACTTCAGTGGTGCTTAGGGTGTGATCCAAAGAAGAAATGAACGGTCATATTACTGGTATTACTATATGTAGGTCAGGGTAGTAGGGATAAACTATTTTGACACGTTAAAGTTCTATATTCTACCTGATCTTGAATTTATAATATTGTTGTCATTGAAATCCACAGTGATTAATGTATGGATGTGGAAGAAGGCTAACAACCATGGCTAAAGGTTTTTTAGTGGAGCTTGTTGCATGGAAATAGCCTCAGGCTGATTTTCTTCTCTACTCAGCTAAAATAATTACATTTACTTGCTCTAAGATAGTAGTAGTTTGCAGTTTGTGGTCCAGTTTGAAAGTATTATGAGAGGACAGAAAAAATACCAGTGCATGGATCTGGCACTGAAGGAGTCATTGCCTACCCTGATGAAGAAAATGGCAAGACCCCAGGGGTACCAGTGGCACCAGAAGGTTCAGGGAGCTACAGGGCAAGGAGTCTGGCCCAGAGCCCTGGTTTTCTCCCTGCCTCTCCGGGCTTCCCATCAGAAGGCTGCTTGTTACCAGAGACCTGAGCCCAAATGCCTCAACTAAGTACTTACAGTAGTAAAATCAGATCCTGCAGTTGGATTTTAAAGTGGGTCAGGGACCATACCCTGGGCTGTTGTTTAGCTGTGCTTCAGCACAGTCTGAAAGTTGAGTGGGAGAGGATGCAGCTAATGTGCTGGCTGACCTTCAGTGAGTGACTTAAAGTCTTTGTGCTTCCGTTTCCCGTAACTTGAAATGGAGATTGTCACACATATCTCTAAAACTGCAGTTCAAGTTTCTGGATGTGATCCATTATTTAAATGTCGAAGATAACTCTAAATGTTGCTGACTTTCTGAGATGGTCTTCTAGATTTACAACACAGATCTAGCTGAGATAAAGGGAGTCTTATAAAGTGTGCTTAGTAAAGTAGTACCCGGTTCTGATGCAAAGTAAGAAATTTATTTCAAGATTGATAGAATGTTTAAATCTTCTGCTTTTTGAACTGATTTTACTTTAACTGCATACTTCAAACAAATTCTTCTGCAGTTTTGTGTATGAGTTACAATGAGTTTATTCACACCACTGAGAGAGGAAAATACATGTAAGATGAATCTCAGCTTCTATTTCAGCATAATGTGAGGTTCAATATGACTGGACCGAGGATGATTAAATCTTTCTTGCACCTCACCCGCTGCCCCCAAGTACATTTTGGTTAAATTGACAGAGTTGTCCTTGTGTTTTTACTCATGTGAATCATGTCACAAGGCTGTATTGCCCTATAGGAAGGGCAAGAAGACCTCATCTTTGATACAGTACAGTATCTTCAAATGTCTTTTGCTTCATTTCACCTTTCAAATTCAGTTTACCATTTTGGAAGCATATGGTAGATTCTTGAAGCTAGTAGCAAAATGGGCGTGAGTTTGGAGGACTGTATAGAATGAAGCTGAGGACTGTGGGAGCCCAGGTGCCTTAAACAGCTTCATGGCTCTGAAAATCATTGCAATTCTCTGCCTTTTAAATTGCCTCCCTTAGTGAAGCAGGATATATTCCGTAACACTGTGACACTTCCAGGGCAGGACTTGTGGTACATTTTGAAGGTGTAAGACTGCCTCAGTTCCTCTCCTCTTCATCTTTGAAATTCTGTTTAATTCTACATGACATACCATACACTTTGCAGGACCCCTACCTCTGGATCTGGACCCTGTTGTGCTGGGTACTGCACTTTGCAGTAAAACTGTGCTATTTATAAAAGTATTTGTAATCTAAATAACTGTGCTAGGATTTGCACAGAGCAGGTACAAAATGTTCCCAGATTACAAGAAGTTGGAAAATTCTGATTCTTTTTAAAACAAGACTTTTTTCCTGTGCTGCATAATCAATATGTGAATATGTGGGGCAGTGAAGGACGTTTCAAGTTTAAAATGTAGGGGGAGATCTTGTTTTGCAGCATGCTTAAAGCACAAGAAACAAGAAATCAAGGATATGATCAGCTCATGTTATTCTGCTGCTTGCTTGCTTAGTGCCATCACAGCTTTGCTGCAACAGGCTGTGATTTTTGTCAGCTGTTAAAATGAATTTAACTTTGTCTGCTTTGGATGAAGGGTCCCCCTGGGAATCTCAGAGCAAAGACAGTGATGAGCCCCCCAGTAGGGAATGTTCTCCTCTTCCAGGGCTGACCCAGCCTGGTGACACTAGTGGCAAAATGCTGTTTGACACAGGCTGCTGAATTTAACCTGGCAGATGAGCTGTGTGCTCAGGCTCAGGAGAGCATCAGGGCTCCTTGTGGCTCTGTCACCATTGTTCCCCAAGGCCTACAGGATAGCAGAGAGGTGGTACCAGGCAGCCACATCCCTGCTCATGAGGTTATTCCTATTCCCCCAGAACTGTTAAGTTAGGGACAGCTTTTCACCCCATTACAGGGTGAGAAGGATCCCCATCTGTTGGCTTTCCTCCAATCCCCATCTGAAGGAATTTTCCACCTGCTGCTTCCAGCTGGAATTTAGACACATGCCAGTTAAACCTTCCCCTACAGCAATGCCGTGGGTGATAAATAAAGTTCGGCACACAGGATTTCCCATTAGATAAATCCCACTTAACAGTGGCTAGAAGTGTCACCCTAAAACAGTGATACTTAATACCCTTCTTTGAGAAAACATTCTGTCTTTGAAGCATCGAGGCCCGAGGTTCTAGTGAAAATGGAGCACGGATGGAAGCAAGGTTTTCTGTTATAAAACAATCAGAGTTGACAGAGGGGCCCTTTCCTAACTGTTTGCCATAGACATACTTTGTGTCCAGCTGCGTACAGCTCTGATTTTTAGGGTAAATACCAATCCAAAATATGTTCCAGAAGCTGACCCTGTGCGTATGATGAAGTCTCTTAGGTAGCAGTCATTTGCATACTCCCACTCTTCCGATATGTGCTCAGATTTCTAGCAGGATAAAGCTGTCACTTGTGCTTGTGTCACCTGGTGTGCTATTTTTCTTAACATAGCTTTGTCCCAGGTCCTCTTTTCAGAGAACACAGCACAGATGTCATGTTTCCTTTACATTAGGGTTGGACTTGTGAAGAAATAATCTGTGGGGCTCCTGTACAGAATTCTCACATTTTTTGAATTTGGTGACAAGGACCTGAACATAAGCTGAAAAAAGCCAAGAAGCCATGGCTATTCCTTCCTAAAGTACTGTGGGCACAGTCATTATTGCTGCAGGCTCTGTTTTCAAATCTTGTTCTGGTCGGAGTTCATGAAATGCAAGATCTGCAAGTTCATTTTTTAGAATTAATACTAAACCTTGTCCTGTGCAGCCTCTATCAACAGTTTTGCTTAATGGTAGATGTTTCCTTGGGCTGTGTGAGACCCTCTACTAACCCATGAATTTTTCCCTTTTTCATAACCTTATGCAGAATTCTGATAGAAGTAGATGTATGAAGCAATAGAAGTGAGAAGGCCAAGCCAAACGATGGAAATACCATCTGTTGCAGAATGCATTTACATGTGCGCACACTTTCTTAAAATATATTTTAGAGGGAAAAAATACATTTGAGAGGGGAAAAAAAAAGTCGCGTACATTATCCATGTTCTTTGTGAATACACACTAAATCAGAATGACAAAACTACAGAGCCAATTTCAAATGTGGCCTTGAAGTTTGACCACTGGCTGGAGGTCAAGTTGTTGGGTTAAAGGGTTGCTCAGCTTAGATGGTGGATAAAATCCATTCACCTACCAAAGAAGGCATTGAGGAAGTTGGAAAATCACAACTACATAATTTCCTAAGCAGCAAGGATCCAGAAATTTCATTTCCAACTCCATCACTGACTCAGCATACATTCTCAGTGGAGTCATAAGGTTAAAGCTTCAATGAATTCCCACTGATTTTGAAGGTCTCAACCTCTGAAAAGTCTTGGTCTTGGAAGTGCTATAAGCTTTCAAGCCTGCTGCTGGAATAAAGCTACTGAAGCACGTGGTGGTTCACTTTCAGAGAAGTCTGAAGCTAGAATACCCCACAGCCCCAAGATTTTCTGGCATTAACAATGATGCCTTTATCTGGGTCTGGTTCTCTTCCCGCATAGTGGATATAGTCATGCATTATAGTTTACACAGTTACTGTAAGGTGTAATTAGGAATACTTTGTTATACCTGCATAATGGATTTTGGAGATAAAATTCAAGGTGTTATTTACAAGGTTAAAAGCTTTGATTAATTGATTCTTCAGACTGCTCTATTCTCCATTCTCAAGAGTAATCTTCAAGGTATTCGCATGTGTTATAACCATGCTTAGGTGAAGAGAGTGGTCCTAGCTTATTCTCATCATCAAGTGAAAGCACACTGGAAGTTAAGCATTCAGAGAGGCTGCACAATGAACACAATTTTCTTGCTCTGCCTGAATGTTGTCCAAAACTGAGCCAATTCCATGAGTTTCTGTACCCTGCCTGCTTTACGGAAGCTGTTTGCTCTTGGTGGATCACCAACTGTTTTGATTGCAGGTTCATAGGTGTTTGTGTCCTAGAGTTGAGGATATGGAAATTAATTGTTTTCCAGGGAGGTTCAATGGAATTTCTCCTATTTGCAGTATCAGTACTGAATGTATTATACAGAAATATACTGCTAATAAAAAGCATGTTGCACCTCTGTAGACTTTACTTATATTAAGGAAAAATAATCCTGATCCTTTACTTGTTTTAACCTAACAATCATTGCCATAAGAAGGAGGGCAGAAATTATAGAATCATAGAATAGTTTGAGTTGAATGGGACTCTTAAAGGTCATCTAATCCAACTTCCCTGCAATGAACAGGGACACCTGCTGCTAGATTAGGTTACTTAGAGCCTGATTCAATCTGACCTTGAATGTATCCAAGGTCACATCATCCACAACCTATCTGAGTAACCTTTTCCATCCTCATTGTAAAAAACTTCTTCCTTATATCCAATCTAAATCTTCCCTCTTTTAGTTTGAAATCATCCCCTTTGTCCTTTCAGAACAGACCCTGCCAGAGCCTGTCCCCTTCCTTCCTATAGCCCCCCTTCAGATACCAAAAGGCTTCTGTCAGGTCTCCCCAGGGCTTTCCCCAGGCTGAACAGCCTCAAATAATAAAAATCGAGAGAAGGATGTCCAGTAACACTCTGGTTTAGCACTACAGAAGTGTCACTGTGTTTGACCACTCTCATACATTATGTTTGCATTTGTAAGCTAAAAATCAGGCTTTCCCTAACAATCTTATTTTTCCCGTGACTGGAACCTGACTTGTACTAAAGGAGGTTGATTGTATGAATGTAAACACAAATGCAACAGTGGAAACGGAAGGGACAGAAGGACCAGTATTATATTTAGCAAGTGCTCGTGTTTGCTGAGGTGTTAGTATTCATGCCCTGTTTTGTTTTATTTTCTTGAAGATGTAGTGGAAAAAGTGGTGTCTTAGGTCATTCTACTATTTATCTCTGCATCAGATCAAAGGGCACAGAATTAGGTTTGTGTTTTCAGAGAGGAGATTGATGCTGACATGCAGCTGTCCCTTCTTCCTCCTGAACACATCTAGTGCACGTTTTGCAGATTGTAAGCTTGGCCCTGATTAGGATTTGTAAATAAAAATTCTATTGTCTGTAGTGTTTTGGTGTTTGCTCAGAACCTTGCCTAATTACTTACTTTTTCTTCTGCAGGAAAGGAGGGGGCAGAGTTACCCATCCATTAATCTGTTTGCAATAGTAGCTCTAAAAGTCTAAAACTAAACAAGCCCCACCCAAAAACAGTGTTTGGCCCCCTTGAACAAGGGGCAATATATGCTTTAGTATGTTTATCTTAAGAAATGAACAAATTGTGTAGACCAAAAAAATTGGAGTGGTACAGTTTACCATTTAAAAAAAAAACCAACACAGTATTTTTAGGCATCTGCACTGAGCACAAATACTTATTTTTAACAAGACCAGAGCACTGCGATTCATTTATTTTTTCTCTGTAGTCCACATTTTCTTTCATCTCCTGTTCTGATCCTTCAGAAGATTGAGATGGATGTGAGAAACCACTCAACTACTTGTTTGCTGATATGAAAGGTTAAGGAAGGTTATCTCAAAGACAGTGTGTGTACTCAGGTTTTTTGGTGTTTTTTTTTTTTTTTTTTTTTATGCACAAGGCAAAATTAGTTAGAGCATGACAAAATGCCTACGGGGCAACCTGCTGAGCTCTGATCTGTATTCAGTGTCAGTTAAGGTTTCTAGCATGGTGTCTACATGGAAACTTGAATAGCTAAGGGGGGAACAGTAGAGGTAGCTTCAGGACAGACTAGATGTGATGCTACCCATAGCCCTACAATTGCTGTAGGGGCGACACACCCCAAGGGAGGTGTAGGGGGATAAAGTTGGCATTCTAACTTATGGAATGGTGGAACATCTTTGGAGACTTCTAACTGTGGGTGGAGTATGTGGGTGGATGTCTGTGACCTTCTTTGAATTTCCTCAGATTTACTTCCTTTTCCTCTTGTATGTTTTGCTGCTTGCACAATTTAAAGGTCAGTGTTAAGAGCTGAGGGGGCAGCTGTAATGTACGAATATATATGTATAAATACACACTTGTTTGTGTGTTATATATGCATGTGCATAAAATGAACACAAAAATACACATCATACTGTTAATTACAAGATACTCAGCGTTAAGATTGCCACTGCGTTCATTTCTAGACATGCAAAATCTCACTTTGTCTAGATCTTCTCCTTTCTTCTTCTTCTTCTTTTTTTTTTTTTTTTAATCTTCTCTCCAGTCCCTTTACAACCTTTTAGTTCAGGAAAATTCAAAGCATAAGAAGCAGGATTACTAGACTGGAATGCTTATAGCATTGTTTTCCTTAGTTAAATTGCTTTGAGTAGAAAATCTGCTCATGTATAATTTCTGACAGGAGCTGACATTATGTCTGTGGGTGGAGATATGACCCCTGTCCTAACCATGTAGGTTGGGTGTCTCAATTCCTCTGTGTTACGATGTTATCACACGTAGTCTCTTGTCAGGAGCAGAGATACCCCTATCATCTCCAGAGACACAAGCTGTTGTAGTTCAAGAAAGTATTAAGAGGCCCGCACAGAGAACTTGAAATTTTGGAGGGAACAGAAAACCCATCTGGTGTTACACACAAGAGGAAATTTTCTGTGGGGGATCAGTAGGCTCTCTACTACCTCCCAGATCTTTTTGAAGTTCTTTATTGAGTCTCCCTGGATTAGTTAGTCTTTACTAATACTATTGGGAAGTGTTTCAGTCTGTTCTATCTTAATTTCCTCAAGCAGGCTGATGGAGTTCCTTGTTTATGTAAACCTTGGTCTCTCCATCTTAGGACAGTTTTTTTTCCCTCTGAAGCTGCTCAGCTACACATAAAGACAAATGATTACTCAGAACTTCCTGGAAAGCTTCTTTTGTTTGCTTTAGACAAAAATATTCAGGAAGTTCTTCAGCTATTCCAGAACAGCTACGCTGGCATCAGCCTTTGGATCCTCTATCTGGACTCACTGTATTTCTGGATGAACAGATTAAATCATTTTTAGCTCAGTACTAAACCCAAGGTATGTCTGTGTTGCTCCACACATTTCAAATGCTGAGACTATTTTCTAGAGCTCCCATTCCTCAGTTAGTCGAAAAATGTCTCCTCTTATGTTGAGGTGGCAACGTGACAGTCAGGCTTTTCATCCTTCCCCACTGTGCCTTCCACCTTCAGACTAACATGTTCCAGCTCCAGGCCCAAATTTTGCAACTCTGCAGCTCAACTCCTATTTCCAAACATGTTCTGTTAGTAAGTTGATGATGCTGAATTCTGTTTCAGCCACTTTCTACAAGATACAGGCTCAAGCAGCTTAAGTGTGCTTAGTACTTTAGTGGAGATCTAAGAAGAAAAGTAACTCAAAGGGCTTGATGTGTGGATTCTTTTCAGTCTCATGACCCATGGTGGCTTATCTCAAAGCACTTGAATATACACAATTAGTTTCATGTGATGAACATTTTCTGTGATGTTGGGTGATGGAACAGCCATCTTAACATCTTTATATCTCAGTGCTATTCTTATGCACGCAAAGCCATTTATGGGCAGGGGTGTGCTGGTATGAGTAAGGGAGCAACAAGAGACCGTTGTGTGTAATCTGTGTGTAATGTTTTAATGCTCCAATAGCCGTCACCTACTGGTATCAGCAGTTCCTTCCTGCTGCGCCTCTCAGTCCTCCACACCTACACGCTGAGACAGCTATGAGTGAGAGGGAGGTCTACAAAACCAAGAATTCAGATATTGCCTTAAAAGCGATACATCTAAATAAACAGGGACAGCCATTATCATATGAAAGTTCTACTGACATAGCTGAGTACATTTAAAATTACTAGTATGTGACAGAAGGTGTAAAATTTTCTTTGGTTCATACAAGTTCTGTTGGCATATTAGCTTCAGCCAGTAGCAAACATATGACACTTTAGAAATTGATTACAATGGCTCTAGAGAAGGACCTATCTTGGCTTAGTTTCCATGAGTTCATCATATACTACTGTTGTAGATTAAATTTGTTTGCAGTCAGCTCTTTATTTTGCACCCTGTGGCTGCGTTCCCTCCCCATAAAAGAATGTTCAATGATATGGGAGCTCACAGACTGTGAGGTGTGTGTGCACTCAGGTTCATCAGCAGGACTGAGAAGTGAGACTCACAGCTGTTACCTCTCTGGAAGCTCTGAACTTCACTGGGCTTATGAATGTGAAAAACAGTGTAAACTTCAGAACTCTAATGATTTCCCATAAATAGATAAATAAATAAACAAATAAACAAATAAATAAATTGATTCTGAAGCATTTGTGCTTCTGCTGCAGGAACCAGTGCTCTTCAACCAGGTGATTCTCACTATCAAACACCTAATTTAAATGCTTCAGGGCTGAATTGCTTTCCAAGTTATCAAGAGATTGTATGGCTGCTCTTTTGCACTTGCTCATGCATGCTTATGCTGTTAAGGTAGGCGATTAATTTGTTTTTTATTCTTTCACAGAAACAAGAATGCTGACAGAAGACGAAACAAGGAACAATAGCTCCATGTTCAGTTCAGTGAGGTTTGTGTATTTTTTTCCTGTTCATCCTCCTGGTACATCAAAAAGACCTGCTTCACAAATACATGGGACTAGACAGAGAGTAGGTACAATTCATAATTTCTATTGTTCTACTGTATCAGAGAACTGAGTAACCTGGTTTTGAGAGTGGTCCTTGCTAATTCTAGATCTCTGTCTTTTCTCTTTGTAAGCAGATCTTGGAAACTTGATCCAAAGCGTCACAAAATACTGAGTTATATTGAAACAGTTTACTTGTTGGGACAAAATATTAGTCAAGGATGAAACAACGACAGTTCCCAGCACTAAGCTTGCCCTGCTCTTTAGTTCTCAAAGGCCATCAAAACTGGGTCATAACTGGAGTTCATGTAGAGGTCTCCTGGTTTACGGTGCATGAAAGCAAATTCAAGTTCTACTTGGCAGGTGTGCTTAGCATCAAACCTGCAGGCGTTAGATTATAGGTGCCATTTATATAAAATAATTCTGAATAATTATTGCAGGAAAAAAACTAAAATTTGTATGTGTCCTCTATGTTTACAAAACATTGCTGTCAAATTATAGTAATTTATAGCCATTTCAAAACTGGCTTTGAGCCCCTCAAATAAAATCACAAAGCTTATGAAAGCTAAAGACAGTTAACACCTTGCTTGCTGGAGGGAAAAAAAGTGCTCATTTCAACTCTTTAGTTCAAAATTTATAGCATTCCTTTTGTTGGGCAAGTTATAAATCTAAGACATTATAACATTTTTAATTTTTATGTGTTGGAGAGTGTGACGTCTTTCTGTAGTGCAACTTTCTAGCCATGAGGTTTCTGAAATTATGAGATTATTATTATTTTGCATCCTTAACTACAAATTAGCCAGATATTAGCATTCAAAGAACAACAGTAATTATGTATCAACAGGAAAATTACCAGGAAAGGAAAATCTATAGTAAGATCCTTGAAGAAAACACATGATGGTTTTGAATGCTTATATTCTGCTGAGCTCCCTCTGTTTCTTGCAGTTATTACAACTAAGAGCTGAGGCATAAGCTCTGTTCAGACATTCACAAACTTTGCTCTGTCTTTGCTGCAACTGCTAATATAATCTGCTGTTCTGAGAAGGGTACACACACATGTGGGAGAGAAGTGTAAGTCTTGAATTTGGTAGGGCAGGACAAAGTCTGCCAGCTCATTTCACATGGTCCAGTTCACAGTGAGATAGTACCTGGGGGCTAGCAATTTAATGTCTGCTAATATGGATTGGATTCAAACCAGCAGACCAGAGACTAAGTGATTTGTTTTCCTTTACTAATTCTTTCAACTAACCCATTCTCTGTTTCCTGGACTAGATTAGATTTGTCATGCAACATGTCTGTGGCTAAATGAATATGTATGAAATGTGCACCATTTGTTTTAGCAACTGAGAAACTGGTTATGAAAATTCCCTGCTGGAAACATTTTCCACTTAGGCAGGTCTGCTTGGGATGTTGTCTTTTTTTTCCCCATTTTATTCTTGGTAAGCAATCCTGCTAATAGGTATCCACTCGATTTGTAAGAAGCAATTTGTTTATTGTACTTCTGGATCGATAAGAATTGATTGTTTGTTCAATAAGTCTTGTGATCATTGACTCTCTAATTTAGTTACCTAACAAGCACTAGACTAAGTCTCTTCCTTACCTGTATGTATATTATATAAATATTTTTAATTATTAGCATATTGACTTCCTTAGGCACAGCTTATTTCCACACATGGTTTGTGAGTATTTCTGCAAATAACGGAAGCTCAGTGTTTCCATGAGTAGTTACCACTCATCTTCATGTTCCTGGAAAAATAGCCAGAGGGGAATAAAGGAGGCCAGAACAAATTACAAGCAGGAATGCATGAGTATATCTGTGGATATTATTTTCCTGTCGTTCTACTATTCTTAGAATTTAAGTTGTATAATTTTTAAGACAGAACAAACATAATGAGACAGAAGGTCAAAGGTAAATACCTAACAGCTTTGGTGATAGAAGCATGATCTTCTTTAGTTCAGAGTTCAAGTTACCTGTTGGGCTAATATTTGAACTACCATTTAGTTTGTTTCTAAGGTTATGAAAGCAGAACTGCTGATTGCTTTGCTTGTAATGGATAGGTTTAAAGCTCCCCAGAAAGTCTTGGTAATCCAGCTAGTTAGCACTAAAAGTTACAGCCAGAAGTTTTATAATCTTTCCTGGGCAGTATTTCAGTCTAGGATGAGAATACTTCATTACAGCGTTTCTCAAGAAATGGAATCTAAGTTATGCTTTTCAAGTAGAAGCTCTGTAGTATTTCCTTAATAGCAATTTACCTCAGTTACCTCCATTTTGTGGATTTGAACTCAGGTCTCTTGCAACTCACTTTACTGGTAACCAGAGTAAGTACAAAATAACATTTCTCCTCCACTGTTTTGTTTCGGGTGTGGAAGCTCTGCCAGTAACGGAGAAGAGTAGAGAAGACACCATGCCCCAGATGGCTCAGCTAACAAGTACCACTTACTATGTCTTTGTCAGTTCTCTGAATTGTTGTACATTCACTATGAAAACCCACTGTCAGAAAAAAAAAAAAAAAAAGATTTTGAATTACCACCAATCACAGCTGATCCATTGATTGAAGAAATTAAGATTTTGTATGCCATGATATTGAATTTGAAATGAAGAATGTGGTACTTCTAAGCAGGAGAAGTGACCTACCCCTGATACACATGCAAAAGTTTCAAGATGCACTCAATACTGAACTCTCCTCAGGAGTGTGAGAGGAATATGTGCTTAATTCTGACATTTAATTTCACTTTCCTTTCAGTTTTGCATTCTTTGTTCTCTCTACTCTCTGGTAAGGCAGAAGGACTAGATTTTTCATAATCAGAGGTGAGCTACAAGGGACAGTCTCTGCAGTCCTTTATTTTTTGTGTGAAGCAGGGTTTTGTATAGCTGGCTGTTTCTTAATACTGCCTGAAATAATGATCTACTTCTTTAGTTCTTCAGATCTGTCTTCATTTTTGTCCTGTTAATCTCCAGATCTCATGGAAATATATCTGAGGACAATTCTTTTTTCGTGGACCATTCTGGCACAGATATTACGCTGTCAAACAGCTGATTTGATTTGTAGGGGGAAAGAGCAGCTCTACATTTACTGTGTGGGCTTTTTTTTTTTAACAGACTTGCCAGCCTACTCTTGTGCAACTAAGGCTTTTGATTCATTCTGCCACTCAGTGGAACTGCCTCATCGTCACCGGAGTTTGACATTTAACAGTTCAGTTGAATTTCCCCAAAGGGGAGGGGAGAGGAAGGCTGCTAAAATGGATTTTCCTGCTAAATTTAAGCACCACGTTAGCTGGATCAAGTCACTGCCAAGATCCAGCACTGCTAAGGAGAGCAAGCAGTGGTGACTACAGATACTGTTCAGGTGAAGAAAGAGAGGAACAGCCACCCATTGCCTTTACTGGGCTTGTGGATGCCAATCAAATAATACTGGGCACTGTATGGCATTAATTTCAGTGCCTGCTACACTGGAGGGATATCAGGCATGACAAGAGCAGCCACCTGAGATCAGATCACATTTGGAACATTTGGAAAACCCATGGCCCTTGCCTCTAAGAATTGTCCTGTTCAAATATTTTCTCATTTTTAAAACTGGCTTTCTTATGCATTATATCTCATTATCCACTGTATCTGACTTTGTATCTTTAATACTTCCACAACTGTAACTGAGGAGTGCATACGTTGCAGTGTGCCTGCAGTACATGCAAACAGCACAGTACTTGTCAGCAGCTAAAATAAATGCTGGCTAACTGCAGTACCAGTTCTTACAGCAGCTTCACATCATTCAAACACATTTTCAATCATGTTATATTTGTTGTCTTTTTAGTCTTTTATATTCCATATAAAAATGGTGAATGGGTTGCATTGTGACTGCTGAAGTCTCGAGAGGGCTTTTCAAAACTGCTTTACTAACAGAGAGGTTCTCAACTTAAGGCTCTATGTGCAAGGAGGTAAGGAATTCTTAAAGCCCTACTCCAACTGCACTGCAACTGTTTGCATCACCACTGGTCACCTACTGCCTGGAATAACATTCCTTCCTTGAACTGGACTTGAAGCTTTAGTTATATTTGTCGTACTTGCAATTATATCTACGTACTTTTATGCTGTATTTAAGTAGATATGGAGATTCTGCATTTCTGGAGAAAGGCATTTCTGTGTCTGACTCCACATCTGTTACTGCAGTTACCTGAGCAGAGGACAAAACTATTGACTTGGTAATTACCTTTTCCATCAAGAACAATTACCCTTGCCATCAACATCGAGTCTTACATTTTCTTTCTGCAAGACAACAAGGAGGAAGTTTTCTTAAATGCTGCTTTTTTTTTTTTTTCTTCCACAATTCGATAAGAAGCTGTAGGAAATCTAGATGACAGTGCTTCTTTTCTGTAAAATGTAGAGGACAGAGGCAATAAAAGAAGCAACACTATTTGCAGACTTTTTGAAGAAAATAAAGCTAAACTTCAAGACTAACAGGATCAATAGGGGATGTATTTGTTTTAGTCTTTGCTTGTATTCCCCTCCACAGATGATCCTGTCTCTTCGATAATTAGACATTCATTTAATTTAATGATTCATTTATAGATCCCTAGAATAAGGGGTGCCATCCTTAGAGAAAGAGTAACCTGTCATTAGACCAATGTGCCTTAAAGAACCAAGTCTACTGGAGGGGCAGGCAGTGTCCCAATTATGCATAATGTAGTTTACCAATGCTACCACCTACAGGAGTCCAGCAAAAGGGATATGGAACTTTACAAAATGAAAAATAAAGCAGAAATTTTTCTTAATATTCAGGACTTCTCATTTACCAGGTTTTTTTTGTTGTTGTTTTTTTTTTTTTCTCTTGAGCAACCTGTCTTTTGGAGTATATCTTCAGCTATATCAAGAGCTGTCAAGATAATTCTTGCCTTATGAATCCAAACACAGCTGTTGTTGTGCATAGCCATGTTTTGAAAAAGGCATTTGTTTTTGCACTGTAACAAACTGCGCTAGAAATTTCACTCTCGTTCTTCAGGATTTAAATGTGAGCTTATGTGACTTAAATTAAAACCTCATAAATGTCCATAGTCCAGAAGCACATCTGCATAAGAACTTGGCTTAGGGAAACGTGCAAATTACTGGTTTTGGTTTATATTTAGGGATAAGACAGCGCCAGTATTTTAGCTAGTGTGGTCATTGTATTACTTGCACAGATGTTGTTATCTACGTTGTTGCTGTGTAGCAAGATGCTGTTAAGCCAGTACTAACAGAAACATCTGAAAATGCATGAAGGAGATTTTTAAAAGTATGTTATCACTTGTGGCATCTTTCAGTGGTCCTGGACTTTGAAGGTTTCTGTTTTCAGTCATCCATTATCACGAACTATTTTACCTCAATAAAAGAAATAGTGAAATGGTAGCTTTGCAAAGTATTTATGCTAAACCTAGGGCATATTATTAGTTTTCCTCCCTTTATCACTTACTTGTTGGTCATTGCTAGATGGGATAGATGAGCTATAAATAACAGAGAAGTTCAAATCTGCATCTTTAAAAGAGAGGATGACAGAAAACTGCTGCATTCTTGTCCTGGGCAGTAATGTACTTCAGCATGTGCTCAAGCCCAGTTTAATTCAGTGATGTTTAGCTAGAAGGAAGTGTTAACCATACGTAAAAGGCAAGGTTACTTAATGTCCTGTGGAAACCACTCTTCAAAAATATGTGGCAAAATGGCAATTAGATCTTCACTATCACAGTTATCAGAAAGAAATAAATATGTTGAGTTGTATTGACTTTTATCCTGAGTGCTCTCATATCCTTGTTGGGATTTTAATTTCCTCTGCAGGCTTGCAAGAGTCAAGTTTCTGAGATGATACCTGTGAGATTAGCTCCAAATGCTGTGTGTCTGTGTATTTTTATCACCCAAACTAGTTGGGAGCTTCATTCCTGTTTTTACAGGAAAATTTCAAATTTCGTCCATTGGTGATGTGACCTCTGGAGGTATACTGACTTCCAAACATTTGGCCTAAAGAGGAGAACATCTGGATAGAGTTAGCATGATAACTGTGAGAAGGCAAACTGAGGAGCTTTACTTGCTTGGTGACTGCTGTATGTGACTGCACTTCCCAGATGGCTGGGACATTTTAGTCAAGGCACTACTCAGAAAGAACATTCTTATTTTATCAAAAGGAAGTTAAAGATGCCCAGGGAAATGGCACATGAAAGTAATGTATTTATGTATTTAATCAACAACATCACTTCATTTTCTTTAGCTTTTCTGTGCTGACTGTACTGCTTTCAAATGTATTTTCTTGATGTGGAAGTAAAATCATGAGAACTTTTAAACCTGTTAACCAGAGAACTGTGGAACAAGGCAGTTAAAATCTGCTCAAGCAGGAGGCAGGCATTTAGACTCAGATGTTGAGCTGAGACAGATAATCGAAGCTCATAATAAAACATTAAAACAGAGAAGTAAAACACACTTGCCCAGAATTGTTCAACAATACTTCCTGTCAGCTCTGAGAAGACAGCATTTACACCAAGGGATAGAATATAAAGTTACTGTTTGCCATCATGACTACATGGAGTCTTAAGTAGCTGCATTTAACTTAAGAATGTTGTATAAGCCTGCTTTCGCACTAATGATACAACTATTGCTGTTGAGTAGTGCTCAGGGGGTTATTCTGCAAGCTCCGAGCAGTAGCATTTAGGAAGCATGTCTTAATTAGAATTTTAGACAAAAGCAGTCTACTTAAAATAATAGTAGAGGTAATAATAATAATAATAATAATAATAATAATAATAATAATAATAATAATAATAATAATAATAATAATAATAATAATAATAATAATAATAATAATAATAATAATAATAATAATAATAATAATAATAATAATAATAATAATAATAATAATAATAATAAAACGGTGAAAGAGAAAACCACTGAAACAATTGTCTGAAAAATGTTCAAAAACATCACACAGGTCTTGGTTCTTCCCAAGTGTCCTTTGGGTGTTTAGCCCTAGTATTTTCACTATCTTCTCACTGTCTTTTCTATATTAAATCTTGTGAACTACTTACGACACCTAAACTGAACAGCGTCAGCATTAATTTACCTGTCCTTGGTGTTGAAAACTAAGCTTCAGGTTGATGAATTACTTTACAGTATAACATGGATTAAAAAGCTATGTTCTGTTATGATAAAAATAAATATATTTACACAGAATAATTAAAACTGAGCAGGAGAATAATAATTATAACCTTGGAAAGTCATCATTTGCCATTTTCTGAAAATAACCTCCTTTTCATCTACTGTGATAGAGGAAATATGATTTTTTTATAGATATGGAGATAACTACCTTGTCTTCTTAAGCTTTTGATTAGATAGGATAGAGTAAATCTGAAATACCAACAGTACTTCCAGATGTCACCCACTTCATATTGCTATTGAAATGTTTTCTATGCCTTATTCTTAAAAAAGTAGTTCACTTGAGCAATTATTTCTGTTGGTGTTTTACAAGTTACAGAGCAAGCAAGGACCCTTGCATTTGTGTCAGTAATTACATGATTATTATGCTTTGCTTTCTGGAAGACAGCTGATGCATTTGGCTTCTGCTCAGATGTTTGCAGAATCGAGGCTGAGTAAGCTTTCCTCTTTTTTTTTTTTCTTTTGTGTGCGTATGTCTTACCATAATTATAGTAGGTGAATGTTGGGTGTACCAGCTCTGTTCAAGTTTCATCTTTTCATAAAGACTGAAAACCAATTTTCAGTCATTCTCCAACTACGTACGTTTAGATTGTAACAAGTTAGTGGAATACTTGATCTTGAGGTCTCTAAAACTGGCTTTAAAATCAAGAACGCATCCCCTCAGCAACTCTTTGGGTACAGTTTACCCTGTTTGAAACAAAACCACACTGTTCTTTTTTTTTTTTTTTTATCTCTTATGCTGCATTGATTAAGCTTTGTAGATGAGATTTTACCAAGTATTGTTCTCTTTCTGAGCTGATGAACTTATCAGCTGGCTTGCCTTAATGCTCCAACGTGATTGTGCTGGTGAACCTCAGCAGCGAGCCAGAGGCTTTACAAGAGCTCAGAATGGGTCTGACAGAGACTGCCTGAGGGAGATCCTCTGCCCCTCTTACAAGGCCTGTTATGCTGAAGAAATAAAAAATGTGTCATTGTGCCTTTGATACGATTTTATCTTCAAGCCTGTCTTTTTGCTAAGCATTGCCAGAGCTTTGAGCTGGCTTCATAATGATAGACAATATCAGTAAGGGACAGTCTGAGTGGCAGTTAAGTCCAGTTTATATGTACTCTAAGGTGGTGTTCCTTGAAAAGTGGTGAACTGAAGAATTCAGCCCCTGTCTAAGAAAAATGAGCTCCAAGTTGCACACAGAGAGCAAGTCTGGTTGAAGAAATGGCTCTAAACTGTGAATTTAGAAGGTAAGCTAACTCTCAGTAGTTTATATGGCTTTGTCTACAAGGCTCGCTGTTTCTGAGTAAAGGTTTACATAATGTAAGTGAACAGCAGTGCTAGTTAACACAGAATAAAACCATGTCGTTCATCACATGCTCCACAGAACTCATCTGTGTCCATGTGTTTGGATAACACTATCAGACATAAGGCTTGGATTTTGAGTGGTCTTGTGTGGAGATGGGAGTTGAACACGATGATCCTTGAAGGTCTCTTCCAACTCAGGACATTATTTGATTGTATGACTCTATGGTGGCTTTCTAGCCAAACTCTGGTGTACACTACTTAAGTGCACATGCCAGAATTCCAGCCTAGATTTTGTACATGGCAAGGCAAAAGGCTCAAATTCTTGATGACAGACTTAAAAGAAGGTTTATGACCACTTTGTCCGGTTCTACCAGGTTTCTGTGTTGTTTTCACTTCATTAATGTGAGCAGTGTGAGCTGTATAAACAAGTGGTGTGGGTGTGGTGAGGATGCAATTTCCACCAGCCTTACACTATGGTGAGACCAATTACGTCTTTGTGGTTAGATTAATTCCTAGTTTACACAAGACTAAGAACGGAATTGAGCAGCCTCTGTGATGTGAAGGGTATATGTAGCATCTTCATGTTGTTTTTATATATTACATGTGTACCAGTGAAGATGCTGTTTGTGGCACCTGTTTTGTGTTGATCCTTAGAAAATACAGACAAAACTAAAAGGTAGTTTGGAGTAGTTCTAATCTGCCTAATCATTATGGCAGTTAATAAAGTTGTTGATTTATACATTGGATACAATTTGCATGTATTTTTGCATATGTATCTTTTGCTGTTCTGGTTCTAATACAAACTAACCTTTACATATTGGGGAGCACACTGTCCTTTGAATGGAAATTAGGAAGATTTGGAAAGGTAGGACCCAGATAACATTGTACTCTTGCCATTTTCCCTGTTCTCATTTTTTCTTAGTGAGAGTGAAAGCTTTTCCCAAATCCGAATGTACGGGTCTTTGCAGCATCCACAACAAACTCCTTGTAACAGCAGCTGAATTCCTGTAGCATTCTTCCAGAAGACTAGCTCCAAGCAGACAGCAGTGGGAAGTACTCCTGACATTGCATCAGAGGTCTCACTGAAGTTGAGCAAAGAGAGTAGGACTGGATTAGTGAAGTTATAAATGTCTGGGAAAAACATAACTCCAAGAACTAGGAAGGAAAATATTCAGGCAACCTTAGCTGTAATTATCCTGTTCTTAGCTGTAATGATAATGTTGGCATTTATATTAACACTTCTCATATGCAAATCATTCATCAGAATACTAATTATCATACAATATAGATAGTTCATAGAATAATAGAATCATGGAATCATAGAATGGCCTGGGTTGAAAAAGACCTCAAAGGTCATCTTGTTTCAACCCCTCTGCCATGGATAGGGTTGCCAGCCACTAGACCAGGCTGCCCAGAGCCACATCCAGCCTTGCCTTGAATGTCTCCTGGGATGGGGCATCGACAACCTCCCTGGGCAACCTCTTGGAGTGAGTCACCACCCTCTGAGTGAAAAACTTTCTCCTCATATCTAAACTAAATTTTTCCTGTCTTAGTTTAAAACCATTCCCCCTTGGCCTATCATTATCGACCCCTGTTAACAGCCATTCCCCCTCCTGTTAATGAGCTCCCTTCAAGTACTGGAAGGCCACAATGAGATCTCCCCAGAGCCTTCTCTTCTCCAAGCTAAACAAGCCCAGTTCCCTCAACTTTTCCTCATAGGAGAGGTGCTGCAGCCCGCCAGTCAGTTTAGTGGCCCTCCTCTGGACCAATTCTAAGAGCTCTATGTCTTGTGCTGGGGCCCCCAGACCTGGTTGAAGTTCTTCAGATGGGGCCTCACAAGTGCTGAGTAGAGGGGGACAGTCACCTCCCTCTCCCTGCTGGCCACCCCTTTTTTATGCAACCCAGGATATAGTTGGCCTACTGGGCTGCAGGCATGCACTCCTGGCTCATGTCCAGCTTCTTGTCCGCCAGGACTCCCAAGTCCTTCTCTTCAGGGCTGCTCTCCAGGTATTCTTTCTGCAATCTGTATAAATACTGGGGATTGCCACATAGTCCCTTGAATGGATGCAAGTGTGCAAGGATCTTTCTGACAATCACACATACAGGCAGCTATTCCAATATTCTTTTTATCCTATGCCCTTATGAGGTGATGCTTATGTGACCACACTATATGTCTGTGTGTCTGCCTAATAAATTCAGAGCACTTTCAGCCAACTATGACAGTGCTAAAGGTCCCGAAGATTCACATTTCCGAAACATCTTAGGGAAATAGAAAATGTAATACAGGAAAGAGACACAATTTCTGTTTTCATTGAGAGAAGGCTGCAAGGTTTCCCATTTTTTATGGAACACTGGAGAGTTTAGATAATGCAGACAGGGAAACAGCAGGAAACTCTTCAGTCAGTTTTCACCTCATTAAACACAAGAGAATCTAACTCATATGGCAAGGGGTGGTAGGAAACCAGATTTCATTGCTTATGATATGGTGGGGGAAGGGTTAAATATGGTTTCTTGTAGAAAGAACACTCCTGTTACAGCTTAGCTCCTCTGAACAAGCAGAGACTAGGGGGGGAAGAAGATGTTGGAATTCACCTTCCACTTTTTCTTACGTGCAGTAAATTACTTCCCTGCCGATCCTAGATTCATATCCTGAAAAAAAAAAAATAAAAAAATAATAAAAAAAAACCCCTGACACTCTAGAAACAATCATTGAGAACACATTTTTTTTTTTTCTTCTGGAAAATACTTTTTTACAGAAAGTCCTAATTTTCATGGGGATTTGCCACTTTCAGTGCAATTTTATATAATGAAATTAAAAAACAAATATCAGTGAGGCTGTATTTTTTTTGCCTAGACATTTGCCTTTTGTTTGAAAAATATTTTGAATTGTATTACAAAGTAAGAAAAAAATATAGAAATGACTTCTACGTTTGATCAAAGCACAACAATTTTACTGAAATGAGAAATTTATGAGAAATTCAGTTTTCTGATTCAGAAGAAAAATAACTTTCAGAAGATTGAAATTTCCTGTAGACTACAATTTTAGTTTCTGACTCCTACCAGTATTAACAATTATGGACATAAGGAAACTCCATTCTCAGAGGTATGTCCAGAAGCATATCTAATTCCTTCTAAATAATTTACTTGTTAATTAATGAGTTGTAATGCTTGAGGGGTAGCAAACTTCATAGACTAAAAAAATCTTAATTTGATCTGTGTATCTGTATGTTTGTATGTTTCCTCTCACCACTTTACAGGTGATGAGAATAAAAATATTGTATCAAAAAAAAGTGTGTACCAAAGGGAAATAATACAGTATATTGGGTTATTGTTTTACTTTGGGAATACAACCTTAGAACCAAGAAGTGTAAGGTTAGGCAAACACACACACACACACACTCACATATATATATAGATATAAATATTTTTCCTTCTGATTTAAAAATATAATCTGTAAAAATATCACTGTCACCATAATTTTGTTTCTCAACAAAATGAAACAACCAGATGCTGAGCTTTGGTTATTTACAGACGCTACCAGGTGAGCTATATGAGAAGCAGTCCCAGTTTGCCAGGCTTAGGCATTGCAGCCAGGAGCAGCACAGCCCAGCAGGGACAGCTCATGGTGTGGCTGTTGGGGATGCAGCTTCACTTTTTCCATTCATAGCCTGCAGAGCACTGCGTGGGACACAGCAAGGTTAGCCTGAACTGAGCAATGATAACAGGAAACCGTGTGATCTGATTTGGTACATAACCTGTGCTTGTCCTCGCTGCTGGTTCTTTGCTTTATTAGTCACCCGAGGCTAGATGGCTCTCAAGTGTGGTGAGGAGAGTGGTGGTGCTTGCACAGGATGTAAAACTTCACTAGCTGCACCTGAAAATACACAGGCAAAATGGATTTTCATTCCCTTTGGAATCTGAGAAAAGTTGGACTTCTAGGTGTGTTTCCGAGCAAGTAGCTGAGATTAAAATTCATTGTACCCATATATTTTACAGACGTGACCTTTGCTGCCTCTGTCTAGCTTTTCTTCTTCCTCACATTTTTCTTCAAAGGAGAAACATTATTTTCTGTTGCAACTTCCTACCCTGACCAGAAGTGTGAAATGAGCCTGAGTTTGCATGTGAAAAGGTATCACGCCTGTAGTAGGGCAAGTGTGAGAGCTGGTGGTAGTGCATGATCTAGGTGAGACAAAGTGTCTTGCTGCAGAGCTGAAGAGGTGAACAACTTGTGAAATGCTATGGCAAAGTTCATCGCCTGACTCTCAGCATTAGACAGGCATGCTCTGAGCAAATAACTGACTATAAATAATCATTAATAGTAATCCACTGTAGCAGCTGAGTTCAGACGTCAGTATTAATGAAGTGAAACCAGCAGCAGCTTTCTGTGTGAACCGTGGCAGTTGATATTAATTGGTTGTGAATGCCAATGAGGTCAGACACATGCAAATGTATAAGTTCTTTCTCAAACTGTTGCTTCTGGTTTTGCCAGCTAGCTCATTTGTTTCCAATGTTTACCTTTTTCTCCCATCCAATTGAGCAGAGTGGTATGAATCAGTGTACGTAAGCATTCACATGCCAAGAAGAGCTGACTGTTTTTGGGAAATGATCGGTATCGCCAAGACTGTTCAGTGGAAAGTGGCGAGAATGCAGGATGGCAATGTGGCAGAAGTTATGTGTGTATTAATTAAAGTGGGTTGTTTTCTGGAAAGTTTGTGTTTGTGTAAATATAGATTTCAGAGACGTTTGGCTCAAGAAGCAAAGAGAATTCCTGCAATAAAAGGAGAAATGATCTAACCCATTTTGAGTTAGGCAGTCTGGGGTAGGAAGAAAAGCTTACGTTAGAAGACAGGCATTTCCTTGCAATAATCCTGCTTACTTACAAAGAATACTTGTGGTGGCTTTCTTCTTAATTCAGTCTCTTCTCTAGCCAGCTCTTATCAGACATGTTCCTTTCTCTCACTGTAGGGCTTTCTCAGAGCTGCGTTTCCCAAACTTGTGCTGACTGCCTTCCTGAGGACCACAGCTCAGATCACGCTACACTGTTACTGGGGAACCCTGAGTTATAACAAATGGCAGGGGTGAAAAATGGGAACAGGAGCTATGTCATTCTTGCTTCCTCATGTAAATCATGTAGTGCTCTATGGTTTTCTGCAGCTTTATTCTCTGATCTTTTGGTCTTTCACTTTCTCACTTTCTGCCCGCTTATGTGACGTGTACAGCTCTGTCTCAGACAGAGGCAGACTCCCTGCTTGGTATACTGTCTGCATGAGCACAGCAAGAGGAACCTCACGTGAGAAGTGAGGCTCTTGGTTAGTTTTATTACAACCCTCCAAAAGAGGCTACTTGGTTACTCAGGACAGTGGTCTCAAAAGATTGGCTCCTCCCCAGAGAAAAGTAGGTGAAAACAAAAGAAAGATGGACACTGAGAAGCTGTCTGCAAGGGCAAAGGAGAGCTACCTAACCTCTCCTTATTGTGTACAGATGCTTTTGTTTCAGAGAAGTGCATTTGCATCAGGTGTTGGCATTACCTCCATTTCCTGATTGCAGGTGTGCTCAACTGAAGTGGAATTCAGCCCTTCTAGAAGTGTCACACTGTGCGGTCAGTGTGTTGATGTTTTGCTACACAGTTTCTATTCAGGCTTTTTCCTCTCAGCAAAATTACAGAAGCAAATGGAGAATAAATGGTTTCAGTGCACCTCTACCAGATTCAAGTTTTTTAGTGAAATTTGGATAAAAAGTTTCCTGAGCAATTCTGTTTAGCAGAACCTCCTACTGGGCAAGTTGTTTCCACAGCAGAGTTTGCCTCTCTTCTCAAGTGCTTTATGTTTGCATGTCTTGCACATGTTTGGACAGCAGGAGAGGATGCTCTTTTGTGGTTGCCCCTGTGCTGAAAAGCACCAATGCTCACTGTGGGCAAGAATCTTCCCTCAAGATAAATCTGGAAGCAAGGCAATGTCAGTGTTGTTTAAAAGCTCTATTAAAAACAAACAAACAAAAAAATCTTGGAACACTATGCTATGAGTATACTAGGAGGAGAAAAATCTGAGGAGTGTACAATGTTTATGAGTGGTTTCTTCTAAATGACTGTGTTCCATCCTCAGCCTTAAGTTAGGATTGCCCCTTGTCCCTGAGGTACACAAGCCAACATTAGCAAAGTTTCTTTGTTAAATAGTGGTAGAAATACCCATGCAAGTCTAGACAATTTCCCTTTCCTCACAAGAATAAAATAAAATAAAAAGATTAATAATAATAAAAAAAATCTAACATGGACTGTGTCCTCCTTAATGATCCTTGCTATTGACCTTTGGAACATCACTTTGAATGCCACCATCAAAGGCATCACAGACAAAAACACAGGTCTCCTTTCCTCACACAGAGGAGATATTTTAAGCTGTGATGATACACATTAAATAAACATTAAATGTAGAAACATTTTAAGATGTTGTAATTTTGTATAAATCGGCTGTTAAGACAAAAGGCGCTCCATTTAATAGGAGCAATTCTAATTTCTATTAAAAGGATCGGTTGAGCTTTTGAGATTTTGACCCCTACTGAGGAAAGCACAAGGATAACATCACCACAGGAAGCAATGTTGGAGGATAGTTATACTGCAAAAACCCAGGGTTCCCTGTCCCTGAAAGTCAGCTGTCCACTTCAAGTGAAACTACCTGATATATGGAAATATTTTCAATTTTAGCAGAGTCAGATACAGTGGAACACATCTGCATTTTTGAAATTTCCCATATTGCCTCGAAGCCAAATCTCATGAAGCTCAGTAGAGGGGCTTGAGTGGCGGAGGGAGGGGTATCTCTCTGTTCTTCTCTTCCTGGGACATGATAGAGAACAAACACATCAGTTGTTGGCATAACATAAAGCATCTGAAAGGTGAGTTATATCTTACATGGCTGAAACAGTAACTATACTCTGCGCTCTATTCTCTACCTCCTACCACAGCCTGTGAGGGCTCCTGTTCTTAGATAGGAACTTTGCTATTTCTTTTACTATTTGAAGATCCCTTTGTGTCAGTAAACCTCCACCTTTGTGCTAGGATGCAGAAAAAGCACTGAAAAAAAAAAAAGGGTGTGGAGTTAAGGTCTTACTCTTCAGGTAGAGTGATAATTTTACTTCTCTAAGTAGGTGGCTTGACCTTTATCCTGTTCATTGAAGTCAATGTCAGTTTCATATAAATAAAGCCTTCTACCTCCGTTCCTCTTCTTAAAATTTAGTATTGCTTCATTGATTGTTTAACATTATAGATTTCTTTTTATTTTTTTTATTTTTTTTAATTTTTAAATGAAAGGAGTGGTGATCTAACCAGGTAATGGTTGAAATGAAGCTTGCTTGATGGCTGGCATTGTCCTTTGGCTCTGTTTAAAGCATCTTTTTCCAAGGTCTTTTGAACCAGACTATTTACTAGTGGCTGCAAGAACTTGGGATTCAGCCAATTGGTTCCCCCTGCTGTAATCCTGTTTGTGAACATTTCAGTTAACGTTTGTCTAGGTTGTTGGTTTTTTTTATTATTATTATTCTGAATTGTTTCAAATGAGTCTGAATGTTCTGGAGCCTTTCAAATTGCTTTCATATAAAACCAAGATTTTATGAGAGCTTGCCCAGAGAGCACGAGAGTAGATGAGTGGAGGACCCTTTCCTTCTGGACTTTCTTGGGTAGAGTTGGGTGCAAGCTGCCGAAGTATGCCATTTTAAGCACCTACGAAAGCAGTCAAAGTGTAGCTTAACTCTCCAGTTTGATCCCAGCCTTGCTAACAGCAGGCTCAGGCATGCATACCACATGTTGTTATGCTAAAGGTTTACTCAAGAGCTGCAGTTTCCACGCACTGACCCCTAAAATATTCACTGGAGCTCCCATCTTTTTCCAGCTATGACAGTGTAACATTGTCTGAGGGACTGGGGAGAAGAGCTTATGTCTACTTGCTGGCACTGCAAGCTGTTAAAGGAGACACAGGGGGATAAACAGCTCACATCGTGTAGTTCCATTCTGCTACACTGGATCAAGAAAGACCCTTTATTTTATTTTTTCCTTTTTTTTTTTTTGGTCAGGCTTTTCCACATGAAGTTATTAACTGAGATTTCCCATTGCAGCTGTGTAAAAAGAGTGCCTGGGTTCTGCATGACTTCCCTGGATATGTAATTAAGTTATGAATTGAATACTCTCCAGAATTCTTTAAGCACTATGTACTTGTGAACAATTAAAGCTAGTCCAGGATTTCCCTGAGCTGTTCTAGTAAGCTTGAGGTTTGTGTAGATGTACTCAAAGTAGTTTTCTGTTACCTCACTGTAAGTTTGGTGCAGCAGTGTGGAACGCTGCATAGACTAATTGGACCGGAGTGTAGGCCTGTGGCTTATGCTACCACAACTGTAATGTTAAGGTCCTGAGCTAATTACTATAAAGTTAGCAACCTCCTGTTACTGCAGTCACTGAAGTTCAGGCTTACCTTGAGAAGAATTTGGCCAGAGGACAAGTAATAAAGTAATTATCAGACAAACTTCATTTGTCAACGGTTTACGGGCAGGTTCGGCCCGGTTCCGTGACGATTGGTGCAGGGGACCCATGGACCCACGCCCCAGGAAAGGGGAAGGGGGAAAGGGAAAAGGGAAAAGGGAGATGGGCCTAG
>VXAB01002578.1:0-56634 GCA_013399175.1 Odontophorus gujanensis | reverse complement strand
ATGCCATGATCTTTGGCCCAAGTATTTACAAGAGAATTTTTGAAATGAGTCCCATTATCTGACTCAATTCTCTCTGGAGTGCCATGTCGCCATAGGACTTGTTTCTCGAGCCCTAAGATGGTGTTTCGTGCAGTAGCATGGGGTACTGCATATGTCTCAAGCCACCCAGTGGTTGCTTCCACCATGGTGAGCACATAACGCTTACCATTGCGAGATCGTGGCAAGGTGATATAATCAACCTGCCACGCCTCCCCATATTTATACTTCTGCCATCGCCCTTCCCCCCAGAGAGGTTTCATCCTCTTGGCTTGTTTAATTGCGGCGCATGTATCACAGTCATGGATAACCTGTGCTATAGCATCCATAGTTAAGTCCACCCCTCGGTCTCTAGCCCATTTATATGTTGCATCTCTTCCTTGATGGCCCGAGGTCTCATGGGCCCATCGAGCTAAAAATAATTCAAAATTATTTTTCATAATTTTAATTATTCATAATTAAAAATAATACCTCCTTTTTTTCAGCCTTAAAAAATGTGACTGATACATCAGAATGAAAAGATTTTGCTGTCCTACCTTCAGTTACAATGAGATTCGAGGGTCTCAGGTGATATGTATAGATAGGAAACTGTAAGACCTTTACTTTTAAATTCTTAAATATTTCCTATGCAGAAAGGGGGAAGTTTCTTTTATTCTCAGAGCAACTGTAGCCTGTTGTGGGCACAATGTGGATATATGCACAAACATACAACTTATCCTCTTATCACGCTTCTTGTTGAGGAGCCTTCTGCTTTCCTCCATCTTTCAACTAAAACTTATGAGTGTACAGTCTGTGCTGCAAAACAGTTTGAAGATAATGATGGAGTCTTGGAACATAGCTCAGCTCCCCAAGAGGGAGGGTTGGAGGTTTGATGCACTCCTGGCAGCCAGTGCTGCTGGGACGCATGGGGCATTCTCATCTTGCTGAAGTAACTCAAGGGCTGTGACTGCATGCCAGATCACTGTACTGAAGTTTAGACAAGAAAGACAAATCCAAGTCAGCATTTTCCAGTATGGAATGGAACCTCTAGCCAACAAGAGATTTCAGAAAGCATTGTTCACTGTTGCTGCCAAGGTAGAAATTAATTTTTTTGAAGAATCCAGTGCTACTTGTAAGCTAGAGATTGATCTAATGTTGGTGAGTACGTGCTGTAGAGCTCTAAAAACTTGCATTTTTCATATTACAGAGTTAGTGCTATTTGGTATGTATTCAAAGTCAAGCAATAACATAGCTTTGCCTAGTCACTGATATACAAAGATGCCAAATCTAACAGACTGAGCAGGTCTAACAACTGTGTCTTTGTTTAATTTTGGAAAATGAATTACTGATAAATGCAAGAAATTTGTGGATGAGTGAATTCTGAAGCTGTCTTTCCTGACAAAAGATTAACTAATTCAACCATGTCTTTGCCAACAGAGACTTTATATTCCCATGTAAAAGAGAGAGTCTTGCTGATAGTTCCAGTCATTGGCTAATTTTGTTGAAAATAATTATACTTGCTACTTAGACAGGTGTTTAGATAAATCATTTCCAACTGTCAAGTGTCCAACAATAAATACTTTCCAACATCTTTTCCTCTTTGAGAGTTGATCCATGTGGAGAATTTGAAAGAATTGAGTAACTTCATCTGGAGGAAAAAAACTACTGTTGCAAGAAAGAAGGGGGCAAAATAACTTTTCATATGTTTTGATATAAAATGAAACATAATTTTTTTCACTTGTAGTCCACTTCAGGTAGAACAGAAAATAATGAACTTCAATTGTAATCTGAGGAATTTAGGCTAGCTGTCGAGAAAAGCTTCTAAGAGCAGGTAAATCATAGAGTCATAGAATTTGAGTTGGAAGGGATCCTTAAAAGTCATCTAGTCCAACTCCCCTGCAGTGAACAAGACCTACAGCTAGATCTGGTTGCTAAGAGCCTGATCCAATCTGACCTTGAATGTCTCCAAGGATGGGGCTTCCACCACCTCTCTGGGCAACCTGTGCCAGTGCCTCACCACCATTATTGTAAAAAGTTTCTTCCTTATATCCAATCTAAATTTCCCCTCCTTTGTTTTGAAACTATGTCCCCTTGTCCTATCAGAACAGACCCTGCTCAAGAGTCTATCCCCTTCTTTCTTAAAGCCCCTCTTTAGATACTGAAAGCTCCTATCAAGGGACCATTTTTTTTGCAGTATGGGTGGGCTATCTTTGAGCCCTGTGACATGAAGGAGGACAAAGTGAGATCTCCTCCTTCTGAAATATCTAAACAGAATAAATCTTTTGCAAAAGTTATGTAATCTGTGATTTTTTTAAAAAAAACAGGTCAGGCATGCATCTGAAAAAATCTGTTTAATCTGTGATGTCGAGCTGATACTTGTCTTTGAGTTCACTTTCAGCCCTTTTTCTATGATTCTTGTAAATGACTGTGACAATGGTTTGTTGCTTGTTGTGGAAACAAAGGGGAAAAATAAAAACCTTTATTCCATTGAAGGGCTATAAGAGAAATTTTTCAAGATGAATTTACTGTAAGAGATGCTATCTTAATTAATGTTATTAAAAAAATAGTTAAACCAGACACAAGTAGGCTAGTGGAAGCAAGGAGAGGAATAGAGAGGTATGCAGAAGAGAGAATGGAGTCTGTAATGTGGTTTGTCCATGTTCCCAATTTAGAGAAAATTTGCATCTGGCCTTCTCTTTAAGTTATAGGGAAAGCAACCAAACCAACAAACACAAAATCCAATTTACCAAAATAGTTCTGCTCCACATTAAAAGCAGAGCAAAAGTGAATAGCAGAGCTATACCCTGTAGTAAACTGGCTGGAGGGAAATAAATCTTCTGGGTCAACATGACTCACTGCAAAGCATTTGTGTGTTGAGAAAGGTTTAGGTGCCACCCTTCACATCCTCTCTGCTCTGGCAGCTGAGCCACCCACAAGCAGGCCTGGGGGCCAAAATTATCATAACTTTTACAATTTACAGAATGGGGTCCAAGGCTTTTTGTAGCCATAATTGTTATGTCACTGCTTCAGCAGCATCCATGCAGCATATCAGGGAGTCTTTAGAAGAAAGCCACTTATCCAGGACAATGGATAACCATTAAAGAGGCAATTTTCTGCAATAGGGATGGACTCTCTTTGAGCTCTGTGTCATGAAAGAAGACAGTGGGATCTCCTCCTTCTGAAAAATTCTCATCGCTATGCTTTTTTAATACCCTTTCCTGAAATATGCACTTTTAAATGTGGAATATTTAGTAGCGTCATTATGTTCATGTACCTCTACAATTCTCTTTGCAAGGCTCTCTCTGCCATCTATCACAAAAATATGTTTAAATTATATCACTGAGGAAGACATGACTAGAGAAAAACAGCTTAAAGCTTAATAGAAAAGGATTTTACAACTCTGCTCATCTCTTGTTTAATTTTGGTGTATGCATAAGCTACTTGCATTTTTGTTGCAAGACTAAGATATGCTCCTAGGTAACTGTCTTCACTGAAATGTGTACCAGGCATCACGACCAACCCATTGCCATCTCCAGTACCTGAGCTTATATTTTCCTGTGTATGTTGAGGAAACTCGCTGGGAAAATAGGAAGGAAAGACTTACTTGGATGTTTACAGTGGCAAAATACACTGCATTTTGTTAATTTTGGAATTTCTCTTAAGAACAGTTACATCTCAGTCTCTTCAGTAAGTGCAACTGAATGCTAGTGATTCTGAAAGTAAACAGCAAGAGTGATCTTATCACACAGTGTTTGTGTAGTGAAAGGGCAATACCTCCCTCAATATTCACATTGATATTTTTGCTAACTTCTACTGCCTCCTGAGAACAAGTCCTGATGCCATGATGTGCCTTGAACCTGCAATGAAGTAAAAAACAACTTGTTATTAACTGGAGTTTACATTAACCTCCAAGAGAAAAGTATTGTAGCCAGAAATATTGGCTATAACTTGACCCAATGGTGTCTTCAGATCAAAAGGATGAAATATGAACTTATTTTGCACCCAGGGGTTTTGGGACAGTGTCTGCTGAAGGAGGTCTGGCATCTGGACATACTATTGTTTCCACTGCCTGAGAGCTTTCCTCTTATAGACTGTGTAACCTCAGTCTTGAACTTTGTTTATACCACAGGAATCATATTCTGTATGACTCACAGAGCCTTTGGCAAACAAAAATGTTTAGCCTCTTCTGAAGGGTAAGGAAGCTTCAGATCAGGGTTAAACTGTGAAGACTGTTAGCTGTGCCGAGGAGAAATCTTTGAGAGAAAGCTGCTCACATGCATCTCTGACTAAAGACAGAGGGACTTAGAAATCATGCAGCAGTTGTGTGAAGAAAAAATACGAAGAAAGCCTGGGTGTATGTATGTGTATAGGTGAAAATTTTAAAATAAAATTTGTGTCTGACATGGTACTAAAGAAAGAGTTCATATGCCTGATCCCTGCGTGCTGAGAATTTGCATCAGGCATCACATCTCTGGGTCTGACATGTGCTCAGAGGCCACAATTGTGTCTCAGCCTGTCTTTCAATTCTGCAAGCCTTTTCCTCATTAGAAGTCAAACAAGCCCCACTTTACAACATATCACAGATTTTAAGTGTTAAGGGTCTCCAAATAAAAAAATGCTTGTTCTTATCTCTCCTCTGAAGTAATAAAAACTTGAGAAAAATCATAGAAAAGACAACATAAAATATCTTCTCCTCTCTTAAGATCATTTTGTCATCATATGTATGATTCAAAGCATAAGTTCTGACCTACAAAAATCTGATAATTTGCTGTAATCGTGCTGTCTTGTAGATAGGGAAAAGATGAAAGTTCTGAGAAAATTACAGGAAAAAAAATGCTGGAGAAATAAAGAAGAATGGAAAGCAGTAAATGAGAAAGCTACTGTATTATCAGGCACCAAAATCTCTGATTAAATCTCATAGCTGTCTGATATAGAGTGAGAAGAAAGGACACAGGAAGCATCTAGGTAGCGAGACAGCCTGGGGCTTCCCCCGTGGCAGTATTTCTATGTGAATCATAGCCAATATGGTTTGCACCTGCTCTTTCACAGAAGAGCTCACACAGTCTTCGCCTTCCACCTTCCAGACACATGGGTCCCTGGAGGCTTTCACTGAGCTGTGTAGGCCAGTTGCCTTCAGACAACTGCTGCAAATCGTATGGAAACTCATCAGTGGTGGCAACAGAGGGCTTTCCGAAAGGGAAGACAAGCACACAGCAAGAAGCTCTCTATGGAAAAGATGTTAGAAGTCCTTGCTAGTTATCTTCCCCTTGTGACCACAAGGATGCAGGAAGGCTGGAAGAGGTGTTTCTCTGCTGTCAGCAGTCTCCATAGCTCCTTCCCTGGCTGTCACAGAGAGCAGAGTTCAGCGCTGTCCCTCCGCTCCCCTCATGAGGGGCTGCAGCTGCCATGAGGCCTGTCTCCCCTCAGCTCCTCTGCTCTGCGCTGAACAAACCATGGGATCTCAGCCCCTCCTCACACACCTTGCCCTCCAGACCTTTCACTGTCGTCACAGCACTCTTTCAGACACTCTCTCATGGTTTTATGGCATTCTTACTTTGTGGCACCCAAAACTACACCCAGTGCTTGAGGTGAGGCCATGCAGTGCGAAGTGGAGCGGGAAAGATGGAGGAGAAGGTAAGAGACTGACAATGATCACGTTAAGAAGACTTTCTTAAAGTTTCATTGTAGTTTATCTTTTGATCCCTCCTCTGGTGGCAAAGGTGCTCCAGCCAGAACCATATAAACCCAGTGTTCCCCATTGCGACAGTGGGTAACGAGCACTAACCAGTTAGCAATTTCTGTATGCTCACTGTGCTTTGTGCTGATAAGCTTTTTCCACAGGTAAGGAAAATATTAACCAGGATTTTAGTGGGGCTCTGCAGCAGATCCCTACAAGGCAACATGGAATGTAATTTACTTTCAGAGACAAAGAGGCCAGTTCTCAGTCACAGCAGCTCACTGGAGTATTAGTTTATATTCTCCAAAGATCTGGCTGTGAGACCTTGTTTGGCACTCTGCTATCACATATTTACACTAGCATAAGTCAGCTGGAAACCACCAAGTGTTTGGGGTGTGGTTCCTCACAGGTTTAGTGCTTTGTTGGGAAATGTGAGTGCATTCACAAGTGTACTAGAACAGAAAATTAAGAGCCACCTTTTGGCAAGAAAGCTGCTATTACCATAAAGCAGCATGATTTATTTGCCAGTTCTTTTCAATAAGCATCTCTGCACTGCAGTAACATTACCTGAGCTGAGCATTTCCTGGAGACAGCATGTAAATGCTTGCAGCTACAAGGTTTTTTTCATTTTGTATTCATTTGTAGTAGCTTTTTAAAATTTATTTTGTCTTGAGATGGGGGAATAATCCTTAGCGTACGTTTGTCCCTTTTGTCATACATGGGGTAAGAAACTTTTTCATTCTTGGTAAGCCAGTGACATAATTCGCTATAGTTAACCAAAGTGATTGTTTTCAAATGAAATCTAAAGAAGGGGCTGGAGATAGGATCTGCTCATGGAATGAGATTCAGTTGTGTTTTATTTCTGGGTTGTGACCTTTACAGAATGAGCCATGCTTTTGTTGCCTTCGCTGAAAGGCAGTTGGAGACTACCTTCCCTCTCTAAGGCTTATTGGAAGCACCACCTCACATAGAGAAAGTAGCCAGCTTGCAGTTCTCTCTCTTGAAAGGTGCTCTCCACATCTGAATGATCTTCCACTCCATTTAGAAGTCTGTTTTGTAAAACTCAATGTGATTTTTGTTCTTTTTGCAGCACTCATTGCTGGTGGTTCTACAACAGCTGAGACCTGTTGATGTGCTGGATCTTACCAATGTCCACTTCTTGGCATGGAGGCAGGATCCTTAACAGCAAGGAGTTCCTGCCCCTGCTTTTCCCTAGTACAAAACACTCTGAGCTGGTGGTGCCCTGCTGTATTGCTCTTTTCTGTCCCTAGCTGCTCCACAGAAGGATGGATTGGGTTCAGATGGATGCTATGGGGTGGAAATAGGGAGGGGCTTGCATGTAGTGGTTGTGGTGTTTGGCCACTTTGAATTCAAATTGTTTCTTCCACTGCTTCAAGTACAGTTCAGAAGCTTGCAAAAGAATGCAATGTAGCTTCAAATATTGTTTCTGGAAGCTTGTGACACTTAAATACAGGCAAACTGAAGAAATTCAGAACTCAACCACGCAGATGATTATGGCTGGGGGCTGGCACAATTTTTGCAAAGAATGATTGAAAATGTGTAATGTGCTTCACTTGACTAAGCAGCAGCTAATGTTGCACAGGATCATCCTCTAGATGGTTAATGTGCCAGATGAAGACAAATGGAAGCAGTCAGTGTGGGCACGCAAAGTGGGACAAACACGTATTTAGGCTAGTAGCCAGTGCTATGAAAAGAAAAATGTAGGTGATCAGCAAATTGCTACCTTTTTTGTGCAGGGAACTCTCAGCATGCCTCCTCTCCTGGGAGGAGCAGGCTGGGGAAAGAGAGCAGATCAAATAAGAGGGGCAGACAAGTTGCAACCCAGCCTTTTCCAGGTGGAATAATCTATGTGCTAGATGTGGGATAGTTTTCAAAGAAAATGGTGGAAACTCCATGAAACATAAACACAGACAGGCCAGGGTAGCGGTGAGTGCTCCACAGGGGTAAATTAAGAGATTGAAGAAGGATGTATTAGAGGCCTATTAAGGCATGTTCCATCTCTCAGCTGTAAGATTTATGCCAAATGCACTCAGCAGACAAAGAGAAGCTAAAAATAAAATACCAAGGCATAATGATTTTCAGTTGTGTTTACTTCCTGCCTCATTCCAATGATCAGACAGCAAAGTTGGCAGCTTTTATCCCCCTTAATCTGTGGGTCAGTGATTGCACTGTTCTCAAATTCCAGGGCTCCATTTGTGCCACACAGATTTCTTTCTGAAGCTAGAGCAGTTCCTATGACAGTTTGCAACTATGCTAACTTTTCTTCCTTATTTCGAAATTTCTTTTGGATATGTGCAACCAGCGCATCTTTCCAAGAGAATCAAGCCATCACTGTATGTCTTAGGAATAGAATAAAGAGTAATAATAACCTGAAAAACACTGTGGGTACCCTCTCTCTTTTTCAGTAAAGCCCAGCTGCTGTTCTCAGCGGCCTCGGAAATAATATATGCAGGTCACACAATGCTGTAAAAATGTCCTGTTACCAATTACTGAATTATTGAAAATCTGTTACCTTCAGTGTATCACAGAGGAGTACAGTTGAGCAATGTCCTCACTCTTTTATACTTATCTGAAGTCATTTAGACTTTTAAAGAGGTACAGATAACTTACAAAGCACTTGAAGAGCAGTACAGGAGTGTAATACAAAATTATTGCTTTACTTGTCGAGTTGTGGTAATTTGAATGTGTGCCCAAGAAAAAAGGGACGTTTTTGTCTCATATAATATCTGATCCTATTGAAGTCCTTTTCCTAAGAATTCTTCTTTAAACTCAGTTTCCTACTTATAAACAATGAGATCAGGAGAGGTATGCTTTCTTTTTTTCTTTTTTCTCTTAATATGCTTTTTGGGAAAGCCTACTGTAGCAATGATTCATACTGACTAACAGATGAGCAATTTTTGAGGAGTTTCAGAAAGCATTTACTTCTATTCCTGGAATTATGTGAACTGTACTAACAGAGTCACTGAAAAGTTAAATAAATATAGTAGCAGGAACATTACCTCTAGGACTCTGGCTGGCTAGCATCAGTCATAGAAGTCTGGAAAGAGACTGTCAACAGAGGAATGAAGGGTTAAGTCCTGTTTATAGTTTGTTTGTTCCTACTGAAAATGGTGACTGTATAGGAGTAATAGAGAAGTATTTGGCCCCAAATCTTTCTGAAAAGACAAAAAGCGCTGCATTATCTGGATACTCCTTTGCAGACTTTCTCCTCCTGGGAGAGAACTGCACATACCGAATGTTTTAGAAGTAAATGAATAGTGCTGTGAACACAGCCCCGTAATTAACCCATCTTGTCTAAAGCGGGTATCTTCCTAAAATGTGCTGAACCTTACTGAGGTGATGGTGTTCAAAACCCAACTGATAGAAAGCTCTGAATGGAAGCATTGTAATAAGGAGAGAATTTGACGGAGGAAATCTGTCAGTTTCTTGATTGTTTTTGCTTTTAATATGAGAGAGTGAATACTAAAATGAAAACAAATCAGTTAATTTCTCTTCGCCATCCCTTGCCTCTTTTCTTTCTCCAACAGTTGGGATGGGGGTAGGGACTCCCTAGGCAGGGCTCTATTTAAAGACTTTTCAAGCCCTAAATAAATGTCTTCGGAAATGGGTATTGATCCTTGCCCAGAGAATAGTGCCAAAGACATTCATCAAAGGGACAGATGAAAAGTCTTCGGGTGTTTTTTGTTTGTTTGTTTGTTTGTTTATCTTGCGTTTTTGGTTTTGTATTTGTTTATTTTGCACTCCTATCAGCACAAGCAGTCTGTTGGGGACTTTATTATTAATATCATTAACGTTTTTCCCCTCATACACTTACGCATATGTTTTGAAGCAAAAGAATGGAGGCACAGTTGTTTTCATCTTCTCTTGCCTTTTCCTTTTCTGTGGTCTGTTTAGATAAATGAGTATACAGTCACCACTGTGAGGCTACTTTGTCAGAGTGGACACGTCTGATTTTGCATATTCTGCAGAAATACTCTTGGGCTTTTCCCCTTCTTTTAAAGATGTTAGGGTTACAGCGGTGTGCTTCAAGCACCATTTATGAATTTCGTACTAAAAGGAATGAGAGCGTGTTAATGAACCTGTGCTTGGTACTTTTCTGTCTCCATGTATGTGCTCTTCCCTGCAGCTAGCTGTTCAGTGCTCCTGCCACAGCTGGCAGTGGCTGGAGCAACGAACACAGTGGGTGTTCCTTTGCATGCCTGGCAAGGTAAGTGGGAGCTGGTATGCTTGGAGAATAGACCACACCCTTCTTGTATTTGGTCCGTTAACAAGGAGGGCTGAGACGAGGCCTCTTTTACCTTTCAGCCTCTTCAAGGCTCTGCTCTGTCTTCCGTACATGGATTTCAGCCAGTTTGCTTCAAAGGGAGCATGGCATGGATTTAGTTTCAGGAAGGTATTTCTGTGTGAGGAAGTCCTCTTGTCTGCCTAAGCATAGTTTCTTTTGTCTGAACTTTGTCCTGTATAATTGTGAAACCATGGTAAGAATGCTGAAGTATGTTTGCCCTGATTTACTGTTCTCCTTAAGCTGTTTAGTTTTGATTGCAGTAAGAGGTTAAGAGGGTGCTTTGTGGGGGTTAATTATGGTGACTTTTGTGGCGTATGTGATTCCATGTTGCTGACTCTCAGTCCAGCTATATAGCCTGGCTTCAGCTGGGACTTGAAGTGTTGAGGACACGCACAGGAAAAGCTAAACCAAGCAGAGAGCTGACAGAAAAAGATGAACCTGCTTGATGCTGGATGTGTATGATTTATCTACATCACCAGGAATAGAGAGGTGAACCTGCGTTCATTTTCTGTCCTTATTCAGGATCCATCTCAGGGATTTCCTGAGACTGCTTGTCCTGAGCCTGCACCTAGGTCTATTTTTGTGTTTAAACAACAGTGAGCAGGTTTGACCTGGAGAACAACTTCGAACCTAGGCTTAACTTGCAGTGTAAGCATACCTCTAGAGGTGTTTGAAGGAACAGCAACCTGTACTCATGATTTTTTGTGAAACTTGGGAAACATGTGCCAATCCCAGATGCAACCTTTATGACCGAATACTTTGAAAGTCATTGATAGCAACAGTGTAGTACGTGAGGGACGTGTTTCAGGTGAGGTTACATTGTTTAAGAGTCATTTAAGAGCTATGGCTATGTATGCAAGTTGTTTATTCATGAAATATTTAGGTCTGGAATAGGAATAGACTGAAGTGATTAAAGGTGCAAATACATATTGACTTAGATAACTTGGACACTGAATAAAAGAACACAACAACAACAAAAAGCACTACAAACCCACAAATAATTCACCATTCTATCTCCATCTTTGGGAATTTAACAAGCTGTGTAAATTTTGTCCTTCACATATCCCAGAAATGAGAGATGTGTAAATATCTTGCAGACTGACAGCTAGCTAGGTAAGGGACGACTGGAGAATTGGGAAAAACTAGGTGAAGCCCAATTGTGGAAGTATAGTCATGAATATCACTCACAGCTGTGTTCTGCTTGGCAAACCAGTGATGGAGCACACATATCAATATAATGTCCCAGCTGGTTATCAATGCCAAAAATACTGTGTTGTGAGAGCTGTAATAAAAGTATTAAAATCTTCTGGGGCAAAAGACAAAGTGAAAAAGAGACAAAACGATTAAATAAGCTGTCCTGAAAATACTTCTTTCTTCTTTTTGAAAGCTGCTCTTTCAACTCTCTAACATTTCTTGCATGAAGAAACTACTCATTTCTTATCTATGTATTATTTTGCTCTGGTGGTAGTGCTTTAGGGCATGCCGGCTAGAAGGATTTACATCATCTTGTGTAAAACAAAACCACAAATGAAATAGATGACTGAAAAATTCTTAAGTACCTGCACTGATTTTGTTTTAAATGAAAGTTACCATACGTTGGGATTTTGCATTAGGTGTATTTCTTGCATAAGAAGCCAGTGTCAGAACAGAAACAGAGGTCTGCTTACTCTTCTGTTGAAACATGTCTGTTTATATTTTTGTTATATTTCAGAGGTGAAAGAATACTGAATTCTCATCTAGGCTTCTTTTAACTAATGATATCTTCATTAAGTGCTACAAAGAGGTTGCCAAAAAGGCAGTGACTGCGACAGTAGAAAATTGTTCTTAAGAGTTTCCAACAGGTGCCTTCCACTAAGGCAATGACAAAAGAAGGATAAAGTCTTTCTCTCTCAGTTTTGGTGAGCATATACACCTATCGTAGGTGTAGGAAATGATGCATGTTTGTGATTTAGATGCTTCTGCACAGTTTTCTGTTTTCAAAGTTAATATGTCTCATTTCGACATGGAGCTGCAGAATAATTCGCGAGATGCTCGCTAGGACAGATGACTCAATCCTACTGGAAAGATTGTCTGATTATTATTATTTTTTTAAATGTTCCATTTCATTGTTTGTAAGTGCTGCCCAAGGAGCACTGTGTAGGTGGAGTTACTTAAAGGTTAGTAAGGGTGATGTCACCTAATGGGACTATTTGTTTGGACTCAACAGGATAGCTAAGCAGTAAAATATGTCTGATTTCTTTCTTTGCACAAAACTGATGTGAGAATGTTCCCAAATAATTATTCACACAACACATGAAGAAAATTAAAGAGAGCAACCCTGAGATAAGAGAACTGATTTAATATATGTAAGAAACAAACCCCAGGCTATCTTGTTTATCTGCTCTTATTCAAGTTGATCAATGTGTACTCCTGGAAATAGTAGCATTATGTTTTGTTTTGTTTTTTTTCCCATAATGACAGGGATTAAGATGTTTTCAATTTTTTTGGTGCCCTGACTGCTGGTGAAGATGTGAGCATATGGTGATTCTCTGACAAAGACCTTGGGAGAATAGTTGTTCTTTCCTTACGAATTTGTAATCACTTTGTTGCTATAGTAATTGCTTTCTCTATGTGTCAGTATGGATTTTTAGAGAAACATTCCCAAAAGTGCCTGTTTGGGGACACAGGCAGAAATAATGGATGTGGGTTCTTTGTCCTTTACTGAAGAGCTAAGTACAAGGGGAAAGAAGGACAGAAAAAAACTGAGTTGAAAATAAGCAGAAGAGGAGAGGATAAGTGAGGTAGAATACATGAGCATGGTGGAAGGAAAATGGAGTGAGAAGGAACTGAGAAGCCTTGAGGGAAGTAATCTTTGATACCGAGAAGGTTTTTGTTCTCACTACGATTATTCTGAGAGTGGTATCTGAGGCTTCGTGGCTTAGAAATTCTGAGGAGCCTGAGATATACCAGTGCTTGGTTTCCCATGAGAAATGCATCTTCATGTGCAAGGAAGTGACCTCAGCTGGGTGAAATGTACTTCAGAGGTTCAAAGTTTGTACAAAACGTGCATCTCAAACTATCGTCACTCATTGTGACATTTCCTTAATCATCTGAAAATGACTGACTGGAAAAAATAATGCACAGATGCTGAAGTACACTGAATACTGCCTCTCAGTCACAGTAATCTTACTGATATACTATGAAAATGAGAAGCGAAGGAAAAAACTTCTCAAACTAGCTTCAGCTAGGGACGTTTACGATTTTTTTTTCCCTAAATTAAAATTCAGTTTTTCTTTATTCTTGATAAAGGTGAATTCTGTTCCCAGAAAGTGTGCTGTGCTCCCTCCTTGCCAAAGCATTATATTTCTGAGGCACATTAGCAGCAGACTAGGGGTTTTACATGAGGCTCAAATCACAGATGAAAACTCCATTCTGGGGAGTCAAAGTAGAGAAATAAAATACTGAATGCATCTATGCAAATTTGCCCCAAACCTGTAAAGTTTTATCAGCCCAGTGGATGAGCCTTCCTTCACTCTTTCTGATAGAACAAGGATGTATTTGGCATGTTTCTGTTAAGGTTTTTAACTTTTCACCAAGGCTTAATCCTTATGTTGGCTGAGATCTCCCCGCTGCTTTCCTCACCATGTGTCTATACCAAGGATTTTTGATTCTACACAGAAAATTTAAAAGCTATTACCATAAGGCCACTGTTTGCAGAATCATTTCCTGGGTATAACTGATTACAGTTATGCTGCCTCTCTAATTGACAATAGGAACTGAGATGGTGGAGTAACAGAAAAGCCGAGGTGTACAGAGATTGATCCTGTTCACCTCTTTGCTCTTCATTTTTTACATATCCAGGTTTCTGCGTGGCTGCTGACATCTAGCTGTGTCTCAGAGTGAGAGTGGGAGGTGCAGTGCAGGTCTGCACATCTGTGAAGAGATAGGGGATTATGCTTTAGGAGACCAGAATCATTTCATGGATCTAGGGCACAATAAAACTATACCCAGTTTTCTCAGTCCGTGGCATGGCTGGTCATTAATCTGATGCAGTGTTAACTGAACCCAATTCATGGTTTTCATATATATGTACTTCTGTGTGGCTTCGGACTTCTTATTATTTCCCCCAGGATTTCTGTACATTACCAAGGTAATATGTAAGGTCATTTGCTTTAGAAACAACCAGGCTTTTATCCTTCATTTTGTCATTTGAACCCTTCAGTGACCTAATGCTTCCTATAGCTGGTGAGGGTTGATCCTTTTATAGTCATAGTTTTCTGAGCACCTGAAAGTATACTGATAAGTTGCAAAAATAAATTTTCTTCTTGAAGTCAAAGAGAGCTTACTGTAGTTGAAAGTGAAAAAACTTCCTCTTTTCCCCCTAATTGCTGAGAGGTTTTAGACTTTTAAAAACTACTATTATTACTTTTATTTCTTTTACTCTTGGGAATTTGAGGCTTATGTGGCATGGATGAATGGGAGACTTAGTAACCAATGGAGAAGGTGGCAGGTCTTTTTTTGTTTCTGACAGTACTGGTGGGAATTCTGCCTCCTTCTTGTCATACAAAGTCCTTTGTGCTGTTCCCCTTTCTTTACACTTTAATCCAGCAAAACACTTTCAGCACTCAAGTGTTCTCATTTGCTTTCAGTGACAATATTCACAGACTTAACATAAAGCATGTGTTGGAGTGCTGTGCTGGGTCAGGGCCTGCTTTATTTGAGCTGCATATCAAGTCTGCATGTATATTATTCTAGACTTTCATAACTTCACAGCATCAATCCTTCATTGTAGTTAGTATTTGCACACAGCCAACATTTGTAGAAGAGCATATATTAACCAGTACATATGTGGATAGGAAACACAAATGTGTACCTACCTGTGCTCATTAGAGCTAGGATATAGAGAATGGTTGCTTCTTAAACAACTGTGCTTGCAAGGAACTATGTCTTTTCTTTTCTTTTTCTCTTCCAATTCACTGCATTTCATTTTGAGATTTCAAGGTGCTGACTTAAAGAAATAATGAAGTAATTAAAATAGTGCATCCAGCCTCCCTTTGGTTTTCTGCTCTGTAAAAACCTGTGCCTGTTCTTACCTCTTCAGTCAGTCAGTATTCATCTGTACAAGCCTGAGGGTGCAACCCAGGCAGGGTTTTTTACACTGAGTCACGTTAAAGTTATGTCTCCACTGCCATTTCTGCTTTAAGGTAAGGAAAGCAGCAGAGGTATGGGAGCCACCTACCAAGAATAAATAGAGAGCTCCTTCTGTTTGTCATCTAGAGGTATGAGCCAGTTAGCTGAAAGCTATCTCTTCGATGGCTATGCAAACATAAGTGAAATTTTACTAAATGCTAGGAACAAAACAAGGACTCATCTTGTAATTAGAAAATTAAGGATTCACATGGTCCAGGTATGCAACCAGTAACAAAGCCAAGTGTCCTCTGAGTCATTTGAAATGGTGACCTCTGATAATTCCATCTCCTGCTCTTGCCATTCAGTCCTTTATAAGTAATCTAATCAGAATCAAAGGCTCTGGCTTGACATCTGGGAGATGCTGGATGTGGAAACAGCTACTTGGAAATGGGTAGCTCCAAGGCAGAGGCTTTAGCTGCAGTTTCAGTTAGACAAACTCTCAAAATCTCAACCTTCCCTGATGCTCTGGACACTGTGTGGGTTTGTTGGGTTCTGTATGTGTTGTGCTGATTGCATTGTGGAGCAACCACAGAAAGTTGAAAGTGATCTCTCTCTTTTAAAAAAAAAAACAAAAAAAAAAACAAACAAACAAACAGATGTTAGATAGAAACTTTCCTCAAAGTTTCAGCTTTCTGTTTTGTTTATCAACAAACATTCTTTCTGTGTAATATCTGTTTTCGGTCGAACACCTTGATGAAATGTGAAACCTGAAAATCCTGTTCTAGTTCTCAGCGCTGTAGGTAGTTTGCTTTTAATGCTGCAGTGGCCACAGTTTCAGATTGGAGAAAGCTTCCTCCCTCTTTTGCCAATTTGAAGAGAAATTTCGACTTCGCAGCTTCCAAAATAAAAAAAATATATTTTATATCAGACTTTTTTTCCACTTGAAAATCACTCTAGAAGCTGAAAATAACTATAAAAGAATACAATACAACTGCAGGCCTAATTTAGGGCTGGAACCACACAGTGTGGGGTGGCAGTGCAATTGTGTTGTCCCTCTGTAGGAAACCAAAGCACTGTGTGGCCATACAGTAATGGGTCTTGTCTCAGCAGCCTTCATCAGCTGCTAAACCAGCTCTAATTCTGTTTTTAACATAGATGGGATGTAGACCTTACAAACTGCTAGGCATGGCCTAGGGATCCAGAGGCAATTGATGTGCTGCTGACTTCTACTGAGGCAGGCATGACAGTTTAGGCAATTTGTGTCAGCTACAGTGATGGGGGAGGCAGTTTCAAAATGCATTATTGTGGTTAAAATTCTAACTTCAGTAAGTTTAAAATTTAATCTCTCATTAAATGTTTCAGTAGTTGCAGGTACATGTATGCTTTTCACCTCCTGTGGAAGTGGTAAGGGTGTCTAGGTGATCCAAGACTGCATCTTTCTGGTTCTCTTATCCTGTGGTAAAGAGATTCCTTCGTGGTGGAGAGGATGTAGCTATTCAGGAAGCAGTGTTTCAAAGTTGTTTGTAAAAATCTTCAGTGTCTTTCTGAACTGCAGATATCTATGTGTTCTTTCTCAATCAGCATAAAAAACCCATACCAAAATTCTGCTTCTGCTGGGTCCTCAGAAAGTGATGAGCCCTGTGTGGGTAGGGATGCCACAGTAAGAGTTACTCTGCATGTTTAATGTGATCAGCGTGTTGCACACTCAGCCAAAATAGTGCAAGGAAGGGGGGAAGATGGCAGTGCACACAGCACTGGAGCAGAGTGTATGGGAGTGTGGAATTTGGCAGAAAAAGCAGCCTCGACCTTTACCAAAGTAAAGAAAGAGAGCAGGGTCTTAGCTTACACATTTTAATCAATGTCTTTTTAAATAGCGTTTTCTGTTTGTCTAGGATGTGGTTTGGAGTTTTCACATTAGAACGTGTTAGGTAGCTGACTGTGGTCTGTTAAACACATCTCAAAGATCGTAAGCCTTATCTCTGCTTGAAGACAAAAACTGTAAAAATATACATCCCTCTCTCTCACTTTGAGCCCATCTGAAGACAGATTTTGCCTCAGGCTCCTCTTCATGACCCACAAGATGAGGAATTACTGCCTTTAGCCCAGAGATTACTGTGAGTGCTCCCTAAACCACACATTAGGGGAAAAAATAGCCAAGGTTGTTCAAACCACCCAATTAACATTTTAAGCTGTCCTCCTGTTGTTTTTGTTTGTTTGTTTGTTGTTGTTTTTCTAAGGTGAATGAGGGAGAGTTTGTGTGAAGCAGCTCTCCCAGCAGAGCAGCGCGTGCTTGTGAGACGTGCTTTGTAACGCTGGGCCAGTCATTTCCAGCAGAGGGTCACAACAAATAGGAAGAAGCAGAGCAGAGGAGATATGCTTTTCAGTCAGAGCTGCTACCCGCGGGGTGACCACATGACTGCAGTCCACGGGCCAGCTGCATTTGTTGGTGAATAGAGAAGGAAGTGCTAGGAGGAGGCAGCAAAAGGATGTGTGCAGAAAAGCAAAATGTTTAAATTTATTTGTGAGGATTCTCTTTTTTCACACGATCCCTGTCATTCTCCCATATAAGTATGCCATTTGCCATGTGCTGCTGTCTTGAATTGTATGCCTTTGTCTCATTATATCGCTCAGTCTAGTATCTCTACCTAGCTGAAGAAGCAGCTTTTTCAGTTGATGCTCCCCATGTGAATGCTTCCTTCTCCAAATCAGGCCCAGAAGATCTTTATGAGAATTTTGTTTCTGCTGTTTTTCCCCCCCTACTATATATCACCCTCAACTATATCTGCGTTGGGACTCTAATGATCTAAATCCAGATGTTTGGGGCATAGATAAATAAGACAGAAGGGTGTTTATGCCCAAGGAAAACATGGATATGTCTTTTTCTCTTACTCATATAACTCCTGCCTCTTTAAAGCAGTATGTTCATTTTTAAAGAGAATAGTAGATCTCCCATAGGGTATGTATGTGAAGCACTGTAAATCATTATGTCACTCCTCATACTTTAGCTATTCTAATTTGATTTCATTCTGAGATCAAGGTATGTGCTGGGACAAAAATCATACACATTGCCAATTTAAAAAGGATCTGATAAACCCATGCATTCCCAAACCCTTGTTGTCTGGAGAGTAGAGAGAAATGAAGTGGAAGAAAGTAAACCTCCCACACCTTTTTCTCTTTCCTTGAGTCAGAGAGATGAAAACCTGTGACATGTCTATATCATCTCTGATCTAGTTAAAGCTTTGAAGAGTTGATACTGTGGTCTTAATGTTAACCTGAATGACAGATTCCTTCCTGGAGTTACATGAGCAAATGCAGCAGGAAGATGATAAGTTAATCACAATGGCCAGCCTCATTAGTGCCAGCATGGATAAAAATTGGATTGCATTTCCCATGCTAGTCAGGAATATTACTCCTACAAGGAGCTGTGCACAAGGAAAGAATAGCTGAAAGCAAATAAAGTGGACTTTGGAGGTGGGAAATGGTTGATACAAAGTGAATTCAGAAGGGAGTAATTATGTTTATTCCCTGAACGCACCAAAGAGTGCAACACAGAGATTCTTCTGATATGCATAATATTTCACACTGGCTATCAGCATTAATCATGATAAAATTCGTGATAACCTCTAGAAGCTCATGGAAGACATTTGAGCCTTGAACAACACGGAAACATTTTTATTAAAGCTAGCAATGAAACTTATGTAGGGTCATTAGACATTTGTAGGAAGAAATGTAGACAAGTGTATTAAATATTGGATAGATGAAAACCCATTAGAGGCTGTAGCCTGGACAGCAGTAGATGTACAACTGGGGGTGCTGCAGGTGCACGCTGCTACTAAGACAGTGAAAGGTGATGTCTGTAGTAAAGCAAGCAGGTAGGAGCCATTTACCAATTAAGAAGCAGATGTGATTTGTCATGCTTTTTAAACTTATCACTAGTTTTAGAGCTTTGTTGGAAGGGGAAGAAGAAGCTATAAATTGAAAGGATCAGCAATCAAAATGTTCAAGTGGAGAACAATATACAGGGGTCTGCCTGGCTCATCAAAAAAATGTAATGGACTTGGTTTTCCTTTATGACTAGGCAGCTGTAACTCACAGTTGCCAAGTAAGAAAGAGACTGTTGTTCTTCACCGGAAACGAGAAATAGAAAGCCACACATGTCTTAACCTTTTTAAATTCTTGAGATATTAATGTTAATATAATGTATAATGTAATGTATTAGCTCAACTGCCTGGGGCTCTCAGGTCTTGCTGCTGCCTGTCACATGGCAACAAACTATGATGGAGTATTGCTGCCTGTCACATGGCAACAAACTATGATGTTGGTGGTGTGACACTTCTTCTGTCACACCACCAACATCCACTTCTGATATAATGGGGTAATGTAATAAAATAGGAGGTATTACTTTTGGAACAGACTTCATAATTACCGTTATCACAAAAAAGCCTTATCCTCAATAGAATGGAAAGCTGAGTGCAGGAACATATCCAAAACACACAACCATACTATCCTGTCTGTCTTTAAGTTATCTGAAAAGACCCATTATGTTCTGTGTCTCTTCAGATCTTTGTGTGCAGCGTCTTTGCAACGTTTATTTTAAGCCCCAACCTCTGAATTCTTCCTTCTCTGCCAGTGCATCTAGGATCTGCTTTTCAGAGTAGATATTTCCTGATTTTTTCTTCTGCAGTTTTCTCTAGCGCTAGCATTTCACACACTGGTGCAGTAGATGACTTCTTGCTCCACCAAGAAGTTTGACAGATTTCTTTCTTTTTGCAGTAAGTTAGGTATTAATGTCTTGCCTCACATGAACTCTGAAGTCACGTGTCCGCATGAGGAGTCTGAAGCAGTGTTTATTGATGCACACTCTGTGGATAAAACTGTTATTGCGTACTTCTGTCTGCTACAGCAGTTCTGGGATTTCTGCCAAAGTGTTTTCCAGGGTCATGCCCACATGCAGATGTATGCCTGTGGTCTGGGCCCCACTGAGAAAGAGCTGCCTTCCACCACATATTGGTGAAAGAAGGGAGAAAGGTTACACGTGGTCTGTTTGCTCAAGTGACGTGTCCCATACATTCCAGATACATGGATGAATAAACTGTGGCTAATATTTATAATGTTATATGGTATCAGAGGTCACGTAATTGCTTTCTGAGCCAAGATATGTGCTTCATAATGTCATCCACTGTTATGTGCTCTAACGTGTGAAGTGTGAGCCACATGTAGTACTGATAATTAACTGTAGTATAACATGTATGCCAGGATAATGAATGCTAATGAGCTTCCTTGTTGGTCATGGTAGGCCTGATGTGTAATAGAAGTCTGCATCAGGTCTCTACTACCACTGCTGGAAGCTTTGGTCAGGAACATAAGGACCTGACACTCAAGCTATGCAGGCTAAGGAGAGGTCAAAAACTGTCTAGAAAAATTTACTGAAGGCAACAGTTATGAGGACAGTGAAATAGGACAAAGTGAAGGAATTTATAGCAGGAGTCCTTTTGTTACCTACTACACTGAGAACTGAGTCCTGCCTTCCAGCTGATGTGGCACATAACACAAATGTCACAGACCAATAAAATGCTCCATCAACTCAGGATGGGACTGTCTCTGAGAGGCTGGAGATGGACCAGTCTAACTTGCTTTGGGTGTTTCTTTTGTTTGGCAGTAAATGGAAGTAGTTGACAAGTACAGGACACAGTGAAGAGGGAACTGTATCAAACAAAGAAGGCCTTAGTGAAGAGATCAAAGAATTACAATGAAACTGGAGCAAGAGAATCCTGCTGGACATGCTTGAAGAGCAGATATTGTTTATGTTGACGCACAAAAACGAAGATACTTGTTTTTTAAATTTTCCACCATCAGGTCACGCTCCTCTCCACACCCTTCCCATAGTTTCAACATTAAAAAGTTCTTTTCTATCCACACTTAGTGTTTACAACATGAAAAGCAATACTTGCTTAGACTGGATACTGAAGCTGTTTACATTTTCCTAAGTTCTTGATGTTAATATTTAGAGGAGACTTTCTTGAGGCTATAGAGGAGCCTATGTTTGAACAGGGTGCTTTCTGCCAAACGTATCTGGCGGAAAGGTTACCGATCTGTTTGGCTTTGGATGTAAGAATCTGCTTGAAGCCGAAATGTTGACATTGAATACCTTAGCGTGTGGTGTGTTTGCAGCCCTGCTGTGTAGTGCATACATGTTATGTTGGTAAATATTTCTTCACTGGTCGTCCTGGAGACTAAAATGGTTTAACTGCAGAACAGAGAGAATTAGCAATAGCAGCACATGCTTCTGTTCTAGCAGTGATAAACATTCGACTGTCGTTGTGTTCAGCTTGGACTATTTTTGAAATATCCAGAGCTCTCCATGTGCTGGTTGTCATCACATTAGTAATTTAGCTTCATCTTCCAAACTTATCCATAAAATTAAACTGACAGTACTTAATGGGACCAAATACGTGAGGCAAGGCTCCTGACAGACACAGCTGAAGAACTGAGCCCTTAGAGAGAGTGGGGTATTTAGAACCTGAGGTAACAAAGGATAGTGCAGCACAGTTGTCTTGCTAATAGCTGGTAACGTGTTATGAAATCTAAAGCACTGTTCTTGGAGTACCAGGCTGTGTGATGCAGAGCTGCTTGGACGGCTTTTCAGGGAGAGCCAACCTATGTTTTGACAAACTTTTAGAATTTCAATTGTCATAGTTTTGCTTTGAAACTGTGTGTCTATAAGGCTATGAGTATGAAGCAGCTGTCACATTCCTAACAGGAATCAAATCTCTCTATCTGTATTCAAAGCTTACAGTGCCTGTCCTGGTACTATGAGGAGACACAAACACATCAATCAAAAACATCTGTTACTTACAATAGATTATACACCACTTGTTCTAAATAAACACATTCTACAAGGTTAGATTTCAGCCTCATGGTATTAAAACTTCTGAAGATGAAGATATTGCCGAGACTTAGGTCTGTTCCTTACAAAAGGTACATAATAGAGGTTAAGTTTTCATGGCTAAGCTCTAAAATGTCAGAAAAAAGATCCCAACAGCTTCATAAATTGTAATAGATTTGTTGCCTGCTGAAAGAATCTGAATGATGGACTCATTCACAAGTGCAGTGCTTTACATTTCAAAGACCAGTAGAAGAGTCGAAGTTGATCAGATCAACTGTTTTGCTACAAAAAATTCAGCTGCTTATAATAAGGGATATGTCATCCTGTTAGGCCAAGGGAAGTAGGTTTCTGTCTGAGGCCTCATCTGTAGAGCATTTTCCCTGAGGGGGCCCATCAGATCCCACAGGAGCCGTGTCCACATTCATAAACTGTTCCATCCTGGGCTTTCCCATTGCTAATCCTCAATCATTTAATCTGTCCTTGTGCACAGATGAGCAAGTGGCTTACTGGGAACAAGGGCTGTGTGATGGGAATGGTGGTGCCCATATGCCGGATGTGAATCTTTTAAATCAGCATTAGGGGATTATATAGGGCTCAGGTGTCTTCCTGGCAGGAGCCACCAAGTTAATTATTTAAATAAATAAAGAGTCATCCAGGACAATTAACAGCCACAATGCAAAGCATGGTGTATGCTGCCCTGTCTCACTCCCTAGTCTACAAAGCAAAACTCTTGTAAACAAGGGATGTAAGAGGGCCAATTGCTTACTGTCCCTGCCAAATCAGAAATTGCACTTTTGGCTCAGTAGGGATAAATTGGTTGTGATTGCAGTCATCCTTGCCACCCGTGCTCTCGTGTCTTCCCTTGTTTAGTGATCCTTAGATGATGCAAATTAACAGAGCTCCTCTGGTAGCAACACAGTTTGGTGCCTGAGGCAATAAACCATATTGTACTTGAATTGGCTCTGCATCCTCAGCATGGTCTATGCATATGCACAGGGTCTGTTCCATGCCTTTGGAGTACTGAATCTGAATCCATCTCAGATGACTGCACAAGTGACATACAACTACATAGCCATGTCCTGTACAACTTCTAGGTTAGAACAGGCCTTTAGATAGATACATCTATTTTATTTAGGCTGCTGTGCTCCCTGATGTCCTGGTCAAGACTTAAGGCTGAAAGGAGATGGCTGCTCAGTGTAAGAGGGAAGGGATCAAAGAGGTGCTTTCAAGAGCTGCTCTCACAACTCCGATTTCAAGCAAAACTTTCCCAAAGCACGCTTCAGCCTTTTTCCTCTGTGAGAAGAATGCCTTAATTCTTGTTCATCATATGTGAGCAAAATGGGTGTATTTTCTTCTGGCAGAAAGGTGATTGCTTCCTTTGGGATTTTCATGCCCTGTGCACATTTAACTGCCATGGGGAATACAGTGAAAGGGCCTTTTTCTGCTTCTGACCATTGTCTCAGTCAAAGAGCTGCTAGGGTTTTTAGGCTGCCTATATTAACTTAGCAGTGATTTTATGTTGCTAAATAACAAGCTATTAGCACAACCTTGCCACTGGAGTTTGTCACACTTTGTGTGTCAGCATGTACATGTGCTTTTCCCCCAAGCCTCATTTCTCCCAGTCCATAGTCCGTCCATTTAAAATGAAGTTCGCAAACAGCATAGTAATGCTAGCAATCACAAAAGAGGGAACTGATGGCTGTGGCTGCTATTGTAAATCCAATTTCCACAGGCTCAGCAGGGCTTGGCATGTCAGAGGCAAGTTCAGCAAAGGGGGCCCTGCAGCTGTGTCCGAACTGTTGGACTCGTGCTGTGGTCTTGAACAGAGGCAGGGGTGAGGATGCTGGCCTAGCTCCATGCTTCTGTGTAATGCCTAGCTCCATGCTTCTGTGGGAGCTGGGACAATACACCCCGTGAGATTGCTCAAAACAATTGCCAGCTCAAAGTTCAGAGTGTTCTCCTTATGGCTGTTTTCAAATCTAATGGAGCAAGAACACAAGGCCTGGTGCATTTTCTGTGCTTAGAGGTGTTTATTCAGAGTGAATGCTACTGGTGCCCACCCGGTATTTCTCCTTTTTGCATGTAATGGCACTTTCTGTTTGCTACTATGGCTTGGGTCAGGCTCTCAGTACCTCTAAGGAAGACATGCAAGAAGAACTAGAAGATGGTTTTCCTTTATCTTCTCTAGACCCTTCCCCATGCTATTGCAATGTACTTCATGTCAATTGAGAGAAGAGAGAGTCTGTGCAGTCCCGATGTATACATACCTCCTTGCTAAATTAAGATTTAGGGTGCTTGGAGGCACCTCTAACACTGAGACTGGAGATGGAAGCTTAGGTTATCTCCATTACTGAGCATTTCTAATAATGTATCAGACCTCTATGCAGATGTATATTTTCATTTTAGTAGATATGCCTGCTGTGCTGTGACACTGTGCTTGTTGGAGAGTATTTTACTGAGGCATTTTGGAAGCACCCCATGGGCTCCTGTTTACAGGCATTACGACATGCTGGTGGGCGTCCTCTTTCCTCTTTACTGGTCTGCATAGCTTTTAAAATGCAGTGCAGCACATGTGTATATGAAATATACCAACAGATACCATCTAGAATTCCCGATTAGATGATTTAAGCCTGGAGAATTTGTAGTCCGCTTACCTAAAATAAATGAATTTTGTGCAGTTGTTTTTTGTCTCTTATAAATTTAGCCCTTTTCCTCCCCATTTTGGTGGTATATTAAATCTAATAAAGTGCTTTTAATTGGCACTGAGGAAGAGCAAAGCAATCCAACTTCTGACCGCACAGTGAGAAAAGAGAGAAAAACTTGGCAACTACAGGAGCATATATGCACTGTGTATGAAGTATATATATACACATATATGCATATATACACTGCCCTGCCAGTGCGTGTATCTACAGATGAGCCATAGCAAGTGGCACTTCTTGCTTAGCAGGTATCATACTGGGAACAGGTGGGGCTCAAGTTATTGCAGTGAGGGAAACAAGATCTCTAACAGAAAGTAGAAACCTGAAGGAACTAGGAAAGGATGTTTACACATGTAAAAGAATTATTTTCAGTGCGAATGAAATAATCACTCTATAGTAAGGGTGTGAATTGCACAGCAGAGACTATGTGTGATTCTCTTGGCTCTTACTCTGTGTTTCTTGGACAGCTTGAAACTTGGATGCGTTTGTTGTGGTCCCACGTTTTGCCCTTCCTTGTGCTGCTGGTATATTATCCATCAAAGAGATCAATACCTACACGCCATTGGTACTTTTTGAAAATATTAAAATTATTCAGTTTAAATACTTCTAAAACCTTGTCCTTATTTGACTTGCTCGGAAGCCTTTTGCGGGGGGGGGGGGAACTGGAGCTGATTCTGGTGAGAGCGGAGCATTCAGACATGCCAAAAGCACAGACTCTGCCTTGGCCAGCAGAGAGCCCAGGAGGCTGGCAGGGGTTTGGTGGCTGAGCCCAAGCTGATCAGACTTGCATAATAAAAACCGCCCCACTGCCCATTTGCCAAATCCCCTTTAAAGGCATTGCTCCCCATGTAGAAAGCAATGATGTGTAGCCAGCACCGCTAGCGATGCCTCTCCCAGTCTGCAGGTAGTGAGCTGGAATAAAAGCATTGCTCCACTCTAGGTCAAAAGGACTTGCGCTGTGAGGCATTGACTCATTTCCACAGAGAACAGAGTGCTTTCAGCTCTTATTAAAATTGAGTCAGTCTGGCTCAGACTCTCAGTCCTTTTAGTAACAGCAACTTGAAGTAAGGCAGCGTGTGATGGCGGAAAGTGGAGAACGGTATTTAATCCATGAAGTATTTTTTTTTAATGTCCATTGAATCATAGATAGAGGGTTTTGTATGATTGCTTAGAATGATTTTTTTTCCTCTAAATTCCTAGAAGCGTTCTACCAGGTCCTACCCAATGATTCTATTTGATGTTCCTTCTCATTAAAAAAAAAAAAAAAAGTCATAGTTTGACCCCTTTAAAAAGTTTTAAAGTTTCTTCTATGAAGGTTTTTTGTCTGATGGTCTTAATGTGATCAAATCAGTTCAGCTCAGCTTTAATTAAGTAGACGAATGCACTGAGATTCCCAGCGAGGCGGTGTGTCGGTAGCACGGGATTGCACGATGCCTCCATTTGGCTCACTGTTTTCTTTTGGTGAGGCTGATAATTTCATCACCTTCCCTAAAGTTGCATTTCATTCCCCATAAATTCTTTAGTGCCTCTTTAAACCTCTCATATTGAAGCACTTTGTCTTCTGAAATGTCCCGGTTTGATCTGTCATTATGGTGGCACATCACATTCAGTTACTGTATTTGTCTCGCTAGGTGCAATGAAGTGCTGGCTGCCAACATAACTAATTGTGAGTGAGTCTTGCTTGTGAGGCACTTTGCTGAAAAAATGCAGCTGAGAATACCATTTTCAGAGTATCTGCTCTTTGAACCGTCTTGGCATCAGTGAAACACTTCATTATGAAGAGACATAATGGAACCATAGGCTATGTCTGGGCTGGGAAACTTCTGCCCAAACTTCCTCCTGTTGCTGCCTGTGGCTCAGCTCCACCAGCTATAGCAGCTAGAGGATAAATGAATAGGCTGCTGGTTCTCAAAGCTTTTCGAGCAGCACTCAGTCGTGGCTGTCACAGCCTTCTGCTCTTTTTGTGCCTGTCATCTACCAGCCAGCATCCCCCTTCTGTATCTGGAGTGGCCACTCTGGCCCTTTTTATCTCCCCAAGCCCCCTCCTACCTGCCCTGCTCCATGGCTCCCGCTGTCTCTCATGCTTTTTCTCTCTCTCTGCTACTAGCTTTTGCCAGTGCTACTGCTGGGTTGAAGTGAATCAGCCCAGCCAAACTCATTCAGCTAAATCTGATGCCTCACCCCCAGTCCTGGTGTGTTCCATCAGCTGGGAATTGGTGATGTGAGCACGACTCTGCTTGTGGCTTCCAGCATGGACATTTCATCCTGTGCCAAGCGTGTCAGTGTGACACCCAAATTTAGCATGCCAGTCACTGTTGCTTCCCTTGACACAGCTCAGGCAGAGACTGGGAAAATGCAGCAAAAATACTCTATTATGTTCAAAGAGAGATTGATAGTGCCATTAATAAGGCTATTGCTAGAAAATAACACCTCTGTATGGAGAGAGACTCACACTGCCCTTTACAACTATCAGTCCCGCCTTTGTCTTTCTCCCACACTATCTGCTTTTCTGTAACATCTATTTTCTTCTGCTTTGTCATCTCCCCAGGCTTAGGAAAGTTGAGTCCCGTCTCTGAAGAGAATGAATTATACCTTACTGTAATCCTGCTGTATAGAATCAACAATCTGCAGATCTTAAATTTTAGCTTTCCAAGTTCACTTTTGGTAGTTTGAACCACCCTGAATGATACACAGGTAATTTGAATGACACAAACCATGCGTGACATAAGTCTTCCACCTGTGATCAATCTGCATGAGAGTGACATCACACATGGCGTATCTTCCTTAGTATCTGAAATAGCAATACATGAAATGAGGACGTTGTTTGCAGGTGGCCTTCAAGGTTAGGTAAATCAAGTCATGCTGCTTGCTCCACCACTTCTAACACTATGCTAAATTCCCCCTAGCCTCACACCTCGGGTTTAAACAAAGTAGTAAACATTAGATTCCCCTCCCCTCCAGTTCCTCAGCCTGAAGCCAACCAGTTTTATAACTGGTGTTACACAAGTCTTCCAGGAGATGTAACAATAGCTGTGAGAATCAGACTCTAACTGTTTAACTTCCTTTCTGTACCTACATGCCTATAAGCCGCTTGTTGTGTCAGTAGTGATAATTCTCAAGGTCATGGACATTTTCTGCTCTAATCTTTGTCTGCTTTTTCAGTCAAAGTGGGAAGACAGCTGTGTGCATGTGTAGTGCGAGTGCAAACTGAATTTAAAACGTGCTGCAGAACTTCACCTGATTTTCAAGGTCAAATCTGAAGCTAGATCCTCTCCCAGTTTTGATTTTGCTTAAAAGAAGAAAAAAATAAAAAAGGGAAAAAAGTGAGGGTGGGGGAAATCAGAGAGTTGAACTTTGTTATTGCATTATTTATTTTCATTAAACCGTAATACTAACTGCAAATTTCTTTGGAAATGTTTAATTACCTCTTTCATCAAAGGCTGTTTGACATGTAAATGAAGGAAGAACCAAAGTGATGAAATACAATTAGCAACTTTTACATCTAAATAGGTCTCAGTCTCAGGGGGGCTCAGGAGGTGTTCTCCCATTTTATTATCAGTATGGTCAAAGATCATCACAAGCCTCTTTGTCATAACAGCCTTTTTGAATTTCAGTAGATAAACTTGTTCTGTTTGTTTAGGTTTTATGATTTGTTGATTTGTTTGAGGCTTGTTCTAGTTGGTATGGTTTGAGAACTATTAGGTGGAAAAACCCTGGGAGCGACAGATGTGATGGAGAGATGATTTTGCTGTGCGTATTTTGCCATGATTGTAGGTGGACAAATATCACAATAAAAAAGGTTTCCAAGTATCCATTCACACACATTTACTTTACAGAATACCTGACCCCTTTTCCCTCATTACTGCGCTTTTATTTTCTGAAAAGCTCTACTCCCCAGGAAGGAAAGAGTTACAGGCACTCCTGCCAACATATATCCATCTGTGAATGCTGGTGTGAATATTTATATGCTTGAATCAGAATTTGGGGCAAGCTGCTTGTGGTCTGGGAGTCATTTGGTCAGGAAGCAGATGGGAGAACTCACGGCTGCTGCAAGCACGTGATGCAAGTTACTGGGACCAGTCACAAACACTTTCTGAGCAACTTGTGATAAATTGTGAAGAAGTGAAGGACAAGCATATTTCTACAAAAGAGTTCTGCAGTATCTTTGGTTTGTAAATTATGCTGTAAGTTGCACTGACAATATGCAAATCAAAAGGACAACGTGGCCTTTGAATACATAACCACATGTTGAAGTGAGGTCTGATTGAAGCAAAGCAGCCTACTACAACGTTGTAATTTTTTGTTGTTGAGAACAAGGTAGCTTTAGAGTAATAAGAAAATAAAAAAATGACTTTGCCTCATACCTGTAGACAAAGATTGCTATGTTATTCTGGGCCATTTCACTACTTGACTTGTCATGCTTTCTGCTCTAGAGGACCAGAAGTTTGATTTTCACTGAGAATTTCTGCCTCAGAGGAAGGACTTGTTCTGTTTTGGCATAGTTTTCTTGCCACTTATGGCAGATCTGACTTCTGCTGTTATCAGTCCTTCATTTACATTAAATATCTTACATCATTCACCTGATTTGTGTGTCATACTTGGACTTCTGTGGGATCAGATGGCCTATCCATCTTTGTGGAACTTCTATAGATCCATAAGAATAAATAGATTAATTACCAATAAAATAGTAATTGTATGTAATTATGCTAGAGATTAAGCATAGTGTTTTTTTTTTTTTTAAGTATAATATCAGGATTGAAAGTAGACAAAGAGTTCCTTTTCACATTCCTTGTAACAGAACAGTTCCCTATTCTGCAGGGTCACTATTGTTACTTCCAGATCTTTACGTGTAAATATATCTTCAAAGAAAATATTGCCTTCTTTGCATGGTGGTCTTGAACCCAGTGCATCTTTCTCACATTGAAGATGCATTGACTTAAAATTACTGCAAAGGGAGAACTGGGCTGAAGGTGATATTTATAGTGGGTATTTCAATTGCTGTGATTGTATTTTCTCATATAATAATAATGGTGGTGATTGCAGCTCCCTTCCCTCAAGCTGATCTCCATCATTCATGCGTCTACAAATTGAGTTTGAATGCAGATTGAGTTGGAGGTGGAGAATTATTTCACACATCTTTTCCCCTTTTGATCTTTTATTCTGTTGAGCAAGTGGGATGGCCTGCTTTCCTTTCCAAGGCTTTTTCCTTTGTCTTTGAATAAAGCACTAGAGAATACTTTGATACTTTCTTTCAACCTAAAATGTTTTTCTTAACCTTTATAGTACCCATTAAGATTGAGGGAACTGTTACCCTCTTTGCAATATTGTGTACATGGTAAGTGAAATTTTTCTCTCTTCACCTCTTAGCAGTCTTGGAGTCTGATGGAAGTATCTGTACTGCTGGTGGGGGTAGGTGAAAAGAACATTTGCAAGCATTTGGGCAGAGCAGCAAAGCAGCCTCCCCCTTCTATCAATGTCATAATCACTTCTAGAAAAACAACTGTTCTTGTAATTTTTCAAAGCATAAGAGGTTGTGTTCAGTGGACCCAACCAGGATTTATGGCACTAACACTTCCCTTAGGATATCTATTCCATGTCATACACAGAAAATATTGTAATACTGTCTAAATGATACTGAGTATACCATATCTCAGTCCTAAAGTTCTTCAGTGAACCTTACCCCAGAGTCAAGCACAACAATGAACTGCATTATAAAATGCTGTCAAAAGCAACCACAATTACATCCTCTTCTATCCCACAGCTCAGAAGAGCAGCACAAATTGCTAGCTCCCATGAAGGGGCTGAGGAAGAATGCCAGGAAGCACTCAGAGACTGCAGAACCCCCATGATAATGTGAGAGGGCTTTGCCACTTGTCTTTTGCTCTGAGATGATTTGGTTAGGATTACTGTAACAAAAATGAGATTATATATTATAATATATTTATATTATATAGCAGAATAAATACCTGAATTACCTTTCTCACAAAGCTAAATAGGAAGAGATTTCAGGATTTTCCTTCTGGGCATTTGTAATTATAACTTTGTGTTGCCCTGAGCTGGCTGCACTAGAATAGAAAGGTCATTTTTACTGTCAGATCCTTCCTATCAAAAAGTCGTTGGTTTATCATCCACCAATCATTTACCTGTCAAGTTCAGTGTTATGGTGTCTGTTCTCAGCTTATCAGCCTCTGATGAATTTAAGATATGCATCACAAAGGAATGACATCCCTCTTTGTGGAAACAATATTTCCTCACCTTCCACCTATGACTGTGATCTCATACTTCGGCAGTCAACTGAAAAGGAGTTCCTCATCTATACTTTGTAATTACCCTTCCCGAGGAAAGAAGATTCCATTATTTAAGAACTGTCTCCAATTGGTTAGCTGCAGTTGCCAGTCTTGTATGAGGCATCCCTCTTTCCCTTTAGGAGTCCTGGATTCCTGTTCTGAAGATCTGCAATCCCACAAACACAACTACATTATTTTAGCACTTATTGTGCTATATATAAAATCAAAAACAATGTTTCAGACCATTTGGCTAGTAAGCAACAATTGGTATAGAGCACTGAAGATGGATTTCTGTAGGACAGTGCTGGCACAACTTGTCACAGGAACAAAAAATGGCAGAACACAGGAGACTTGATGTCAAACCAGACCTGTTGCATTCTGGATGTTTTATAGAAATGAAATTAGTTAGGAATATCACAATGGGTCTTGACTGTGTCCCAGCTAGAGTGAGAGACTTTTTCTTCAGCGTACATTTTCAGGCTTTCTGGTTCACTTCTATTCAGCATACTCCTTTCAGATCCTGTGCTCAAAACTTCTTTGGTAAACATAAAGCTCAGCTTTCTTAAATATATATATATATTTCTTAGTGCAATTAGAAAATACAGATTAGCACTTCAGTGTGCTGTACCAATTTTTTGATGTCATGTGGTGATATCATTCCCAATTTGCCTGATTGTTTGGAACACAACTTTAATCACTGTGATTCCAAAGATGACAATATTTTTCTTCCTTTCCTTTCATTCAAGACAAAATTTGAGATGCATTGAGGAATTTGTTTTGCCTGAGTTGATTACTGGTCTGAGGGGAGTTGACTCCTTACAGCAGCCCATATGGTACTGGTACTGCATATAGGATTTGTGGCTGAGAGTGTTGGTTAGACACCATTATTTGGCTGTCATTGTGAAGTATTTGCACAGCATCAAGACTTTCTCTTTTTCCCTCTCTGCCAGTGAGAAGGCTGGGAATGGGCAAGAAGTTGGGAGTGGATGCCGTGGGACAGCTGATCCAAAATGGCCAAAGGGATATCCCATACTGTGTAGTATCAAGCTCAGCAATAAAAAGTGTGTTAGAGGAAGAGGATGGTAAGGGCATTTTCTTCCAGGGTTGTTATTACTTGAAAACTGGTTGGACATCAATGTGCTTATGAGAGGTGGTGAGTGATTGCCTTTGCGTCACTTATTTTTTTCTTCCTTCCTTCACCTATTAAACTGCATCTTTATCTTCCTTTTCTTCCTTGTCCCAGGGAGCACAGTGAGATGAGAGAGCACCCATGACAATGTTTGGCTGCTGGCCAGGGTCAACCCACCATGCCTGAAAACTTCTAAAATGTGGTGAAGTTCACATTTACATTAAACAATTTCCATTGTCACTTAAGAAGAAGATACATATCCTCCTTTTGTACTGTTTAAATCAACATGTAGAAGAGAAAGTCTTCATCTCCCTTGAAATTGATGTATTTACTTCACAGAAGACTGCCAGAGCAGAGTTGTAAGCTAGGCCTCCTGTGATATACGCATCTCCAGCGTTGGCTTTGTCTGCCAGGCTGCTCAGGTCTTGTAGATAACCTACTAGGGCCCTGTTTCTTGCATGTTAGGACCTTGGAAAACCAGTGAGGGGTTAATGACCCTACTCAAGGGCATCAATAATTCTTCTCTGTGCAAGAAACAAGCAGCATCACTCCCCAGCACTCAGTCTGGTTCTCTGGAAAAGCTTATTCCTTACCCTACTTTTTACTTCGCAGGGCAGCCCTATGTTTGTCCTAGTCTTTAATCTTTCTACTTGTAAAGTCCTGTTCTACTTCCAGTATTGAGGATTGCTGAATGAGCCCACTACTCACTACACTGAAATTAGCATTTGCCTGAGAGGATCAGTTGTGAAATCCTTGAATAGAAGTTACTGGGGGACAGAATGTGACTTGTGATAGAATCAAGAATAAATTATTGTTGAGTACTGGGGGCATGTTAGAAGGCAACTGTTCAATATTATGGCGTAGTACTTCATAGTTGTACTCCAGGTATATGCAGAGCCATCTGCATTTCTTTTAGTGACAGAAGTAATCACATTTTTCTCCACTGCTGTCAAAATGCTGAGCCAACACGCCGATCTGGGAGTGTGATCTGGAGTTCTGGTCTGGCTACATCAGCTGTGCTGTTTAAGCTAATTCCAGCAGTAGATTCTGTAACATCAGTGAGGCGTGAGCCAGGAGTACAGATGTTGCATTATGCGGCAGAATTTGGCAGTTTGAAGAACACCGTCCATCCTCTGGGCCCTTTCCTGTCTGCCTTATGTGACAGTTGTGGCACTGGGCAGAAACAGAAGCAGGTGACCCAGTTAAAGCAGGGATTCTCCCAATAATAGAAGTATCCATGTTGATTAGAGTCACTCTTACTGTTTGTTCTTCTAGCATTTGCTGTGCCAGAGAGCGAGGATCTTCAGCTGTTGCAGTGGATTCTTGAATGCAAAGACAGCTGTTCTGGCTGAGATTAGGGCTCTTAGGGGTCAGCAAAAAATTTGTCAGCTCCTCTTTTCCCACTTCCAGTTTTTCCCGAGAGCCATTACAGTAGTAGAATCCTATAGTGTATTATAGTTTGAGATTAACATATAGAATTTGTTTTTTGATAGAATAAATCAATTGATGGTGATTCCTTGGGTTCTTAAATTAGTATTTTATTATTATTATTATTTAACTGGGTATCAGGAGTTGCATGTAGAGAGCTAAAAGGTAATTTTGTCAGAACTGCTTTAGCAGAGAGGTAAGGAAACTGATGGAGTCACTCCAACACCTAGCTGAACTAGTCAGTTAACGCGTTCCACAAGCTTTGTATTAACAATGAGAAGATTTTTGTTGGGCTTTTGTAGGAGACATGCAAATGGGAGTAGAGGAAGGACCAGGGAGAGAAACCATAAATCCGTGCTTTGCTCTAGGGTCGGTGGTATCAATCCATAGAGAATGCATCAGGATTTTTCCTTGCACTTGATTTGTGCTGAGTGATATTGGCACGTGGCATCTGATTTGAACTGAAAATCCATGAAATGTAGCAGTTACTGCAAAAGACTACAGAGTAGTAAGCTTCGGATCATTCAGGAGCAAAGACTATCGTCAGAAATGTGTGCTATATAGTGGTGCTGAGTGGTGAGGTTAATATGACTACTTCCTCATGATCAAAGCATAGAAAATTCTGCTTCAACAAACTTTGCTGAACTAAGAGCTAGAGAAAACACCTCCTGTCAAATGCAAATGCCTCATTCAGACCTGACCTCCAGCAGTTGCAATGAGGTGCAGTACAGTTCATAATTTCTGCTTGTGTTACTGTGTGGAATTTGTGTGTGTTGATCTTGACCTTGGATTTGCAATTAAGCTTGAGAACAGTCAAAATATTTAGTGCGCGGGAATGGAAATCTCTCTGCAGTGCCTTTTCTTGGATATAAATATTACTACAGAAAAGACAAACTCAGAACTTCACATTTACCTGTCTTACAGACAGATAAATGATGCTCATACGTCTTTTGCTAGAAACTGAGACCTAAATGAGATTATAGATCTTATTTCTGTTCATCTCTAGAGCTCAGTGAAACATGGGAAAAATACTTTATGAAGAGACAGTGCTATTTTCATTTTTGATGATTAATAAAAAATAACCCAGTTGTTTTCCTTGCATCAACCTGCAAAGTCCCAGCCTACACAAAGCCCCATGAACCAGGTGCCATCAGAAATGTCTCTAACCAAGTTTACCTTGGTCTCTAGGAGCTCCTTGGCACCCTCCAGAACCTGATCACTGAATATTTGCTTATGCAGAGGAAAATAGACAGCTTCACATAACAGAATGTTTGATTTCAAAACTTCCTCAAAATCACATAGTTTGGAGCTCGATTCTGTCTTTTTCCCTTTGCATCCTATTTCCTTGAGGACTTTAGGGAATAATTTTGAATTTCTTCTGAAATCCTAACACACTCCAATTTGTCTCAATTGTTCCAGTTTCTTACTCAACACAGGCTGTAGTAACTTAGGCTTAGCATATTTTCTTATGCTGTATAGAATAATGTGCCAGCACAGCACTACAAGAGAACTCTGTAATTACATCAGGAATCGCTGAAGGATGACCAAGTGTGTTAATATAAACAGTGCCTTCTCTTCAGCACTAAAAGAAACAGAGCAGTGTAGATAACAACCTGTATCCTTAAAGCAACCTTCACTCTGAATTGAAATTGTACTGGATATGGCTTAAGATGGTGACTTTCAGTGGTACCTACTGGACTTAAAATCTGTCCTATGTTTTTTTGCATTTTCAGCAAAATTTCTCAACTCACACTTTCATAGACCATGTTTGAGATCCTGATCTGTGCCATCTTTTCTCCGATAAACTCAGGTTCAGGATGACTTGATGCAACTCTCAGAGGCAGGTAGCAATCAAAATTCATGCATGAACACCAGGAGACTCATCCACTCCCGCTCCAACAATTCCTTCCATTGCTTTCTCCAACAAATGAGAAAATGTGTGTTACAAAAGGAAGAAAAAACCTGACAACAACAACAAAATCACAAACAAAAAAGCAAGCTACACACAAAAGCCAATATCTTTACACATAACTTTCTTTTATAGAGAAGATGAAGAAATGTTTGTAAAGCAGACAACATTTTGTGTTTAGCAATGTAGTAACAGAAGTCTTTCCTTGCTACTGTGGAAGGAAATGAGAAGTGTTAAGGGGGTTCTTTGGCATTCACTCGCTTTGTGGCTGGATGGTGCTGTGTTTTTAAGCTAGAAAAGTCAGCAGGCTTGCCGTTGGGATTTTAGGAATTGCTGACACACTCCCTACATCTCTACTGTGTTCTAAGGACAGCTTGAAGGTCTCAAGACTGTCTTCACTGATACCGTTCAGTATAGGAATGACTGGAGCATGCCCAAGAGAGCAGGTGCTTGAGTGTGCATTAGCTCATCTGCAGGAGCACTTACACAGACTGTGCACATATGGGTAGAACATGAAGCATGCAATGCACGCAACCTGTTCTGAACTTCCTCTTTCAATGTGCTGTGGATGTCAACATGCTGCCTCTGCTCTTGTCTCTGCTTAACAACACCAGGAGAGGGTCAGTGAAGGAAATGGAGTAGAATGGAATAGCTGTTCTGGTTCAGAGAGCTAAGGCTGGGATGTTTCACTTACCCTGGTCCTAATTCTAGAAATACTGAGCTGTGTTCTTCAAGATGCCACATATGTCTTCTCTGCCACTGTGCCAAACCTACAGGATCAAATGACAAAAAATATCCAGTAAGCTGGAGGTTCCCTGTGGGGTATTGCCCATGGTGGTGAGCTGACTGAAGTGGAGTCATTCCTAGGGTGGGTGAGTCATAAAGAGCTGCTTTGTGCACTCCTCACTTGAGCTGAAGCCAGAGGTTATTAACTGCAGCTGCAAAACTGCAGTTACAATAGTAATGTGTCCTATAGCCAAAGCATATGATATCCCTGTTAAAACCTGGTCTTATCCTTCTCTTTTAATGCTCTCCAGACTCTTGTGTTTAGTTTGAATTGTGTTATCCCACGTGCTTTAATTTTCCCAAGTCTGAATAGACACACATCTTTTCTGTGTTTAAGTGTCTTTGTTACATGTCCCTGAGCCACTGAACCCCACAGACCTCTTGTTCAACTTCAGAGGTTGCTTCATGGGCCTCACAAATTGCCCACAGCTTGCTGGTAGGTTTCATAGAGTTACACCCTTTGGGGACAGCAGGACGGTACACTATGAAAACAGGCTTAGCAAAAGAAATCCCCACATATAACATGTGAAATATGACAGACCTATACTAAACATCAGCTTAATGCAATCTGACTCAGTCTGGTCTTATCCCTGTGTTTGGTTCAAGTCCCCAGGACAGATCAAGTCCCTCCATGTTGGCTCCCAACAGTAAGTGGACTCATCTTTGTTGAAGAATTCCCCTTTGTTAAACAATCTCTGTCAGTATTTTGGTCAGACAGAGAACACTGCTGTTTTAACTGATATTACGGCAGCCTGGATATTTGAACTCTCACCCATGGCATGTTTCTGCAGAGATTATCCAAAGTCAGACTGAGGGCTCATTGCTTCCTTCAGCATTCCAGGTAAGGGCTTTTTGGTTGTTTAATCTCGTGTTTCTGGGCATCTCTGCCTGCATCCAGATCTTTCTACCAAACATATGATCCAATTTCCAAATTTTTCTTTTCTTTCTTTTCTTTTTTCTTTTTTTTTTTTTAACCTGTAAACTTTCTGTGCATGAAGGAGCTCCAGGATGATGCAGAAAGTGTGGTATTATACAAAGGGGTGTTGACTGCCTCCTATGGGCTGTTCAGATGGCCTGTAGAATTCACTTTAATATTAACCCCTGACTACTTCCATGCCACCAATTTGGCTTGAAAGTATTGTCAGGCTTTAGAAGCAGGAAGATCTACTTCCACAGGCCTGTTTTCACAGCAAGGTCACAGAGGGAGATTCTTCCTGCTTCTCTTAAAGTCTTTATGTACTGATGTTGTCTGTCCTCTTAAGGAGGAAAATTAGATAGTCTTAATAAGCACTCATTCCAGTGACAGAAGGTGGAGAAGACTGTTCTCAAATCCTGAATGCAAGGGATTGTGTGGTAGAATTTGTGGTGTGGAGGAGATGGTGAATATACGCTGGTATTCTATCAGCAAAGATTAAGTTTCTACTGCAGATTTGATTAAATTATAAATCTTCCTGTTGTGGTAGATGAATTCTGCAGAAGGTTTCCACATCTCCTGATGAGATGATGGATTGCTTTAAAACCATAGCTTTCTTTGGAAACACAAGGCCTGACTTTACTTTATTTATTCATTATTATTATTATTTCTCTGTAGCTTTCAGGAGCTGAAGACATTGATTTGTCTGCTCAAGAAGATTACCAGAACTGAAAGATAGACTGAATTCTCTATGGCTTTAAACAAGAGTAGTCTGACCTAATAGCATAGTTCCTCCTTTGTCTACATGCTAACTCTAGAATTTCATTGTTTTTCTGTGCTTAGCCCCTGGATGTAAGAACTGCCCTCCTTTCCCATGTTTTTACATGAACAAAACATAACGTGCAAGAAGTGTTGCTTCCTTAGAAATTTAAAGAACTGAAGTTTAAATATATTTCTGAATAAGAGGACTTCTTGTGCTACTTTTTGTGTCGTTGTTCCCCTTGTCTTTCTACCTGTTCCTTCCCAGTCCAGATGTTTTAAAGCATTTTATGCATTTTAATATTTTGCAAGTTCTGCAGAGACAGAATTTTCCTAACAAGCTTCTCAATACCTTCTGGACCTTGAGTGAGGAAACAGGTTCCTCAGACCTGCTCAAGGTCTTCAGGTATATACTAGCTTAGTGTGGCTTACCAAGTCAAGGTGCCATGTCTGCAGTCCATGCTGTCAGTGGAGGGAGAAAGGCTTCTCGTGGGCCTTTAGTAAGGCTTCCATACTGTAGTGCCCATTGAGCCTCACTCTCATGGTAGAGATGGCTATGAGGACAATCCACATCTTTTCAAAGCCTAATTTTGGTCCGAGCTAAAAAAAAGAGGAGGAACTGACAGCATACGAACCTCAGAGCCCCTGAAGTAGTGTGGATGTCAATCTGAGATATAAAACTCAAGTCTTGCCACCAAAGGCCCTGGGGATGTTGCAGAGCTGTGTGGGGACAAGGCTGTGGTGTTGTTTGCCTCTGATGGAATTTGGTGATATGCCTGCACTGAAAGCAGAGAGAAGTGTTCATCTATCTAATGTTCCCATGAGGCAGAGCAGTGCTTTTTCTGTTTTACAGATGACAATCTTGACAACAAGTGGAGATTTACTTAGAGGCTAATGGTTGTCACTGAACACCAAATAAATAAATAAATAAATAAAATGGTGTTCAGGAGCTTCTCTGTTTCCGTGAGTTACAGGAAAAATGGTTTTGATAGACAACCTTTCTTGAATCTCTCCCACTTCTGCACTCCTCCCAAAAGTGATGTTTTCTAAGTTGTGCAGAACTGATGAAATATCTCCTTGGAGCAAGGAATGTCTCCCGCTTGCAATCACCAGGCTACTGTGCTGGCCACTCAGCCAGCTTTCTTGACCATTGTTGAGCTGCATGTAACCATTAAACTAAGTTTTTCTGTGAATATTTGATTTGAGTGCCTATGGTACTTCAGCAGAAGCAATTGGCAGTAACGTCTTCCACAAATCGCTCTATTACCACTGACTCCAGACTTCTTTAGATAGTAGCTGATAAAGTTCAAAACATTAATTTCCACCAATAAACAGGATCTGGAAGCCTAGGGAGTTAATAGGGCTTTTTCATCTCAGCCTAACTCTCTGATCTAATTTCAGATAGCAGGAAATATGCCAACTTTAGCCTCTAATTAGAGTTACTCTTTGGAGATTATTTGTAGCAGACCTCCAAGCTTCTTATGACAAAAATGCATTGGCATTGCTGCCAGCATAAATACGTTAGATGTTTGTCATGAAGAGGCCATTTGAATTATGCAATGAATTGTTACAAAGAACTTTAAAATATATCAGACTTCAAGAACAGTTATTTGATCCAGAAACAGTATTTCCATATTTCCCCTGAAAGAGTAAGTGTGGCAACTTTGCCGTCTTTGTCTCTTTTCTTTCAGGTACCAGAATTTTTTTGCATAATAAAAGACGAAGTGATATTAGTAATTCTATTTTATTTTTCATTTGTTCTTTGATCTTGCTTCAGCAAATGCTCTAGGTACCATATTCTGCTGAACTCTGTAGATAGTCAATGAGGATTAGGTCTGTACTCCACCCTAGAACAATTTTACTCTCAGAGGATTGAAAGAGCAAGTTCATTATGACAAAGCAGTTTGTCCATAACATTCTCTTATCAGGGGACTAGCTCCTACCACTGATGACTTTTGCCTTCTCAGCGACTCATGACTCCCAGTGTGTTGGTACTTGCCATTCAGCAGGACTAAGAGTTGCAGAATGGGACCACAGAAATGAAGAATGACTGTGTGGTGGCAGAGGTGTGATTATATGGGTCCTTTCATTGATGTCTTCTCCTCTTGTAGTAGCCAAATTTTGTGCTTCTACCTCACCTTTCAGTCAAGAACAAGCTATTTTATGTTCAATTCCAGTTGCACAGAGGCAATAGTGGCCATGAAGCAGTTTATAAAATTAACCAAGCCTCATATTACCACTGTGAGAAATTCCCTGAGCTTTACAGTGTATCTGAAGTGAGCAGAGTTTCAGTGCTGGGAGCAGAACCACGTCCCTATGCCACTCCTGTCCACCCCTTGCTCACTGAGGTAGGAAAACGTGCCATTACTGATTGCATCTCCTTCTTCCAAACTCCCTGAAGTGCACTGCTGGGGAAATCACAGACTCCTAGAATGCTTTGGGTTGGAAGGAACCTTTAAGATCACCTGGTTTTAACCCCCCTGTTATAGGCAGGAACATCTCCCACTAGACGACATTACTCAAAGCCTGGATCAGTGCTTCCAGGATAGTGGGGACAAGAACAACCCACAGGAGAAAGGGAACTCATGTGTTGGGTTGCTGCGGGTTTTAACTTATTTTTTCATCTGTATTTAAAAGTGGTGTCAGAACAACTTGGGTGCTGTATGCCAGGCATCTCCTCTTCCTATACCCTCTCTTAAACAGACTCTCTGGCCAGCCTGCAGCTTCCAGAGTGATTTTCCCATCAGAGTGCTGAAGATAAGAACTGCACTGCATCACAGTTGACTCAGAAAAAAATGAGGGTAACTGAACTGCAGTATGCTTGAGATAACAGGAAGCATTTTCAAAGCAAAATATTTTGATTTTCCAGTTTTTTGTTAGGGAAATATTTGATGTAGTTGTAAATCCAGTTTCCCAGCAAAACAGTCTGTGGAAAAACGTTATCAAGCCCAGGTCTGTGCCCTTTTTATTTTCCATCTTTAATATGTATCTAAAGATCTTCTAGCAGTCTTTTGTTTTTTCCTCTGTGCTTCTTGTATTTAAACTTAATGTTTTGTTTAACTTGAAACTATGCATAACTGTAGAACTGGAAGAATGACAGAGAAATCTTGCAGGCAAAGTCAAATGAATTTGGGAAGTGAAATGGGTTTCATTTTGATTCTTTATTGCCACTCAACTGTATGGACATTTACACTTGTGTGGTGCTAACATAAAGTGAGAGAGGAGTTCTGAGAGGGCAGTGTTATCTTGCTGCACCGAGTAAATTTAACAGCAGATGTATGAGAGGTGGATTTCACTGTTGTGGAGAAACAGTTTAAAGCAACAGCCTCCTCCTCCGTGAAATTTATAAACAATAGTTAAGAATCCCAAAAGCTGAAATTCACTGCTGAGAACCTGTGCCCTCTTCCTCTGAGCAATTTCAGTGACCAGGCCTGCTGCCAGCCCTGTGGCATCACTCGGGTTACTGCTGCCATGTTGAAGTATTCAAGTGCTGCTTCAGTGGTCATCTTCTCCATCATGTTCCCTGTTGGCACTGCCTGGCAGACTGTGCCAGGATGATGAGCTGTGAGTCCCTGGGCAGGCTGCGAGTGGATCTGGGTCTGTAAATGTCTATGCAAAGCTGAAGGCAATAGAGAGTCTGACCCTTCATTCTTTTTAATTAACCTCTATAGGAATAGACACCTGAGAGAGGGGAATAATTGCTACAGTGACCTGTAGTGCAAGGGTGAAAGAGCTGCCAATCTATGGGAAACTGCAGAAGTGTAAGGAAAAGAGACTGCTAACCAAGCATGAGGAATAGATGTACTGATATCCTTAGGTTTTCAGAAGTCAAAAAATGTCAGGCAAAGACTGAGGATATGACCTTTGCTCTTTAAGACTGTCTTAAGGAAGATTATTAAAATAAAAGCCTCAAGAAAGAAAAGATTTCCCATTCTTCAGCTGCAGACATATGCATGAGGGCAGCAGGACATGCAGCTGCTTCTGCGTGTGAGGCAGTGACCTCAGCTTGCACACTCAGCAGCACAGTGTCACCTGTGCCCCAGCACAACCGCTGGCCTGCAGCGATGCAAGCTCACTGCCAGCATCTCCCTGACTGCTGTTAAAGCTGCTGCCTTTAGATTTTTATTTATTTTTTTCTGACTGCTTATGGCAATCCAAGTGGTCATATGCTACAGCCTTTGCAATCACACATGGGGAAATGAAAACCACTATTGTTGCATGGGGAGAATGGTGCCCTGGTGCAAAAGGTGCCTGGGTACAACAGAGGATGCTGCGCCGCTCCCAAGGGAAACATGGTTAGTAAATCTAAATAAATAGCTGCTTGGTCTCTTCAGAGAAGACATCAGTGAAAACATTTTCTTTGAAAAAGGGTACATGGGTGGATTAGCCAGCGGCATTATTTCAGTTTTGTCTATTGCAGGGAATTGTTTTTTTTCCCAAACTCCTCCAGCCAGCTTAATTTAGAGCAGATTGAAGTTACACTATGGGTTATGCTGGTATTAAATGAGAGTCAGGATTGTGGAGGTGAATTTCAGCAACTCTATCCATTGGGTGTCACTGAAAGTTTGGATCCCAGGAGTAATTCATGAGAAATGTGGTGTAAGGAGCTGTAATTTGCACAGTGTGAAGTGCAAATGCAGGGAGAAGTGAACAGCAGCGAGCAGGGCACTGTAAAATAGCATGTAGTTTTGTCTTATTTCTTTTAGCTGCCTTCCCTCTTTTTCCTTATTTATTTATTTGTTTGTTTGTTTGTTTATTTATTTATTGCATAGAAACTTATGTCTGCATATTTTCTTACTGGTTTGTTCCATGAGGCATACATCACTGCATGTCATCTGTCTGACCTATTAAGTTGCCTCCCTGAACTGCTGTCACCACAGGCAGATAGCTATGGGTGAATGCCCTGGGATCACTCAAGGTGTTTCGTAATTTTAGAATTAATGTCTTTTAATCAATAGAATGTATTGGATTTACATCCAAGTGTCTAGATGGCCTGAAATTTGAAAACTGATCATCAATTAATCAAGTTTTGCATGCTAGGTGATGTTTAACACAGCTAAGTTTTCAGAAAGTGCTAATTTTAAAGGGTGGGATCCAAAGAAAGTTAGAAAAAGGAAAGGGGAAGAGCTCAGTTTTGTAATCTTTTAGTGTGAGTGCCCAAGTGATGAGCATGGATCCTGAACTTTATGTTGACTCCTGCTGCTTTCCAGAATGTCCCCTGGCAGCAGCCTCCCAGGCTGGATCCCAAACTACGAGCATGTGAACTGGGAAACCAGCTGGAGATGCACAATATGCAAGTATGCTTGGGGTGCTCAATGGCTCCACTGTGGGTGAGGCATCACTGTATATTCCCGTGTGTAAGTATGGTTATGACATCTCTCTCTCAGTGCCTCAGTCCTGGGTTCTTTTTCCCATGGTCCCTACAAGTTTCATGTTACTTGAATATAAGAAGACAGAATTTTCCTAACAAGCTTCTCAATACCTTCTGGACCTTGAGTGAGGAAACAGGTTCCTCAGACCTGCTCAAGGTCTTCAGGTATATACTAGCTTAGTGTGGCTTACCAAGTCAAGGTGCCATGTCTGCAGTCCATGCTGTCAGTGGAGGGAGAAAGGCTTCTCGTGGGCCTTTAGTAAGGCTTCCATACTGTAGTGCCCATTGAGCCTCACTCTCATGGTAGAGATGGCTATGAGGACAATCCACATCTTTTCAAAGCCTAATTTTGGTCCGAGCATGTGTTGCTATTTTCTGCTACCCGCAGTGACTCTAGCAAGATCTCTTGGCTAGGCCAGGTCTGCAGAGCTGAGCTCACAGCTCTGCCCAGGGCGGCTGGCAGCCTGTGTTCAGCCCAGATCTGAGCACTGCAGCAGCACCTGGCTGCACCCTGAGCTTGGTTCAGGAACAGTGCAGCAGATGTGATGCTGTGCTGCTGAACACAAGTGTAACGCTGACGGGCTGCCATCACCGCAGTGTCATGTTTTCACACACGCTGTGAATGTCAGCAGCTGAGCACAACAGCCCATGGGGAATGATAAGCTAAAGCTCTCAGATATTAAATCTCCTCTGAAATAGTCTGTGCCCCTGCCTGATGCCCAGGCTGTACTTCTGCATTATCTGCCTCTCCAGACAGGAGAATGTGGCAAATACAAAGTCCCTACTCCATTAAGATCTTTGTCAGTCTTGCACATCTGAAAGATCTGGAGCAGACAATCTCAAGTTTCAACATTTTGTGCTAGCTTTTAACAGCGGGTGCTTAAGGCTGTTCTTACCCCTGGGGTACAAACCAAGGGGAAACAGATTGGATAATTTGAGATTATTAGTGAAAGCCCTTGAGTTGCTCTAAATTGTGAGCACCAGTTTGTGCTGCCCAAATACTCAGCAGAAATGGTTCTTAGAGAACAAAAATCAGAAGTGAATGAAAATATTCTATTTTCTGTGTAGATCACTTGTATTCATGCTAAACTCTGGGATTTTAAAAGCATCTGACTCTCAGATCCAGACAGGCAAGTCCAAGTTTTGAATAGTTTAAATGTTTTGATCACTGTGGTTTCAGTGCAGCTTAATTTTTTGGTATCAAGTACATGATATTCAAATATTTGATAAAAATGAACAAAATGCAACTGTGTTTTTGTAACAATAAAAAATATCTTATTCCCTGAGCAGCATTTACCTGAATTTTCACCAGCTGAAGGCTGGACTCAAAATGATGTACAGCTCTTCGTCTGTCCCATGCACTGCCAGGGAATGGGGCTTTTTACCAGCTTCCTACTGTCTGTTAATTAGCTAAATCCTGTCAGGTTTAAATGCTGCTTCTGAAGCCCCATGAAGAACAGTTCTAGTTCCCTGGCCTGCTGATGCAAGCAACCGGTGCATTTGTTTGTACAAGAGGCAAAGCAGAGGAGTTTACACTGAGCCCCTGTGAGTTTGGTCCGAGCCAGTATCTCCTTGGAGATATTCAAAACTCAATTGGACATGGTCCTGGACAGGCTGCTCTAGCTGGACCTGCTTTGAGAAGAGGACACGGAGCAGATGATGTCCCGAAGTCCCTCCCAGCTTCAGCTGTTCTGAGGTTCTGTGATCACAGAGAGGCTTAGGAATTTCCAGATCTATGGTCAAAATTTTCTTTGTCTCTATGGCCGGTAAGAAAACAGTAAGAGCTCTATTCTGTGCAGCCGGCCTATATTTAAATGTACAAGAGCGTGAAAATCACTGAAATATTGTAGAAATTGAAAATATGTCATTGTTGCCTTTTTACTATTAATTTGAAATTAATTCGATTTATTTATCTATTTCGTGACAGAGGAATAAATGGCTTCTGACTGGAAGGTCTGTTCACAAAGGGAACCCACAAAACTGTATAGGATAGCAACTTCACAAAGGAACATCTGTTAAAGGAAATGACCTGCACAAAGTCATTGCAAGTCTGTTGTTCGCTAACTGACTACCTATTGAGAACTAAATGATGTAAATGACTTATAGTCATTGGCTTTTCATCTCCAGCAAATTGGGCTCAAATCTCTAATTAGGCACCAGGTGAAAATGAGTCTCTAAGGCCTCTCTTCTAAATCTCCTGTTATGCACCATATAAATTAGCACATTAGCAGGCCCCCCTTGAGGGAAAAGCTGGACTAGGACAGCAGGTGTGTCCCATAATTGAGATGCAGAAGCAGAGTAGGGCTTCTGCACGGTGCCAAAGAATCTCATGCCAGCACTACTGATCTGCAATTTCCACAGGCTCTAGATTGGCTCCTGGTTTTAGCAGCTCCATCTCTGATACATCAGGGAAGCCATACAAGAGGAAAAAATATACTTGAAGTCCAAACAATGCAGGATCCCCAGGTATAAAAATATTCGTCCATATTAATTTGATGTAGATGAACTATTTAGAAAACAAGCCAAGGATGGTCTGATTGTGTTTTTTCCTGTTCAAAGTCCACTCAGACTGACTATTCTGTGAGAGGAGGAGGAGCAATCAGGGATTGGCATACTGTTTTGCACAGAGGGTGTTTCTTTCTCAACTGAAGTAGGTAGGTCAGTGAGGAGAGTGAAGTGAATTGGATAAAGTTCTGATAGGGAAGGGCTTCTGTGAGCAGAAATTATATGGATGGAAGAAAAGACTAATCTCTGCTGTGTGTAATGGGAAAAGGAGAGATTTATCTAAACTTTCAAACTTTTTGAGTTTAATTCCTCTGCTATGACATATAGTGTTCTCTGATCTTCACAACAGAAGGAAGTCTGTCCTTCCTACCAGCAGTGGCATGGAACAGGGTCAGAGGAGTTCCTGCAGCTACCTGGAAACTTGCATTTCTCAGCCTGCCGAGCTAATGCAAGATGTCACCAGCTGCAGCGTAAGCAGCAGTAGATAACCATTTGATTCAAAGTTCAGGGCTCTCATACTTTATCTACTTACCCAGCAGAACACCAGAGCAATGTGGCTGCTGTCATAAAGCACTGGGAGATGGTTTCCTGGTGGAGATGTATGCATTCAGAATCGCATTTCTAGAACTCAGCTGAATTATTCCTGTTGACAAAACAGAGCTGATGTGTTGAAGTGAAGCACTGATAAAAACAGTAAGAACACTTTGTTTGCTCTTATCGGGAGCTATTTGCAAACCTGCCAAACTGAAAAACAGTCGTTTATATTTTTCACCTTTTGCTTAGCGATTATAAAATTCTTATTAGAGCATAACCCTTCTACCCTGATGATGATTAAGAGACTATCTCACAAAACTCTGGATTAAATTGATGTGTTCACTGCTTTAATCTTGGGGAAGCAAATTAATCTCTCTTGACATTCTGATGGCTTTATGGGGATGACACAAAGAATTATATTGGCAGAAGGATGCAGCTGAATTCAAAAGCAGTGATCCCAATTAGCTGCCAGTGGGTAAACCCCAACTGCCCTTCAACCCCTCAAAGATGATACATTGGATCCAGTGCAGACTATCTCCTTTGGATCTGACAACGCAAAGTTAAAGCAGGTATTTAAAAGGTATTCCTAAAACTAAATAGATATGTGTAAGTACTGGTGAATATTCATGAGCATGAGCCTAAATTTCATTCAGAAGTAGCCTTGAGTTCGTGAAAACTGGAATTCTCTTTAATAGAAACATTGTCAATATGTTGTTCTTTGTCTCCTGAGGCAGAGCCAAAGGGAGACTGTCTGAAACTATTAACATGAAGAGTAATGACAAGAGAGGAGAGATATGTGAAATTTGAGGATTAGAAAAAGGGAATTAATCCCGACTAACAAATTAGATAGTAGTTAAGCACATGTAGTAGAAGCAGACATAGATTTCTCTAACTCCTCCTGAATGACAGTGTCTCAAATGTCCTAATCATCATGCTGTAGATTCAGTATCTGTTGTTCTTTCTAGCTTAAACATAACTGGGTCAGAGAAAAAGTGATCCCTGGTTTTCTCTATTAACTGTCTTGGTATGGATGTATCTCATTTTTTGTTCCTTTATTGGCTTGAGAAGCCCCATCCAGTGCAAAATAGCCAACACCCCATAGAGAGACAGCTTCATTCTGCAAGAAATGGGTGAGCCAAGCAAATGAGCTCTTCCACTGAGGGACCAGACACAGGCACAGACATTCTCATTGTGAATAATGTGTACCTAATTCTGGGAGTCTCTGTTTCAGCAAATTAATATTGTCTACAAATAATAAACAAATGCATAGGTCATTAATATCAGACTCATGTAACTTCAAGCATTTCAAGGTCCCAGTCTCTGAATAGCTTGAGATGCTGAAAATATAATTTGGTCCTGTTTGTTTGGTCTATAAGGGATATTATTGCATCTGCAGAAAGAGTTGTACCAAAGCTTTTTACAAGGAGGAAACTTGGTGGAAAACTCTGACCTTCTACATAATTTTTAGAGAAGAAAAAAAGAAACTGGAATTCTCTAGAAGTGTGTGTGTATAAGGAATTTTGTTATGTAAAACAAGGTATTTTTACTTGCTTTGTATCAAATTGCATCGTGATTTTTTTCTTGGTGAAGAAGCAGCAGGAACATATAGCATTGTGTGTATGACATCAGTAACATACCTGTGTTTCCTTAGTGGTTTTTGTTTCTTTGTTTGCCATACAAATTCATGGCTACATGCATAACTGCATATGCAGCAGTCCAACAGCTTCTCTGAATCATGTCCCTCTGTTGTCATTTTGATTTGAATTGAGTAGGAAATTGAAGGTGAAATCTCAGCTTTTTTCAGTTGAATTTAAGTCCATTTTTATTTCTCAATGGTCACTTGGTCAACATTTTGTAATAGCAGTAAAAGGTTATGGTAAAATGATTGCTATTGAAAAAGTATTATTTAATTTGTATTAATTTAAATGAATTGAATGGTATCGTGTAACACAAGGGCTTTTACAGAAGTTATTCTCCAGCATGCTTCATATGAAATTCTTACCTTTCAGATGATGATCACATAGGCTATAAGCAATCGTAAGCCTTTTATTGAAGAAAACATATGGCTTGGTGGACTCCCAGCACAGAAAGAAATCACACAATCAGTGAAAAATCTAAGAAGCATTACAATGCTTTTTTAGTCGTTTAGCAGGACCTTAGATAGGCTGAGATACTACATTCACTCTACATGTCCTTTGCACAGAAGGGCAGTTCAGCTTTATGTGGTGGTCAAAGTCAACCCTTAAGGCTTAACAGCACTAATAGATCAAAGAGGTTAGTGTTACCTGAAGCACAGTAATAGGAACTGTAGCAATATCAGAGCCCACAGCCTCAATTCTTCAATCCAAAGAAGCAGGAGATTACTATTTTCATAAATCATTAGGCGATGTAGGAACAACGATGCTATTGACAGTCATGTCATAGAAAATTGTTTAGTCTGTCCTTCTACCTTAAGGTAGGATGGGCGACACATGAACTGTTTCTGGCAGATACTCTCTAACCTGGTTTAAAAGAGCTCTGATGTGGTAGACTCCAGCAGAACCCTAGGCAACCCATTGTTGTACTTCAGTGTCTTGTTCTCCTTCCAGGAGAAAAGTGGTAACAAAGGAGAGCAATTGTTAAAGGCATAAGCCAACTGAAGGGAGGTATTTAAAAATAGGATTCTTTTATGTGGATTATTACATAAGGGACGTCTGAGGGTAGTGGGATGGCTTTGGGATAAAATTGTTCCTGTGGAAAACAGAAAAGGTTTTTACTTCATCCCACAAACTCTGGCATTCTGCATTACTGGAAAGGCTTGGGAATGCAGAAGAAATTATATCCTTTGATCATAGGCCTAACACTAAACAAATCTAACATGGAACTCGAATTGTAGATGTGCTGTAAAGGCTTAGAATACCACTCATGTCTAGATTAAAGTGAGAGTTCTTGAATAGTTTCTTCTTTCATTTCAAAGAAAAAAATCTTATCTCTCAGAAAAATCAAAACAAGGAATAAAATACTTATCTCTGACTGCTTTTTATGTAGTTCTGCATTGTAGGCCAAGATGTAAGGAAAGTGTTTACAACGAGTCACTAACATATTCATTGGATCCCAAAGTGTTCTGTGAAAAATGCTGTAGTACAAAAGCAATTACCATTCATCATTACATACAAAGGAAGTAGCATTATTATCAGGTGATAACGTCTTGAGAAATAATACATTAGCACCAATGATAAAAGAGCACCTTCTGCATTGCTACTACTGTTATCTCAGGAATTGCTTGTGTCTTTTTTTCTTTTGGATAGTTCTGCTGTCCAAATGAGTTTTGACCTTAGTAAAGAGCACAGTTTTCCAACAGAGAATGTTAATTTTCCATAATAATTAAAAGCATAGCTATTGCAACCTCTGGGTGTGCAAAGTGGAAACATTTGCTTGAAGTCAGTCCTTAATAAGAGTATAGGCAAAGTGAGATAATGGCTTCTGCCCAAGTGAAATTCAGGCCATGCAGCAAAACTGTTTCTCTATATCCTACCAATTACTTGTCAGACCATAGGATAAAGGCTGCCCATGGAATGGACCAAGTGCACCTTGTAGACTGTTTTAGGATGAGAGAAGAGGACAGACAGGGGGGACAATGGCAGCTAGTGGGATTCAAAGAGTTGATATAGGTTGGCATAGCAGTAGAAATCAATATATTAGCTTAGGGCTGAGGTCAAAGAAACAGGAGCCTTCATCTGATGATGAGGCAAGGAATATCAAAGGAAAACGAACTGGCACGTATCCTTTGCCATGTAACTCATTTTATATAGCTCAAAGCTCATGAATGTGTCTTCTGTATTAGTGAGCTAGCTGGTGGAACCTGAGGCACCTCCGATAATACCATTGCCTTCTAGGAAATTCTGGTGGAACTGTTGAGATGATTTGCATAGTAATTTGCCCTGACAATAAACAACATTTCCTGTAGCTGCCCATATTTTTTTTGTCAGGGTAGCTTGAATGTGTTCTGATGTGCCACCTCAGTGGAAATGACCTGATCAAGAGCAGGCACAGGAGATAACATTCACTGAGCTGTGGTTGTGAAAGCATACATCCACTTTTTTTTTCTTACTTCATTCAGTGAGTAAATCCATCAATTTTGGATCCTGCTGGCAATGTTATTTGAATAGATGGTGTGCTCCTTCCCCGGCCTCGGTGTAGCAAGTAAGTGAAAGCTGACTCTACTGCTTCTAGAATTCATCCTCTAGGGGTACCTCTATGCAAGTTCTCTTCAGCTGCTTTCTAGATGTTTTGGAGGGTCTTTTATTAAAAGCTTCATGCATTCAGACAGGGTGGTCTATTTGAATTTGGTCTGGAATAGTTGGAGAGGAATGACTGTCATGCTGCTATCTATGCTGGAGAACCTTGAGAAATGACTTCACAGTTTTTAGCTTTCTGTTTAGCCTTTCACTCACAAACTTTTCCTCAAAAACCTGAATTAGGAAGGGTTTGATTTGGAAAAAATTTACATTTTGGTGCTGTGAAGCTGAGGAGGAAAAATACCATGGAAAACATCTCTCCTTTAAGGAGACGCATTTCTAACTCTTCAGTAACAGCACGTTTATACTCGTACCAACACCTTTTATTCTAAGGAGTGATTTAAATTAATTCTGAAATTCAAGTTGATCAGAATGATAACATCTTACTAAGGTGTTGCATAACAGCATGTGTTAGCATAGAATTTCCTGATGCTTAATTTCACTCTGGGTAAACTACACCTCACGAAATTCTACAATTTCTGTACCCTTCTGCTGTCAAGAGGTAAATTTGATGATGTTTCTTTACTGCTGCCTCTCTAGAGCTAAGCATCAGCTCTGATGCTAGTATAGTGTCCTATGTTTGAAAAAGAGCTAATGTAAGTATTTTATCAGTACAGCAATAAGACAAACCAGTCGTGTTTTCAAAAGTGAAATTCTAAGTGGATGCCCATATCTTGTATGTTCTGTGTCTGCCACCTCTGTTTTGGGTACGTCTGGCACCTACAAAGTTGTTTCTACAGCAAATATTTTCTTCCATGATAATGAAGAACAGTATGTATAACAAGTATAAAAACCTCCAGAGATTTTTCTTGAGATAATGTGTTTTTAAGTAAATTGAGAATTTAGAAGTATAGATGCCTGTTGGAATTTTTAGCACATTTTCCTACATTTAATATAATAGATCCTGAAATTATATTTCTTCATTGATTTGATGACCGAAAGATTTGTCCTTTATATGTTCAGCCTTTGATAATAAAATATATTATTGATATGGCATACAATGGATGTACTGGTTATCCAAAATGACAGGTTTTATACCAACTGTTTGGAAACATAATTTTCTTATCTTGCTGTAAATTCCACAAAATTACACTTACTCAGGTTTTAAAAGATACATCAATTTTGTATTTGTAATATACTTCTTTGCTACTGCATTTGGAGACGTCAGCCATCAGTTGTGTTAACTTTTTTTTCCACGTTTCAATGTTGTTCCACTCAAACTGTGTGTATTTGTGTGCATGTAACTGGAGGTAGCAGCAAAATACACAATTACTGAAAATAATACTTTTTCATAATCAGATGAGAGGTTATTTATGCTCAGCTAGGTTTTAAATGCGTTCAACCTAGCAGTATTTGCAATACTGCTACAAAAAGTTGCAGCAATCTTTGAAAACCTGCAATTCCAAATATTAAATGCTATTGAAGATAGTATCCTGAATCCTGGAAATTCAAGGGTACAAATTAACTTTGCGTAATTTCTCTTAATTGAACTACAATAAATTTAAAAGCTTTCCCAGTCCCTAAAACTTTTAGGTGCTGCCAGCTTATTTCTACCCCATTTAAAGAGAAACTCTGGGCACTTCTTGTCCAGGGAAATAGTTATATATCTTGTGTGACTAGCAATGAATTCTGCAGTGTTTAGGCACAATTCTTTTCTCATCTCCATCTCTCTCTCTTTGCCTATATTATTTATTTATTATATATATATCAGTGTGTTCATCTCTTAGCTAGAAGCAAAAACCTCTACAGTCACATGTGGTCTGTAACTATCTGTCTTTTAAGTTTCATGTGCTTCTCCAGAGTATTACTTTTCGTTCAATTTATTCACATGCTGTTTGTTGACTGTTGTGTTAAGCACTGTACAAACACAGGACGTGAATTAATTCCTTCCCTCTGGTACTGGGTACATGTCAATTATTTAGTATGGAAATCCTGTTCTTTCCAAGCACCCAACATAAAGGTCAAGCTATTTATAGATCACAGCTGAGCTGTAGTTTCTTGTACTAGTTGATAAAGGAATCAAGGAGGATGAACCCAGGTCAAATTCATGTCCCACACAGCTCTGAGGCAGGCATCCCATCTCAGAGTCAGGGATCTCAGACCACCAATTTAGAGGTGGTTTCTTAAGGTGCTTATTGCCATGGTGGCAGCCAGCATCATAATCTATGAACTAGTCAGCTTTCCCCTCTCCAAGTGACTGGAGACTCCGCTCACCAAGTGAGTGGTGGGTTTCTAGTTCTCTTTGTTTTAAAATGTGGAGTCATAGCCTCTAATTGTGTCTATTATAGATGCAGCACTTCCAAAAGGGATGTGCAAAATGTCATAATCTCTGCAGTGTAGCTCAGAAAACTTCACCTGGGTACCAGGTACTGTAGGGCCACAGTTTAGCACCATGCTGCATGATGCTGCTAGTCCCAAGTTACAGTTACATCCCTTATCTTCTGCTGGCTTGGAGGTAGTGAGTAGAAGTTAGAGTTTGGGCTGAAGGGATATGCCAGGGTCTTAGATTAAGTTGATAGCTGTGGTTAAGGGGAAGTGGGCTAATAACTGATACATGCTGATACATCAATGAGGAGGAAAGACTGAGAGGGCTGATTAGCTTTCTGTATGGTGGGGAAGTAGAGGCTGCAGGAGGATCTGTGCTTTGCTTTGTGTCCATGTGGATCTCAGGAGAGCAGTGGAAGCAAAGGGGCTGCTCTGTGGATGAGGACACAGCTGGCTAGTCTAAGGCTTCTCAAAGGAAAAAAATCTGACAGGCTTCTAATTGGTTTCTGCTACTCTTCAGGGATCTGTGATATCCATGCATATTGAGAACAAAGAATGCAACTCCCAGAAAATATTTAGAAATTTTTTAGAAAATAGGGAATTCTTGTTTAACCAAGAAGTTATTCAATAGCACTTGCAGTTTCAGCTGATGATTTTAAGTGCAATTCATCTTTAGGAGAACTTTGTCTTTACCTTGTCTTTCATGGCAATATCCATGAGTACTGCAGGATAAATGACTTATATGACACCACTACGAACTTTGCAGAAGCTCATTTTATTTCTTTGCAATAAGTAAACATGCGCTTATATACATTATGGTATTAGCTGCTATCCAGATATGTCACCTTTGCATTCTCCGTATTGAGTTCAAGGTAAATACCTCGAATGTTCTTTTGGCATTTTTTCTGCCTCCTCTGGGATGTGCTCCATGAGCATTTTCTGCTATGCAGTTTTTATGTTAAGCTGATCAAATGTAGAAAAACCATTAGGGAGATGAGAGGCCAAGTCACACTGAAGTAAAAATGAACAAGAAATGCAATATATACATCACCTTATGGATTCTTTCCCATATCACATTTAATAGTGCCTGCTTCCAGAGGTCCAGGTTTGGGGCAAGCTAGTGTGAACTGCCATAGGTAATAAATGGATAGGATATTGAGGTAAGCAGAAACAGACTGGAATATGACTTCAATTTCATGCATATGTTTCATTAAGCCATGGTTTTCCACACAGTTCTCTTTAGCAGGGCATTTGTCAGTATTCCCCATGTGATTGCTTGGATGAATAAAGCATCTCCACAAGCTGCAACAGTCATGATATTGCCTTACTCTTTGTGTTGAGACATTGAGGGGGCTTGATTCATGTGTTCTGGCTGATAAATACAGTGTGACTCCTTGAAAAAACACAGCTTGCAGAACAAACACAGCTTTCATAACAAAGCGCCTTTGTATTTGATTTGTTTGTAGATATACCTGGATAGAATGCATAAGGAATGAGGAATTGTGACACTTTGGAGACGACAATGACATTAGAGGATGGGATCACATCATTACATTCTTTATCAAACAGGTCAAGAGCACAAGAGTTCTGATGGGTCATATGCTCTTACCACTGAGTTGGAACTGGAGATTTACATCAACTGTAGTCTTAAGTCAGCCTAGGGTTGATGATGATAAAAAGCTCTGTGATGGCCTTGTGAACTTAGCTTTGCATATCTACTTTGTGATAAATTTGAGGACTTTAGTTCCTAGGTCAAAGAAAGAAATCTGTGGTAAGTTTGTGTGTATGTGATTTCTAGTTTGGCACTGGTAAAACTTCCATCAAGGCTGTTGTGATATGAGTGCACTGTCAGTAAGACTCTCAGATACATGCAGCATCTAAATTTTTTTACCAGAGAGAGAGAGAGAGAGACTGAGCTGTCACTATTACAAATTATCAACACCATCACCTCCAGGCAGTGGAACTGTTGTTTAGGGAATTGAGGTATCCCAGCACTCTCCTTTGGAAGAGACAGACAGGGCTGTTAGAAAAGAGAGCATCATGCCTGAGAGCCAGGCCTGTAAACAGCCAGAGACTTAGAGCTGCAAGCGGCTGTGCTGACACGAGTTGGCCTTGAGGCATGTCAGCACAGCATGTGAAGACAGCAGCCAAATGTCCCTTGCTGTGCCTGTACCCAACCATGTGTTCAGATGCATTGCCTCTTACTTCATCTGTGATATCTCGAAGTATAGATGCTTCAACACCTTATTTGCTTTTTTTACTTACTTTGCTTGTTGGCGACAGAAGTTACAGGTACAGTCAGATGGTATTCTGACTGTAATTAATTCTGCTATTTATTAAAAAGCAAAAAGGAAAAATGTGAAATGATAACCCACCAGCTGGCAGGGTTCAAAGATAATTCTGCATGGAGACTTCTCGACTGGAGAAAAACAAGGGAATGTTCTTGTGGATCACACTGGAGAGGATGCTCCCTTCCTGGTTTAAACAGGGAAAAAGGTATATGGAATAAAACTGGAAGGTCAAGGTTGGTGTGGGCAGGCAATTGGAAGATGTAAGTTAATGTGTGTGAGAAAAATGAGGTGAAAAAGGGAGAGAGTGCAAAGCCATTCATTCTTAACAGAACAAGATTGGTGGGCGTTGTGCTGAAGAAAACTCTTTTCTGCACACCTTGTTTCCCTTAAATGAGAAACCATTTGAGAAGGCTTTCTTGTAAGCTTATGGGTACATTGTATACAGTGCAGCTTCTGCAGTCAGAGGAACCTCCTGTAAAGTATCTTATTATTTCCAGACAGAATAAGAAGAACAGTCATTTCCAGAAATGAGAGCACTGCATAATTATGGGGAATGAGTTATGCATAATGTATACACACTTCTAAAATAAAGATTACGTGCTGCAGATATCTACCTGGTATTAACTTGACCAAAGGTAGGAATCTGTTCAGTGGTAAGCAGGAATCAAAACACTGATAGAGTTGACGATTTTGTAGAAGGTGATGAGAAAGAACTATCAAAAGAGGAATTAGGTGAGAAAATGTGTTGGCTGTCAATGTCATTAAAGGTGAAATCTTACAATGAAGCATCATGTATAAAGATGCTGTTTCTGAGAAGCAGGATTGCTTCGCACAGGGAAGAAGAGGAGACGAAAGTTAGTCAGAGCTGAGTTGCTCACAAAGAAGAGCTACAGGCAGGCCTGGTTTATTCCACCTAGCAAAAATACCAGGTGAGGGAACTTGGAGGGGGAAAAAAATTTGGGGAATCTGAGATCACAAGTTGGCTGAAACAGTCATTAGAAACAACTCCTCTCTTAGCATCATGATGTCTCTGAAATGGTGTTTTGCCCCAGATTTTAGAGGAAATATAGTAACCAGGCTCTTGCACCATAACAGATCAGAAGACAGAAGCCTTGCTTCAAACCCTGTTATGCATCCTGCTGTCACAGCATGCATAAGCCATGATGGCAGCTGGCACTCATGGTATGTTTTCCAGGGCAGTGTATGTATTAGTTTACGTAATAGACATTGGATCATATGGCCTGACCCACAGGGGGTGCATAAAGCCCAAGCAAAAACTTCTCCCTCCCCTGTGCTGATTTTTGTCATAGCTATTGCATTTCTGGGACTCTTTATGCTAACTTTGTGCTCTAGGGGCTATGTACTTGATTCTTGAAGGGATAAATGATACCTGTTAGATGGCTTAGTTATAAGTTGCTCTAGACATTTTGCTTGTCGCTAGCTCTTTATTAGCTAGTAATAGTAATATATATTTTATATATATAT
>VXAB01002577.1:49289-75128 GCA_013399175.1 Odontophorus gujanensis | reverse complement strand
CCCCCCCCCTTTTTTTTTTCCCTCTTTGAAGAGGAAACAGTTTGTGAAGGGAATGGTTGTGCCTATTTGTAGAATCTAGTACAGCACTGACAGATTTCTGTTGGAAACTTCCAGAGCAGTAGCACAAGTCATGTTTGCACAATCTCATAAATTCTTCCCTGGTCTTGGCTGGATGGGTAAGTTCCTCAGGAAATCCCAGTTCCATTGCTAATATGTTATGGTGAAGCCATGTAACATGTTCACTTCATTTTAGAGACAAACTCTTGGATCACTATTTACTCCTCTGCAAATTCAAAGACTTCACTGTTTTTCTTATTGGAGGAGGCAATCCAAACATGTTCTGGTAAACTGGGTATTGATCATAATCCACTGTGCCAGGATTGCTGCAGCAGGGTGGTTTTGCCTTTCAAGAGGGAAAACTGTCCCCAGGCATCTTCCATCACCCATTTTCTGACTTTAGAATGAAAGGAATTGGACACAGTATTTAAGTCTGCTGTTTGTTTGCTGCTTGCAAAATTTCGCTCTTCCAAAAGACTTGAACGAGAGTCACAAAGGGAACAGTCCACAATTTCTAGCAGGTTAAACTCAGGCAATAGAGATTCTGCCATCCACACTCCATCTGTGTGAGAACTGTAGCCTTGATCTTAACCTACAACATAGAGAACTACCTTTTTTTTCCCCCTACTGGGAAACATTTAGGAGGGAAAAGTCTTTTCTGTCCCCTTCAAGACTAAAAAAAGAACAGAGTTGCCAGTGGAGAAGAGATGGAGGGTCAGCCATCTCCAGGCCGTGACACTATCTTCAGTGAAATAGCACGGAGAGGCAATCTCAGTACAATTACAGGAATGGTTCATCTTATGGGTGTGGGTTTCTGTCAGAGCAGATACGTAAAGGGAAAGCTGGCACTATGCTCCACTTTTACAGAGTGTAATCCTACTAGGGCAGGGTCACCACAGCTTTCCATTCAGTTAACCCTGGGAATGTGGCAGTTTGTTTAGTTCTTACCACACTCAAAAAAGAATTTCTGCCCTGTGAATAAAGAAGGAATGCTTTGTGCAGTCACTTGATTTGTGATTTTAACAAACAACCCTTGAGACAAGTTGCCCACTGAACAGGCAATTCACATCATCCCAGGAGGCTGACATGAAACCTGAAATATACACTGTGGTACTGTCTGAAGAGGGAAAATTCAACTAACTATACTGACAACCAATGCATTTTTTCCTTAAGTCCCAACTTCTGGAGTCACATCATCTGGCTTTCTCCTTACTAATGAAAAACTAAGGTTTTGTTTTCATGGCTGCAGAGCAATCTCAAAAAAAAATAATCAAACAAATAAACAAAAAAAAAAAAGAAGCATGGGAATATGGCCTTAGGGCTCAGCATGCTCCTTAGCTGGTAAGAGCATCATACTCCTGAACATGAAGTCCTGGGAGAAGCAAAAACAAAGGATGTGGTGAAAGATCTCGGGGCACCTTACAGTCAGGCATTGCTTTGTTACATGCATATTGATAAGAATTCACAAAACACTTGCAGTTGTTTAGCAGGATAGTTAACCAACGTTAGTGGAAAAGTACCGTTTGTAAGTAGAAAGGTGTAAGAGGACTGAAAATACATTTCAAAGCAAAGAATCACTAATTTAGGTGTTATATTGTTGGGGTTTTTTTCTGAGTATTTTTAAATACTTGGGTATCAAAGGTGACCAGTTTTGACCAGTTTCTTCTTAGTAGGAACTGAAAGTTCAGTTCCACCAGGAAACTTTGTAAACAAACTCACATTGTATAGAAGATTATTTCTAAGCCGCGTTTAGTGGTACTTCTTGAATAGAACATGAGGATGATGCAAGATAAGAATGCACTTCTCAGAATACTTTGTTGTTTCGTCTTCAGTTCCTTTTCTGAATCACAGACTACGACCCATACAGAAGCTTTCTGCAGTACAATATTTTGTAGAACATAGTATCTGTGTTAATTATCAGTAAATAATATTCTTAGAGTATCTGACATGCACACAGATCCTAACACTTAAAACCATCAGCTCACTTATTCCATTTCATCCCACAGTGAAGAACTCCAGGATTCCCACTAGTCTTGGTTATAAGAATACACAGTAGTTTGATGTTACTGATGCAGCAGAGTGCTCCACTGCCAGCACTAGGGGTACAGCAGTTGGCTTCTGACATTGCTGCAAGGCTGCAAACCTCCTGTGGGATTTCCACTGCAGGAGCACAGAGCATTTCTTTAAGGAGTACCTTTCCCAGACCCAGCAGTGACAGTGGAGCTGGTGATTGCTTTTGCATGACCTCCAGCACTATTTCCCTTCTATCTCAGAAGTTCAACCAGCAGAACTCTCATGGGACTGCTCCTTCACAGAGCAGTAACAGTCAAGTTAACCTGTTCTAACAGTAGATTTCTTCAGCACTTTGTGTCAACAAGCACAATGGTTCACAAATTTCTATACCACCAAAGATTTCTGATTGCTAGATATGAAAGCAGTGTTTATGGGTTCATAGAACCATAGGACTGGCATTTGACTACAGGAAGAAGATAAGGCCTGTGTGGATATCCTGACTTTGTCCAGCAAGTCTCTACCATTTCTGTAAAAAGTTTTAGCCACTGGTATTTTCTCTGTCCTCCCTCTATCATGCTCTGTGGCCTCATCTCCTGAGAACAGCAAATCCTACGGGACAGTGGTGTAGGTTGGGGTTGGTTGCTTACACATACGTAATTCTTTTCAGTGCTGAGAGAGAGTTTTTGGCATGACATCATCCTTCCTGAATTTATAGAAACTAGAATATAGCTGAAGAAGCCAAATTTACCAGGCAGGGTTTTAGCAGCTGTTCCCAGAAGGAGCTGGGGAATATTTTCTTAAGCCTCAGCTGAAAAACAGAGTGGAACAAAAAGAATTAATTGAAAGACTTTTTTGGCGAGAAAGGAAAAGATTTCAGAGAAAAAAAAATAAATCATTTGCTCTAATGCAAATCTAGTCTTCAGGTAAGCAATGTTCTCCTCTCCCATAGTGTTTGATGGTCATAGCTTTAAAAAAAAAAAAAAGGAATATTTACATTTACATTTTGTATCATTTCTTTAATTCGTCTGAATCTTCAACAAACTAGAATTAGATAAACATGCCTCTTAAGGACTCCAGGTGGCCAGCAAGATGGAAATCTTTATTTGGTGAGTGTTCTGTCACCTTAAATGAAAACAAACTTCAGCTTGGCCATCATATTAAAATAAAATTTCCTGATGATTTGTGAGGATGAGTTTTCATTCACTATGAAATACTCTGTTTCTAGTAATATTCACAAATCTCTGGTCCAATAAAAGTTTGGTCCTACAAGTACACAAGCTGAAAAGAAATAATTTGTTCAGTGATTAGGACACCATCCTACTGTTGCCCAAAAACATGATAGGTACCTCAAATGAGTTGGGAGGCTATAGTGGAGTAGATGAACAAAAAGTAAAAGCACAGGTCCCAGAGATAAAATGGGCCTGAAAACCCAGCCTCAGCCTGAATATTCCACCAAGGTGTGATTCAGCCATCATTGGAAGCAAGCAACACTCATACCCGTGTTTGGGATGTACCAGCCTGGTTGGTGTTTGGGATGTACACAGTCAGCCTGTTGCACATGGCCCTTATCCTTGCTCTGCCCAGTACTGGTGAGAAGCTGCCAGCCTCCTGTCCACCACCCCAGCACCTGCATGGGACGTGAGGAGGGACTGCTGCCCACACAAGCAGGCTGGCAGCTGAAATTACAGTGCCTGTCTGGCTGCGGCCTTAACACCATCTCACCTCTCTGCACAGCCAGTGAAAAGCTGACCAAGAGCCAAAAAGACAGGCTCAGAACCGGAAATTACACATAAACTTTTAAACAAACATTTGCACAGAAATAATGACATTTAAAGACCAGTTAGAACTGGCTTGCACTGAAAATTTGTCTGCATGACTGCCATCAATTCAAGAAACACCTTTTAGTTACTTGTGTAAAACAGAAGGTGTTCTCAGACTGCGTTGTATTTATTTTTAACTCACAGAGTTCAATAATTGTCTACTGAGAGCTAGTGGTTATAGGAGCAGAAAGATTGCCTTCACTGACAGCTGCAGTCAGAACCATTTATTAAATGCTCCAGTGCATGGGAGCAGTATGGCCTGGTGAACAGAGTAGTGGTGTAGCACCTTGCCCTAAAGTGGAAGTAGACCATACAAAATGCAGCATTTGGGGACCCAAATTCTATTTCTACAGAACTACTCATTGCCCCCATTGCCTCATGCAGAAGAGCTAAGACTTTTCCTCCCAAGCTCCATACATTACTTCAGTTTTCCATCCTCACCATCTGTCCTATCCATGAGATGGGAGCTCTGATATCAGGTCTGTTTGCTATGTGAAGTAGGAACTATGCCCTAAAATTTCTAGAAGTCTTGCATTACAGAACGCTATCAACATCTTAGGAAATATTCTATTAGTAAAACCCAGAATGGGCAACAGATGTACATATTTGCAGGTACAAACAAACAAAAAATAAAAGATGGATGTGAGTGAATGTCTGGGAAAAAAAATCAAGTGAAAAAAAAATTATAGAGGAGGAAATTGTTTATTGCACTGATGTGTTACAGTTTTTAGCACTTATTTAATTCTGAGCAAGCAAATGTTTCCAGAAATTTCAGCAGTTTTTTGCATGAAGCACTCTGCTTTGCCAAAAGAGAAGATGTAGAAGCTCTCCTCTGCCCATTGTCCAAGTAAAGAAGAGAATTAAAATCTACTGAAAAATATACTGGAGAAGAACAGATTGAAAACTCAGCTGGCTTCAGAGACAAGCTCTCATGGAAACAAGGACATCTGTTGTTAAATGGCACCTACTGACTAGAAACTCCAGACAACTTGTCTTCTGAAGTCAGTTTCTGTTTTGCTAGTGAAGTCTGCTCAGGAGGGCTGAGGTCACCACATATCTCTGCAGTCCAGTCCATCACTTCTTTGCTCACTAGCTGTCCTGGAAACTGAACAAACTCAGGCTTTACAGTTCTCATCAGCTCTGAACATACACTGACACTGTCCCACAGCCAAAGAGAAGCATTCACCAGGCCTTGTTACCCACTGCTAAGTATATCACTGCAGCTTCCCTGATGTGTGGCACTTGCTATTGAAGCTGAAACAAAACCTTGAAGTGGCACAGTAAAGGAGCAATGTTAGAAAAATGTTGGAGCCAGACCCCCATCAGTAGTTGTTGACCAGCACTATGGTAAGCTGCACGTCTCAGCATGCTAGACACCAAGCCTCTCCATTTTGATATTAAGTAGTGCAGCTGCCCCACTGGGACAGATACTTCCATATTAGAAGTATCTACCAGAGGTCCAAAGGTCCAATATGTGGGGTTTTTTTTACCTTGAAGGTTAATATTTATCTCATTTAGCAGTATGTAAGCCGGAAATGATCATTACTCACCCAGAGATGTAAGCAGCATAGAATCACAGAAATGCCAGCTTCAGTCAGATAAATGTGTTGATTTTTTTCATAATTGAGTCTTCTTAGGTTTCACATTTCCACTTACCTTTTAAGCACATGTTCTTACATCTCAGTCCCAAAAGCTGAAAATTCATTTTGCTGCTTCTTGAAAGTCAAAATTCTGACAAAGTGACAGAGGCAAGAACTTAATGAAAAACATGAAGTATCAGGAGACTGGCACTTTGGTAACACAGACAATACTGTATTTCTTGATGATGATTCTAGGAACCGGTCCCTGGACAAATCCAACACAAACTTCCCAAATGTGAAATACTTCATCAGACTTAGTTGAACCTGGCCTGTTTCCCTTGCCTTCTCCTGAAGGACTCCCTTGTTCTTTCATCTGCAGTATGCAGATATTCAGGATATTATTATTCTCTGAAAATCTTCTTAAATTACAGGGTATTTGACATCTTTGGACATGTATTTTTGCCTAGATAGATAGATAAAACCTGGACTCAAAAGAACTCTAAAAAAGCAAAGGGGTGAAGAAAGAATCCCAGGTAGATTATTATTTTCATTTTCTTATTCCCCAACAAGCTAATGGAGGATTTTGACACCATGCCTTTTCAGTGCATTTCTGGAGAGAAAATCCCTCCTATTCTTTGTTAGAGAATGTAATATTCCCCTGACTTTTCCTAAAAGATGCACTGGAAAAGACACAGGTTAAAGAACAAATGTAATTCACCTTGGTTAATGTACCGATTGACTAACAACAAATATTTGGTACATGCCAGCTAAGTTTCTGCTGAAAATGAAAAGTGAGTCACTTTCTGTTGGCACCTTTAGAACAAATAAAACTGAGGTCCCTGGAGACCAGGTAAATAAAACATAAATAAAATGAAGTTTCTGGTGCCAATCAATTTAGGAGGCGGAAGGGAATTAAATCTCTCCAGTCATGAAGAAGCAGCATTCATTTCTCTCTGACAAAAAGCTAGTATATCCTACTCGTATACTCAGGATTAATCATCTAGCCAAGCATGAGTTCAGGAGTGAATTATTTTCCATCTGAAACTGAAAGAGTCTGTCAAGGCTTGGACACAAGATGGGGCAGAGGGGAAGTATGGCATCTCCTGCAGAAGTGTGGGGAACAGTTATCTGTTTGCAGTCCTCTGGGTGTTATATTTATCTCAGGTTTTATTCAATACATCTCCCATTGCTCTGAATCCTGGAAACAGGTACTACGTAGGTTGCTCCGAAAATAATGTCTCCTATTTATTTCCATGGAAAATACAATAGGTACAAAGAGCACAATGATAGTATATGCTAGAGAAAATTCTCAGCTATGAAACACTGTTTTTCAACATAGTCACCACCATGAACTGTGCATTTTTGCTAGCGATGAAGAAGAACCTATATGCCACATTTATAACAATCTACACCAGCAGAGGAGACCCACTATCACTGTCACCACTGTTGAAATGCACCACCCACCACCTCACTGTGCTCACACCTAGTGATTTGTCTCCATAAATGTTTACCAAGCACTAGTGAATGTCAGTAGATATCATTTTTTTCTGCATGGAGGAATCCAGTGACACACCTTCGCTTCATCAGCACTCCCGTGACAGATACCATTCTGTCAGACTGCCCCTCCACTGCCATCTGTCACACAGTAGCAACATTCAATGAGATTTTAATGGGAAGGTTCCACCCCTACTGCTGTACCACCAACATTCGCCTCTGACATCGTGGACCAGTATCATAAAATAGGCATTACTTTCTGCACAGCCCTCATAAATTTTTTATGTTTATAGAAGTGTTTATAGTTATATAATACTGCTACTAATTCTGACGTGAATGACATCACATGACAATACATTCTTCCCTATGAACACAGCAATAAAATTATGTCAATAAGGGAATGTTGTACCTGTCTGTGGATTTCAAGAGCAACATCCTACTGTCATCAAATGTCTACACTGGAGAAAGACTACGGACTGAGAAAGACACAGAATTAAAGTTGTAAAATGTTTGAATGCAATAACTTTTAAAGACTCTCAGAAAAGAGAAGCCATACAACATCATCAAAGTAGTAAAGTATGGGTTTACTCCATACCAATTTCAACATCATCCAGTAAATTTTGAAAGATTTATTAATTCTATCCAAGTTTCAAGAGCTTATGGGTGGGTATCACAGTAATCTAGTGTTAAATGTATGTCTAAACTGGGTTATATGGACTGGATATGTAGAGGAACAGTCACTTATGTGGTGCTGCTGGATATCTCAGGTCTGATGGAAAAGGTCACCCTAACACCTGCAGCCAGGGCAGTGTATCTACTACAGCTCTGCCCTTAGACCTGGTGTTTCCTGAATGCCTGGTGTTGTTGGTTTTTTTTTACTTCTTTTCACTTGTATTTTTTGAGAAAGGAAAGGCTGGCCTGTGTTAGATGTTACATGTTGTTGATTTTAGCCAAATACCAGCATTCGCAATCTTGTTGAGTGTTAGGCACACTATTCTCACACAAATATTGCTGCTATCTCCCCCGAATACCACAAAGCTGTGCTTGCCCTTCACTGCTCCATTATCAAGAGAATTATGTGCCCTTGAGCTTTGCAATTGTAACAGAGCCCTGAGAGCAACCATTCTTAAAAGGGACTAAAAGCAGCCCCTCTTCTGTAGCCATTTGGCTGGTTGCAGGGCACCCAGCAGCAGCTTGCTCAGCAATACATGAGGGATAGGGCTGCGATTTGGTGTGAGAACTGCACCACTTTGTTGTAACAGCTATGTAACCTCAAGGGAAGAAGGGAGCAAGAGAAGCGCTGCTCACCATGCGCTGCCTCCTGCCGTGCCTTTACGTGTCACTGCTTCAAGTCTTCCAACATAGATGAGGAGAGAAGAGCAACTCAGAGTACTAACAGTCCCCCTGCAGATTTATTGCATACCTATAGACAGGGCTTCAAACCAGCATGACAGCGTTCTAGGTTTTTTAAAGCTTTAGAGTCCTCTTCTTTAGGACAAAGCTGAGCACCTTACCAAGGCCTTCTCCAAATGCACTGTAGCCCCAGCAGGGGAAAGGTCGTGGCTGAATCCTACTGGGCTGGGTGCTAGAGGAAAGAGTCCTGAAACTAAACAACTACTGAGGCATATTTGAAAGCAATGTCTTTCCACATTTAAAGAAGTGCCAAAGTAGCCTTAAAAAGTTGTCCTCTCCCAGACAAAGCTCAGCAAGATCTATCTACTAATAATGGCTTTCAGAACTAGGCTAAGAAGAAAGAATTCATGCATGTGTTTTAGCACCTCTCCCTTTCATTGTGCATAATTTGTTTGCACATCTATGACATTTATGTAGATGAATAGCCTAGGGAACTGCAAAAGGAGTATAGATCTTTGGAGGTGTAGATCAATACATTTCAGGTGAGATGTTTCAGATTTTCACTGAAACTTCCCTGATAGAATTGGACCTTCTGTTTTTGGGACTGATGTAATACTAAAACTTCATTATGAAAGCTCTGTCCTGTCAATCATATTTTGCGCCAGGAAGCAGGAATCAAATACAGACGTGAATTCTTCCATCCATACAGAAGAATCCATTAAAATGGTATTTGTTCCAGTAGATTTTTGTTTCAGTCTAGCTGGTCAGTCAGAAACAGGAAGCAAGAGATGGTAGACTGAAAGACTGTGTGCCTACAGAGTATCCATAGTACAAGTCTGAAAAATTTCTCTCAACGATAAAAGGACTTTTCCTGCAGTTCAGCACACTTACACATCCCAAATGAACCCCAAGCCTGGCCCTTCAGTTGGAAGAAGCCAGTGCCCAACTTTGATTTCAACACCATCAAAGTCTGCAGGACAAGACTTTCTCTTGAAAAGCACCAAGTCCCAGGCATTTGGCTCTGAGCAACCAAGACTGTAATCCGTAAGTCAAGCAGTAAGGCCCAGTTGTACATGATTATTTAGGCTCACAGAATCTACCTTGATATTTGAGACCACACTCTTCAAATACTCTCTTGCCACAGTAGAAGCTGAATACATACACAGCCCTACAACTATCCAAACCATAAGACAATAGGATCAAAGTCTGACCATGAAAAAAACAGTAATAATAATGCAGAAAGCAACACTGTAAAATGTTCAGTCTTGGAAAAGAACTACAGGAATTTCTGCAATGCGTCACTTGACACACCGTGCCAGCCAACACCTGTAAGTCAAATATCTTCTTCCTCTTCAACAGGATCTACATCCTGCACCTGCTTTGTTACCCGTTCCTTCCAGCACCACATAGAACAAGTGGAGAAATTACTGCCAATACACACTTGACTGTTTAAACATAGGTGCCTAGTGCCATTTTGAAGACTTTCAGGCACCATTTACAGACTTCAGCTGTCAGGAGATTATCTATAGGATCTTGTCTGTGTCTTTACTTCTTTACAATATCTATCACAGTATTGCAGGATGACTGGATTTTGGAAGGACCTCTGAAGGTCACCTTGGCCTCCTGTTCTGCTCAAGAGGTTGCCCAGAACCATTTCTAGAAGCCTTCTGAAGATCTTCAATGAGGAAACACTTACAAACACTCTGGGCAGCTTGTGCCGGTGTTCTGCCACACAGAACATAAATGTTTCCTGATGTTCAGGGGGAGTCTACTCTGTTCCAGTTAGGGTCCATTACCTCTTGTTCTGTCACTGAACACCACTGAAAAGAGCCTTCTTTGCACCTTCCATACAGCTATTTAAACACATTGATAAGATTCTCCTCTCAAGGCTGAGCAGTCTCAGTTTTCTCACATTCTGCTCATAGAGGAGGTTCTCCAGTCCTTTCATTGATACCTTTCACTGGACACTCTTAGTTGCCCTCATGTCTCTCATGTACTCGGGGACCCAGAACTGAAAACTGTGTTCCAGGTGTGACCTCACCAGAGCATTACCTCTTCCAGCCTTCTAGCGATATTTTCCTGATGCAGCTCACAGTACCATCAACATTCATTGCAACAAGGACATATTTCTAGCTCATGTTCACCTTGGCATCCACCAGGAAATCCAGGTTCTTTTCTGTAAAGCTGACTCCATCTGTTTGACCAATAACAAGTACCAGTTTATGATATCATTCTTCCCCAGGTGACAGAATTTGCATTTCCCTTTGCTGAACTGCATGAGGTCAAGATCCCTCTGGATGGCAGCGTGACACTCTGGTGTTTCTGCTACTTCTATCAGATTTGTATCATGTGCAAACTTGCGCTAATGAAGATGCTGAAATGGTACTTGACCCAATATTGACTCCTGAGATGCACTACTAGTTACTAGGCTCCTACTAGACTTTGTGCAACTCATCATCACCCAGCTACTTGGCTAATATTCAGTCCACCTCATTGTCTGCTCATCCAGCCCATATTTCATCAGTTTTGTCTGAGGAGACAGTGTAAAGTGTTAGTGAGGTCTGGGTAGACAGTATCCACTGCTGTCTTCTCATCCACCACACCAGCCATTCCATCATAGAAGATTTTTTGGGCTGGCTAAAAAAACTTCCTATTTGTACATTCACGCTTTCTAATGACTATCACTTCCTTTCCAAGAGAGAACACTTTCCAGAATTAGTAGCCCCACCACCTTCCCAGAGACAGAGTTGAGGCTGATCAGCCTCTGCTTTTCTGGATCCTCCTTCTTGCCCTCTTTCAAGACAGTTTTCATCCATTTCCACAAATCTCTCTCTGTTGCCATGATCATTCAAGAAAATCAATAGCAGTTTCACAGTGATGTCACACAGTTTTGTCAGCACTCATGGGTACATTGCTCAGGGACTACAGCCAAAGACCTTTTGATTAAGTATTCCACAACCTGATTGTCTTCCACTGAGAGTATATCTTCCTTTCTCCAGACTTTCACCTCAGCCTTGTGGACATCTAAACAAAGTCATTCCAAGGGCACTTGGTAAGTAAACACAAAACTATTCATTGCAATGAGAAGGCTGACCACAGCACAACTCAGGGGGATGTGGAGACACAAACCTACTTTCTAACTGTTGTGAATGCGAGAAAAAGGCATTTTCAATCACCTGAGTCTAAGTCTGGGCTGTTTATTTTGTCATCTGGGACCAAAGCAAAAGTGTTGTGATTGTTCCCAAGTGCTGGAAATTGCACAAACCCACCAACATCTATAACTCAGACCTCCCCATGCATGGATATAGGAGAAGTAAGCATTTATAGTTAAGCAGCATAACCAGGAGAACAGTGATGGCTGTTTCCTGTCTGTGTCCTTGTTTGCTGAATATAGCATCTTTCCAGGAAAAGCTGAGAAAAGGCTCATTGCTAACTGTGACGAGATGACTGTTCTTCCAAAAAAGCAACTCCTATAGATCTGGATCACTGCTATTTTCTAATAGGAGCATGTAGTTTTTCTGGTCTATCCACTGTTAACAAAAAGACTGCACACCTCAATCCTTAACTGACCATTTCTGCTTTGATACTTCTAGCTGTGGAAGAAAACTTCCAGAAGAAAACAGGAGGCTTGGTTACCCAGAATATGGAGAAAGATGAGGTACTCATCTTTCACTGCAGGTCACTGCACCTGGATTGGGACAGTCCCTAGCACAAATATGGTCTGGGCAGATAATGGATTGAAAGTAGCCCTGAGGGGAAGGGTTTAAGGGTGTTGGTTGATGAGAGGCTCAACTTGAGCAAGTAGTGCATATTTGCAGCCCAAAAAAACTACCACATTCTGGAATCCATTAAAAGAAGAGTGACAAAACTGTCAAGGGTGCCAATTCTCCCCTCCTACACTACTCTAGTGAGATCCCACCTGCAGTACCACATTCAGCTGTGGGGCCGCCAATGTAAGAAGGACAAGAACCTATTGGAGTGAGACCAGAGGAGGGACAAAAGATGGCCAGAGAACTGCAGCACCTCTTCTACCTATAAAAACTTACTTACGGTCTTGCAGTGGACCTACAAGAAAGACGGAGAGCAACTTCTTCCTAGGGCATGTAGTGATTCAATAAGGGCTAATGGCTTTCAACTGTAAGAGATCAAATTTAGCCTAGATATCTGGAATAAATTTTTACTGTGAAGTTTATTTGACATTGGCACAGGCTGTCCAGAGAAGTTATGGATGCCCCATCCCAGGAAGTGTTTGTGGCCAGATTGAATGAGGCTTTGGAGAACCTCATCTAGTGGGAAGTGTCCCTGCCCATGGCTGGGGGTTAGAACTAGATGGTCATCTTTGAGGGCCATCCCCAGTGTAACAGCCAAGTGCTTTTTTCTGTGTGTTCCTTTTCACCATCACATTTGAGGTTGTCCATCACATGGATCTCTTTCCTGAAGGATTAATTAGGCCTCATGACTCTTGCTTATGGTCACAAGTCTCCTCAGATTTCTTTGACCTCCACAAAGCTGTCCTTGAACTAATTACTTGACTTTCTGAGAATATTTGTTGTTTGGATTTGTCTTTCCTAGCATGAGAGCAAATGTCAGTTTGTGAGACAGTAAGGTAATTAGGAACCTTTAAGGTACGGAGAAAGTTGCAAGCAAAATTTCTCTTTTTTTTTCCTTTCCCTTCCATTACCTTCCCTCCCCTTCCCTTCCCTTCTCTTTTACAGAACCCTAGCTAGGCCTTTCTTCTTTTCTAGGTAAACATTTCATGCCATTCCTGGTGAGTCCTTTCTCCAAGCAACTCCCACGCATCTTTATGTTTATAAATGTAGTGTTCCCAGACTCCTGATCCGCATGAATGCAGCTGAGATTGCAGACTTAAGTAATCAGAAGATAAAATCAGAAGATAATCACTACTCCAGATACTTCCTACAAATGCAGGATAGCCTGAAGCTTTTGAATTTAGCCACAAAGGGGTAAGCAGGCCTTCCTCTAGCACAGCAAGGCTTATGTACGATACTACACACAGTCACATTTTTTGATACTATTATTCAGGACTTAGCTAAAACCTCTGAAAATATACATCACTCAGGAGTAAAATCTGGTTTCACTGAGAGATAGAAAAGACTACAGATGTGGAAATAAATTTGGTGGTTTCTTCCTGATAGCAGAGAGGCTTTCAGATATTATTGATTCTACTTTAATGAGTTGTGGCTTACAAAATATATTAGCCACTGACCACACTATGCCACTGGCTACAGAAACTTTTGCACCTTTTTCACATTTACACCCTCAGACATTTGGATGGGGATTTGATTTTTTTTCTAATATATGTGGGTCAGATAATCTTCACCATCTGTTTGAACAAGCTAATGGGTTTCATTAAACTTGTAAGCTAGAGATATTCCACGTAGAGTTTTTTCGTTCCTCTTCCTCTCAACCCAGAGTCTTTACTGCTGTGCATCCCAAATCCTTTTTTCACTCCTGTCAAGACAAGCCTGGTGGGCCAGACTTTGTCTATAGAGAAGGAAAAGAGATTTACCCATGATTTCCATCTACTTCATCTCTACTCCACCCACTAAATCTGGCTAGACCCAAGAGGGCTGCAGAATGCCAGTGGAGAGGCCCAGTTGGCCTGAGGAGTCCACGGCCCTTCACTGCAGTGAAACCCCCCCTTTTACTATTATACTTGAAAACTGAGACACTTTCTTTCTCCTTCAGTAGTGTTACTGTCTTTATTGTTATACCGAATTCCTGCTGTGTTCAAGGAGTGTCTTTTTTTGTAACAGAGCCTGCATGAACTACATAGAAATGTCTTCTCTTTCCTGAGTAGCTCTTGTTCACATGCCATCTGAGTAGGAGCCACCAACGGACAAATAAAGGGACATAGTGGAGGGTAGAACAAGAAGAGCTGGTATAGCAAGGTTAATCAGAGCTTGCTCGGAAAGTGCTCCATGTTCCTCCTTGCCTCAAAGCAAAGAGGAGAGGTCAGAGAAGTTATTGTTTACTCTCAGCTTCCTGCACCACCAGCTCCAGGTTCTGGATTCCTGTTCAGGAAAACAAAAATGCTGCAAAAATTTCAGTTCCCTTCATGCCTGATGTGTCCTCACTTGGTCAGGTCAGAGGACTCCAGGCCACAAATCCCTCAAAATGGAAGTGATGTGAACTTGTAAGATGCTGACTGCCCAAGGAAAATTAGGAGGAAAAGGCATGTGCTGCCTATGCCTTGGTAGAAAAAGCCAGGAGAAAGATGTAGACATGCCCAGGTGGTCATGAATTCTTGAAGCTCTGGTACCATGACTGTATAGTCTATATATCACTGTATGTATATTAATATCCCATGTAACTGTACAAAGTTAAAGCTTCTCCTTTAGCTACCAGCCATCGGGTGTGCTTTGTGCTACGTGCCAGCTGCCTGACCAGGGCAGCAGTGTCTGCTACTCTTGTGATGTTTCAGGAAAAGCAAAAAGGAGCAATCAACAGCCAGAGGGCTTATGTGGGAAGGTAAGGCTAAAATGGATGTGTCCCAGCAAACACAGCTCCTGGCAGACTCACAGTGCTTTCTAATATAGTATGGGAGGAACAAGTGAGTTGGATGAATGAGTTTGCATTATTATGCCTCCAGAACAAAGGCCAGTTGTTCTGGTAGTGGATTAATCATCAGAAGAGGAGGAAGTAGAGGTCTCATGCCAGATGGGTGATCGCTGAGGCCTGGAGAAGCAGGATGACCAATATCTGCTAAAGTGGAAAAGTACAGTTAGAAGGAAGTTAGGCCTGGGGAAGCTCATGGGAATTTAGGTGGTTTGTTTTTCTCTATGTAGTGTTGTCTCGGGGAAAATAGAGAGCCTTGTGCTCCAGTTCTAACCACCCCTTTTTGTTACCACTGGGGAAATTTTAGTAGTCAAGGATCTAATATGAGGAAATCTGAATACAGTTTGCTTTCTGAGATCTCCCATAACTGGTAGATCTTTGAAAAACACATACCTGCACATGTGAGAGCTGCTCACAAAGTAATGCTTCCTATTCTGTAATGTTGTCCCATGGCATCAGAGGTGGATGCTGGTGGTACAAGCAGTAGAGGTGGAACCTTCCCACCAGTATCCCACTGCATGCTCTTGCCGTGTGACAGATGGTTGCAGACGGGCACTCTGACAGAGTGGAAGTACAGATGGAGCAAAGATATGTCACTGAATTCCTCTATGTGGAAAGAAGAGCACCCACTGACTTTCATCACTGATCACTGGAAGTTTGTGGAAACCAAGCAGCGGATGTCACACAGTGAGGCAGTGGGTGGTATGCTTCAGTAAAGGTGACAGCAACAGTGGTCCGCCTCTGCTGGTGCAGATTCTTCCAAAAGCTGCATGCAGGCTACTGTTCATTGCTGGCAGAAATGAACAGTTCTTTGCTCTTTGAAATAGTGTTATTGTGCTCTTTGTATCTGTTGTAGATTCCTTAGAAACTAAGGAATGAGACATTTCTGTCAGAGTGACTTCTGTATATTTATGTACACATGAAAACATATACATATGCGTAATAATGCTACAGGGGAAGAAAATCTGTTGATGTGTCAATGCTGGGAAGCACTAAGAGATGCAAAAATGTGAAGGAGGGGTATGTGACAATAGAAGAGAGTGTGGCATGGATGAATTTCAGTTCAGATGAATTTCAGTTTTGCAAACAAGTAACTTTCTGACACGGAAAAAAAAAGTGAAGAACTTAACAGAAAAGAAAAACCTGCACTCATTAAAACACGTTTTAAAAAAGAATAATAGTTGTGCCGGTTGCGTGTGTGGAGAACAGGGAAAAATGCAATATGTGTTTCACAGCAAACTACCTCCTTGAGCTCTTGTTCTACAAGTGTCCACTTTTGAAACCTTTTGTTGTAGCTGCCTAGCTTTTAGCTATATAACAGTGTAAAATGAGCAGCCAGAAACACAGAGTTAATGAAATGCAAAACCATAAACTGCCATGGCTACAGGAGGAGGAGGGATGAAAGCAGTCATTAGCACAGCATGTGTGTCCTGAGTTACAAAAATCTTTCAGTGGTGGTTATCGCCACTACTGCTGATTGTGTGCTGATATAAATCTGACCACAGAGTGGGAGCTGCTCAGTAGAATTGACACCGATCTACTGACTCAAGTGGTTGTGCTGTAAAGGTTGAATGTGCTTGGGTATGGTGGTGTTGCGTTGACTGCCAGACTAGATCTTAGTGGTCTTTTCCAACCTTAACGATTCTGTGATCATATGACAAGAAAAAAAAGGAAGAAAGTATGAAAGGAGGGAATGGTTGGAGACAGTTCATTTCTTTGCACACATCGAAGCCTGCATGCCTTGGACCAGAAGCCAGACAGGGAAAAACTGCTGTACCCTGGAACCCGCAGGTCAAGGGCACAGGGGTGCTGCAGCCCCTCGGTGTGAGCCCGGGCTGCGGGACGGCCCGTGAGCATGGTGAGCGTGCAGCATTGCCCGGGGGACAAAGTGCAGCTGCAAGCAGCCACAGAGGACACCGCCGTGAAACGGGGTACGCGGATGCAAGCAGCAGCTGGGGGCAGACTCCCGAAGCCCGCACTATCGCTGCTCCCCCCCCGGACCTGCCCTTGGAAGCGCTGCTGTCTACGCAGGTGCCGTTCAATCTTTGCTTTCCGAGCGAGCCGCGGGTGCTACCACGCTTCTGGGCTCCGGGTATCCCGGCAGCGATACCACGCGAGGGGTGAGCGGCAGCCCGCTGGCAGCCCTGCTCCGCCCGCCTGCCCAGCCCTCCTCTCCGCGCCCCTCTCCGACTACCGAGCGGAGCAAGGCTCCGAGGGGCGCACGGCACCGCCCAGCCACACACCCCAGCACCCGCTCGGGGTCCCCCATGCTCAGCCACAGCCCCTGCCGCGCCCCATCCCTCTCCCGCGCATCCTTCCCTCCCTCCTCCCCGCCCTTCGGGGCGGTGCTTGCGGCGCGGTCCGGCTCGGGGCGCCTCTCCCGTTCCCTCGGCTCCCTCGGCCTGGCAGCGGCAGCGCCGGCAGCGAGCGGCTCGACCATGGGTACCAACGTGCCGCCGCGCCGGGAGCTGCCCGCCCAAGGCCCCCATGTAAGTCAGCGGCGCGGCTCCGCGCAGCCCGCGGGGGAGGGGGTTGCGGAGGTGTGGGGGCCGCGGGGAGCCCACGGGAGCGGGGTGACGCCCCGAGATGCCGTGCCTGGTCCCCGCGGGGCCGGCGCAGGGCGGACGGGGAGCTCCCGAACCCCGCGTCTCGCGTGGGACGTTGGCGGCCGTGCCGCGGGATGTCCGCCGTGCTGCGCGTCTTCTTGCCTTGCTGGGTCGTCCGTGTTAAGGTTTAGGAACCGGCAGCCTCCGCTGAGCCGGCATCGCCTTCACTATGACTTCCCCGCGTACTGTTCGGTGATGCGTTTGGGTTTAGTCTCCCTCGTGTTGGGGTTAGAGCCGGGAGAGCGGTCGGAGAAAGTGTCAGCGTGTTCGGTTTTAAGGTTGTCAGTCACTACATTTGTTTTGCTGTTGTCCTGGAGGCAATGAGGTATGCCCCCTTTGTGCCAGGTGCTGTGGAGGGAATGTTGAGAAGAAAGCCTTGGAGGATTCACATCCCAAGCAGAACATGAGCAGTAGGTGGGAGTGGGGCTGCCGATGGAGTGACAGGGAGGTTCATCTCCGTGGGGCAGTGTTTCTAGGTAGGTTTTCTCTGAAGGCGTTCAACTAACGGAAGTGAACTGAAGGTGGCACTGAGGGAGCGGCAGAAGAGAGGCAGACAGAGGAAGAAGGGCACGCTGAGACATGGTGACTGATGAGGTGTCCCCATGAGGTTCGAGGTGCCCACCAAGCACCAGGCAGGTCCCTGCTTCTTCCCCTTGGGCAGCACTCCCAGCACCGGGTTGGTTTTGCCCGAAGTGGTTACCACTGGCTACTCAGTACCACCTGTAGAGCAGGTTCAGTGACTGCTCATTCTTTTTTGTGTGTGAGACCAGAAGATATGGCTGCATGCAGGAAGCATGCAGAAATTATATTGGAGATCTGGTCTGCAGACAAGGTTGTGGTGGAAAACAAAAGATTGACTGTAAGCCATCAGTGGCCAAAAAGGCCAGTGGTATCTCGAGTTGCATTGTTAAGGGTATGGCCAGCAGGTCAAGGAAGGTGATCCTCCCCTTCTACTGTGCCCTGGTGAGGTCACATCTGGAGTACCATGTCCAGTTCTGGGCTCCTTAGTTCAAGAAAGATGGGGAGCTTCTAGAGAGAGTCCAGTGGAGGGCCAGAGAGATGATGAGGGGCCTGGAGCATCTCCTGTTCAAGGAATGGCTGAGAGACCTATGCCTGTTCAGCCTGGAGAAGGCTGAGAGGGGATCTTATCAGTGCTTATCAGTCTTGAAAGAGCAGCTGTCAAGTAGATGGGGCAGGCTGTTTGTAGTGGTGTGCAGCAATGGAACAAGGGGCAATGGGCAAAAACTGGAACACACACTGTTCCTTCTGAACATGAAGAATAACTTCTTTACTGTGCAGGTGACAGAGCACTGTCCACAGCAGTTGAGGAGTCTCTTTCTCAGGAGATATTAAAATCCTGCCTGGACACACTCCTTTGGGACCTCCCGCAGGGAAGCTGCTTTAGCAGACAGTTGGAATGGATGTTCTTCAGAGGTCCCTTTCCAACCCCTACAGTTCTGTGATTCTGTGATGTCTGCCGAAGTGCAAAACTTAAGATGTGTGCCTGTGTGTGCAATGGGGTCTTGTCCCATTTGAATATGAGTATCTTACCATGTCATCTAGAAATACCTCTTTCTCTAAAGCATACTTTTATGCATCCTGGCTTTCCTCTTGCCTTCCAGCCAGCTTTGAGCTCAGATCTGGCTCCCGATCTTCCTGAGATCTGCAGGTGCTGAGAAATAACATCATCCTGGATATCCTCCAGTGACAGCATCCATCTAAGATACAGACTTCAAAAAAGTGGGTTTTCAACAAGCACTGAAAATGTGTCCATAGTCCTTATTTTTAAGTGAAAAATTCTTTGACAAAGTTTTGTTTGACCTCTTGTAACTGTGTTTCCCCATGGTGTACTAAGTTTAAAGATGACACCATCGTGTCATGACTTCAGAGACCGAAAAGATTAAATGAACATAGAGACAGGAACTAACATTAACAAAGCTTCGCATTCATGGTAAGGGAATGATCAGCACAGATGTCAACAGAAGTCCCCCCAGGCTTTTAAGTAGAATGTTACTGCACAAAAGCTGAGAGGACTTTTTGACTTTTGGTCTCCTACCAGAAGGATCCTCACCTCTGCTCCATTACTCCTTTGCTATTTTACATTTAACAACTCTACCTGCAGCCTGGAGAATTCAGCAAGTGAGACAGTTGGCAGACCATGCTGTGGGAAATAATTAAGGGACTGAGAATCCCATCCGTGCTGTGATGCTCAAGAAAATGGGATTTTTATGTGTTACATTAAAACGAGACTAGGGCAGAGTCAAGGTTCCTTCTAATATTTTTTTTCGTAAACCTGCATAATTCCACGTGGTGGAAATATGGTGCTACTCCAGAATTGCCTGTTGGGGTTTTAGAAAGTTTAGTTTTCTTAGTCAAAGGCAGGGATGCTTATGCTGATTTCAAACATAAATGCCTCCACAGCCAAGCTGATCAGAAGGTGTCTGTAACCATATGGCTCTGGGTGGCCTTTTGCATCCTGGCACACTCTTTGCCTTGGGAAAACAGGCTACTTGTCTCTGTTTTTTTTCCATGTGTATGGCCTTTCCTAAAGAGCCTCAACACAGCCTGTGGAGGTTAGAGCACCTATCAGGAGTGTCCACGAAGTCAGGGAAGATTTTAGCAGGATTTTTTTTTTTACTTTGTAATTTGAGACCATTGTTCATTCAAACACTGAGAAATAAATCAAAGCCCTAATGAAATACCATGCGTAAAAGTCCGGCTGAGAAAATGAGACTGTCCTGGAAGCTAAGTAAGAATAACCACTGATCATCACTCAGATACTTTAGGCATCATTTTCTGTTTCAGGTGGTATCTAAAGGAAGGAAGGAAAGAGATAAATTACAATTTACCATATGAGTTGCTTTCTCTCTCTCTTTTTTTTTCTTTCTAAATTTCATCCTGAGCTCTAAAGTTTGTCTTTTTGTCATTTATACAGTCCTGGCTTCCTGTCCAAGTAAAACATGTTTACAAAATGTTTGCGGCAGGCTTTTTGCACAGACCTTAGAGATAGTGCCTCCTTTACATTTGTGTGCTTGTTTTTACTTTTCCTCAACTTTTGTTTGTTGTTTGGGAAAAAAAAAAAAAAGAAAAGAAAAAAAAGGAAAAAAAAGAAAAAGGAAAGGAAAATCATTTCTGGAGGTTGCTAGTAATGAAAATTGGGCTTGTAGATATTTCAAACAAAAAACGGGATTGTTTTATCCCTGACCCAGAATTAAAAACAAAAATGTTCTTTTATATAGTGCTTGATGCAGAAAATGCTGTGCTTTTGACTGCCATTTGAGCCTTCCATCTCTGAGTATCTCTGTAAGCATCTTCAAATGAACAATACCAAATTGTTTCAGGAACAGGTAACAGCCATTTAATAGTGTAGAAGCTATAAAAAAGCTGTAAAAACTTATGTAGTAGCTGGACAAGAGGAAGAAGTAGAAACTTCTAGACCATCCCACAGCAAAGTATTTATTAACACTGACAGAAGGACAGAGTTTGATGCTGCAACATTCCTCACTGCCAGCCATTTAATATTCTTCTCAATATCATATGTTAGTTCTAAGGGGGAAAAATCAGACAGTCCTACCTGTAGATGTGCATTTCTGCTTCCTTCTCTCTCCTCCCAGCTTCTGTCCTGTTGCACTTACTGCTCCATGGCAGCACATCTCTGCACTTGTGTTGGAGCTTGCAAGTCAGCACAGACCCACATGCACAGCAGCTCTTCTCTGAGTAGGGAGTCCAATCTGCCCTCAGCCTCTGCACCCACTGGGACAAAAATGCTCACACCAGTCTGTCACTGAAAGGAAAGCTGGGTTGAGGGCCAAGTGCTGGGTGGAAAGTGTAGCACAAGATTAGAGCCACAGCACTACTGACAAATCATAATTTTGGTATCTTATGTCTTCAAGATTGTGATAATACAGCATACAGGAAGGAGAAATGATGAAGCTTTAGTTTCTGTTTGGAAGCCAGATAGAAGATCAAGCTATGCTTCATAACCTTGCCTCTTTAAAGAGAATTAACAAGTTGTGATAAAAGCCCAGAGTGACAAGAACTGAGAAAACTTAACAGAAGAACTTAGTTTTGCTCTCTGGTCCTTCACATTTGAGAGGCATTTGCATCCAGCTAACTTGGCCATTTCTTCTGCATGTTTTCCTTGAGCAAGTTTGCCTGACAAATACCTCTTCAAAATGTAGTTGAGGTGAAATCTGGAATCTGTTGACAGACTTACACTGATGTTACCTGAGGGCAACAGCTTGCAACCATGTGGATTCCTTCCCTAGCTTTTGTCCAAATACTCTTGAGTAGGTGCAGTGCAGTATTCATTCCTGTTCCAACATACATCAGCTAGTTTTAAGTAGACCGTCTTCTCTGCTGACTTGAGGCACAGACACAGTGCAGGCTTCAGAAGGATGCATCTTGCTGTCCTGCCTGAATATCCTGCTACAAGCATCACCCCCACTAGGCTGCAGTCATTGTTCAACCCCAGCTGCTTTAAACCAGCTTGAAGTGTGCTGTATCCCCTAGTGGATGCTTGACGTGTGTCAACAAGCATGAATCAGCAATAGCAATCATGTTTATCCTAGCAGAAGTGAACACGAGTGGAACTTGAAACAGACAAACCATGTCCTTAAGAGCTTTTAACCCAACTAAAGAAAACAGACCCTTGAAGCACTGGATTGATTGCACAAGCAGAGTGAATCATGTGATGGCAGCAGAAAGTAGATCAGTTCCACTATTTTATTTTTAGAGAGACAAGGTAGGGAAAGAAAGAAAGAAAAAAAAAAGGTTGTGTAAAGTTTCTTTCAGTTGAAGATGAAGGCTTAAGTCAAAAGAGATTGAGTGAAAGATAAAAATCATGTTGAAGTCAACAGTGCTCTTTTGCGTGGGTTTTAGACAGGCACTGTCTTAACCCTCTTCAACCAGAGACTCCAACAGAACAGAGGCTGCTTTTCATACCATGTATCTGTTGCATGTGACTACTTTAACAAGTTACTGGAAACGTGATTCAAATTTTGTAGGTAAATATAAATATAAATTATATCATAAGCCACCAGAAACCACCATATGTTGTTGTCGTTGTAAGAAAGACGTTGTTAACCTGGTATGGAATGCTGGCGACTCTGAAGTCTTATAATGTCTTTATCCAGTTCCTGAAACTTCGATGAAAATCTCAATTCTCCTTACCTGGAGTTTCGATGGACCTCATTTTAACATACCTGCTCTGATTTTTAGATACTTTTAGATTTCCTCTTCCTTGGCAAGGAATTCTGTGCCTGACAACTTTACCAACATCCATGTCAACTATTTGTAAAATTCTGAGCAAAGATTTGAGAGACCTGTGCTGTGAGGAGGAGGAAATAAAGCCCCAAATCTTGCATAGCATAAACGACTTTGTCTCATCTTCCTTTTCCCCCCTTTTTCTGAAGCATCTGATACAAGTTACAAGCCCATGCTATGGTGATACTGACCTAGCTAAAGCTGCTGTGGATGCTTACAGTAAGTACTGCTCACCTGGTAGTTTGGGGAAGGAAGAAACAAACAAACAAAACAGAACAAAGAAAATGCAGAAAGGCAGTATCTTGTTATGATTTTCCTGCTGTGTGCATCTGCTTATATTCTGCTTATATCATATAGTAGGTGTTATCCAGTCTTTTCCTGTATTTGTAATAGAGTGCATTCACACCAGCTGTACGCCTGTGGCCACCACATTCCTCAGAAATAATGACTGCTTCAGAAGGACCAGCTTTTCTGGAAGCACTACGCCCTTTCCTTTAATATTCAAGCTGCTTTCACATGTTTTTGGTGGCACAATACACAAGGACATGCACAGCTGCTTCTGTTTATTTGTGAAAATCTTAGACTGAGTTTTCACTTCCTTGACTCAGCAACTGGTCTTGACATAAATAAAACAGATGTAAATAGAGAGTTAAGGAAAGAGATAACACCTACACTTGATGTATATGTTGATTTAAAAAGACATATTCCCTTGCTTATGGGTGGGAGAAGGTAACCTCTGTGCAGAAGGCAGTGGCACTGAGTGTCAGCCCACACTGTGCATCTCCTGCATGGCAGTGCAGGCAGGCACTGACAGGTCCCTTGTCTCAGGTGCAGGCCACAGTCTGTACCTGTCCCCTCACTCATTATGGCTTTCCAAACAATGTGATCTCCAAGTCACCTGCAGATCAAAGGACATGATCAGATGGTCCTTCTGTTTGAACTCTAAGCAGCAAGCACGGCCTCTCTGGAAAGAAGTAAGCCCATCTCCCATTACTATAAGATGTTCTTTCTCCCTTTCTTGAAAACAGTCAATTTGAAGCAGTTTGATATATTCCCAAGGACAAGTCTTGCCTTTAGTGTATTTGTTTGTTTGTTTGTTTTCTTCTTTAATAAATGACCACAAAAAACACTTAAGATGTTTTATAGTTGAAAATATCTATTCTTGCTCCTCAAAACTTTGTGAGAAAAGGCATCTTTTTTCCCGTGGTATGAGTACACCCCCTCTCATTCCTTGCATTTGTTTTCTCTTTGCTGTGTTGCCCACTGGAGGCGCTACTGAGGTAAATCTTTCTTGAGAAGCTGAAATTGAAAGCAGGAGGGATATAAGGCATATTCCATTGGTCGATCTGCAAGTAATGTCTCCTATTTATTGACAAGAAAATTACAACAGTTACAAAGAGCACAATAACACTATTTCAAATAGCAAATTATCAGCTACAAACACTTTTTTTCCGGGTAGTCCCCACCACTAGATATGCTTTTTGCCAGTTAAGAGCAAAGCTTTATGCTGCTCTTGTAACAATGTGCACAAGTGAAGGCAAGCTCGTTACTGGGAAAACGTTGCCAGCACAGCTCATCAGTGTGACTTTCATCAGTGGAACAGATGGAAGTCAGAAGATGCTCATCTATAGGGTGGGCGTTGTAGAACGTAGGTAAGACTGGCAATGTGCTCCATCATCTTCAAACTGGTATGGGGCCTGGTGTTACTGTGTTGCAAGAGAAAGGTTGTCTTCTTCTCTGACCTGACTCCGGACCTTTGATTGTTCAGCTTAGTAAGTGTCATGATGTATCAGTTGGAGCAGTTGGTTTGTCCTGGTCCCAGGAAATCCAGAAGGGTCACCCCTTTCCTATCCCAAAATACAGTGCACATCACTGTACTTGCTGAGGGCTGTGTCTTGAACTTTTTCTTTGCTGAGGAATTCACATGTCACCACTCGATGAATGGCCATTTTAATTCCGGCTCATAGCGGTGACACCGCCTCTCATCACTGGTAATGATGTGATCCAGGAAACAGTCACCTTCAGCCTTGTTATGGTTCAATAGGTCCTGACAAACTGGCATACAGTGTTCTTTCCGTTCCCGTGTGAGCATCTGTGAGACCCAACTACTGTAGGCTTTGTGCTATCATTGCAACCATCATTTCCAAAGCACAGAAGCCAATTTTAGTCTCTGATCATAATCTACCTATTTGCATGGATGAGCTGATCAAAACTCTCGTCATTTCATGGTGTGATAGCTGTGTGTGGCCATCTGGAACATGGTTTGTCTTTCACATCAGTTAGTGCTGCTGAAACATACCACACACCACCTCAGTGTGTGACATTTCCTGTTTGGTGTCTATAAAGTTCTCCAAGCATCAGTGAATGCCAGTGAGTGCCATTGTTTCTGCACAGAGGAATTCAGTGATGCACCTTTGCTTCATACACATTTCCGTGTCAGCCACCATTGTGTCATAGTGCCCCTCTGCAGCCATCTAGGACATGGCAACAACATGCGATGGGATGTTGATGGGAAAGTGCCACCTCTACTGCCACGCCACCAACATCTGCCTCTGACATTGTGGGCCAGTATCATAAAATAGGAGGAGAGCAGCCCTCGTGGGTGGATGAACAAAGATACGCTTCGGACTGAAGGACTGTCAGTGCCAAATAGATGAAAGTGATGTGAGCTTGGTATTTTGTAAGTGTCTGAGGAAGAATGTGCCTGCCACATCAGTCTGTCAGTTTCGCAGGGTTCAGCTGCTCTAATCGTAGATCCATCAGAGAGAGAAAAATGGCAGTGAAGAACCCTCCTTCAGCTAGGGTTATGCGTCACTGCAGCATTTTATTTAGGTGCTTCCGTAGCAAAACATCGTGGGCAGGTGCTGCTGAGGAACGGAACCCAGATCCAGGCCAGACCCAGCCTGAGAAAATGGGGTGTTTCTTACAGTCATCGGAAGGTGATCACACACAGGTGATGAGCAACGCCTGGAGGCAGGTTTTAAACCGGCTGCATCGCGATGCTGCCGATGGAGCCAACAAGACGAAAGCCAATAGAGGCGGGCGTGGCCGGATTAACGCGCCGTGGCGCAC
>VXAB01002577.1:24201-48799 GCA_013399175.1 Odontophorus gujanensis | reverse complement strand
CGGGCGGTTCCGCGTGGCGATGGGCGAGGACGCGCGGGGAGGAAGCGACCCCGGTGAGGCGGCGGGGAAAGGAGGAGCAAGCGCGTGGGGGCCGTCCGGGTCGGATCGCTGCGCTTCGGGAGGACGTACGTCAGTGCCGCTGCAGCGGAACGCTTGCCCGCGGCGAGGCCTGCGCGTAGCTCGGTTTGTTAAACTTGTGCTGCAGGGAGTTGAGCAGGGTACTAAAAATAATTCTGCTTCGGGGCTGCCCGGAACTTAGTGTCGAGTGGAGCTGAAAGGCGTTGTGAGTGGGCTGTGCCGTGCCGCGTTCGTGTCCGCTCGTGGGAACGTCGGTCGTGCGGCTTCGAAGGCACGCGTTAGGGATGGAGGTTTCACCTCCGAGATGTGGTTTCACTCGAGTTCGCAGATGTTTTTACACCTGCGGAGCTAGGGTGCCCTCCTTTGAAGCGGCTCCCAGAGGGGCTGGTCTGGAGCTGGGGAAGCAGTGGTGCTGCTGGGGCTGACCCCACTAGTGATGCGGCTGGGGGCTGCACTCGGCGATAAAGGGTAACGTGCACCCTGACCTGATTTTACGTGGCTCTGGGAGCCTGCAAGCAGAGCGCTCTCTCTCCCATTTCCAGTTTGAGGGACTGAACGCTTGAAATATTTATAGCCCGTGGGACAAAAAGGAAGATGGGATCAAATTAGAGCAGCCGTTACCCAAACACGTAACTGCGGAAGTTTTAGCAGGAGGAAATAGCTAATTTGTTTGAGGTATTATCATCTGAAAGTGTAAACCAGTATTTAATTAACACAGTACTTTTTATGCAACGTTCTAATGATAATAAGAAATGTAACAGCTCACTGTGGAACAAATTCCATCCATTAATTTGTGGCTGGATTTATAGAATTCAGCTTAATTTGTCATAAGAACAAATTGCTGAAGTGCTGGGTTGAATCTGTTCTACTTAAGGTGGTTGGCATTGTTGTTTTGCAAGGGTGAGTGAGAAATGCCATTTCGGATGAGCTCAGTCATGGCAGCTGTTGTTGCATTTTACCACTCTTCACTCATTCTCAAAGATAAATCGTGGCTGATGGAGTTATACTATGAAAAAAAGAAATCACCAAGGCTGTGCCAGTTATAGTTTTGCAGAGCTCTAGTGGATTGCAGGTGGAAACTAGAAACACCTTTTACCACTGATGACATGGGATGGATTTTTGATAGTTCTAACGTGTCCATTATGCAAAATATTTTGCCATTATTATATGTGACAAAATCTGATATGCATGAAAATCAGGGAGAAGTTGGAAAAATTGATGACGTTTTTAAATATTATAAGGGGAGGGTGCTATAATTTCCTAATGGACTTGGTTTTAAAAGTTTACTGGAAAATGTGTGTTTTATTTTTTCCTCTTTATAAGGCGGACATGGAGGAATGCTTATGAAATAGCATCAGTAATGGAGATGCTACTAAAGGAAAATTATTTTGATGTCAGAATGTGAGAAAGCTGAAAACCCCTTTCTTTTGCTTTATTTGTGTAGTGCATTGCGTGCAACCGCAGACTGTCATCTAACCTTGAAAGTACAAAATTTGAGCCTTCCATCATAGCTAAGACCTTGTGGAAGTAGTTCTGTTTTCCCTACAGCAAACTTCTATTACACTGTAAAAACAAGAAGTTGAATGTAAAGGAGCATGAAATTGGACGGTCACTGTTATTGTCATGCTTGCACAGCATCTGGTTAGGAAGAGTTTCCGTAGCTATCAAAACAGGTAGAGAGATTGATGCTACTATGTCTGTGTCACAGATGAGCAATCCTTGTGTGTTTTGCTGGGAAAAGTCACTTCCAGTTTGCTTGCCACTAAAACTCAGTGAAAATCTGACATAGCATTAGATTTCATACCCTGAGGATAGTACTTATTTAAAATCTGGTTGTTTTCAGAAGGAGAACTGCAAAAACATACCTTGTCTGATGTTGTCTGCTACCAAAATGGTGGTTTCTGTTGAGGGGAGAAAGGGATGCCGTGATGTAATTTGGGTTCCTGTATATTTTAATGGATTTTTCCTACCTCTCTGAAGTTGTTTTTTTATTATTATTTGGTTGGTTGGTAGTTGTTGTTTTTTTTTTTTTCTTCCCAATTGCAGAAACAACTGAAAAGAACAAAGTAAAATGGTAAACGTGGGATAGGTAAACATTAAACATGATTACAAAGTTTAATCAGCTATTTAACAGGTTGCAAGAGTCCATTAGAGTAAATGTCGTGTTACATTAACTGCTGATGTTTGTAAATACATATATATGTTCTTGGGGTTTTTTAATTGTCAAGAACCCCCTTTTAAAAATAAACAACAGCAACCAAAAATAGACTGCAGATCTACCAGTGATTTTTGTCATTATTAACTCCAAAAATTGTTGTCTTACTGTAATCTAATGTTGTATTATTTAATATCTCGATGTACTTTGGCCTACAACTTAGCATGAAAGGGATTAGGAGTCAATATTTAACTACTGTATTTCACCAAAGTGTGTTTGACAGATGCACGAACTGACCTGAGGAAGAACTTTGTTTTTGTTCACAGGGTGTATCAGTGAATGTATCTCATAGCAGTTTGTTCAATTCTGCAGTTTTAGAATATTTTTTTCTTTGATTTACTAATGTGCCAGTAATTTTCTTACCTAGAAATTTCAGTTTGAATAGGGAAAATACATTCTACTGTTTAGAATTATATAATCATCTATATTGGAAAAGACCTTCAAGGTCATATAGCCCAATCAGCAACCTGGCCTACCAAGTCTGATTGCTGGACCATCTTCCTTAGTTATGCTTCTACACATCTCTTAAATACCTCCAGGGTTGGGAACTCCACACTTCTCTGGGCGTCCTGTTTAAATGCTTGATCATGCTCTTGAGAAAGAAATTCTTCCTAATATCTACTTTAACCTCCCCTGGTACAACTTGAGGCTTTTTCCTTGTTTATCACTTTTCACCTGAGGAAAGAGACCAGCACCCTCTTTGCTGCGATCTCTTCTCAGGTGTTTCTGGAGAGTTATGAGGTCTAACTTCAGCTTCCTCTGAGTTAAGCAGCCCAGTTCTCTCATTCAGTCCTCGTAGCTCTTTGTTTTCTAGTCCCATCACCGGCTTTATTGCTGTTCTCTGAATACTTCTCTGGAACTTAATATCCTCCTTGTAGCAAGGGGCCCAAAACTGAATGCAACATTCCAGGTGTGGACTCACCATTGCAAGGGGACGGTAACTTCCCTGCTCCTACTGGCTTCTATTTCTGATACAGGCCAAGCTACCATTGGCCGCCTTCTTGGACACCTGGGCACACTGTCAGCTCATGTTCCATCTGCTGGTGACCAGAACTGTGAGGTTCTTTTCTGCTGGCCAGCTGTTTTGACCTGCAACCAGGACCTGGTACTTCCCATTCATAAATTGAAAGGGACCCACAGGGATCATCAAGTCTAGCTCCTGAATGCAAACAGGAGTTGTCCAAATAGTCCTTTATCTCTGGCAACTCAGGGCTGTGCCTACTGCCCTGGGCAGCCCATTCCAAGCACACTGCCATCGGGTGCAGACCCTTTCCCTGACCCCCAGCACTATGCCATTCTCTCAGGCCTTGTTGCTGTCCCAGAGAGCAGAGCTCTGTGCTGTCCCTCTGTTCCCTGTGAGAGCTGCAGCTGCCATGAGAGCTCCTCTCAGCTCCTCTGCTCTGTACTGAGCACACCAGAGCTGCTCCTCATACATTTTCCCCTCTAAACCTTTCACTGTCTTTGTAGGCCTCCTCTGGATGCTGTCTAAATAGATGTGGGCACAATGTGAGAGAGTCATAAAACTGCAGACAGTGCTGGAGCTGAGGCCACACAGCTGTTCCCCTCACCCAATGGCAGTGCTGGGTCTGATGCACCCCAGGGTACAGTTGACCCTTTTGGTTGCCAGGGCATGCTCACATTCAACTTGTCATCAGTCAGAACCTCCAGATCCCCTTCTATGGGGCTGCTTTTCAACCTCTCATCCCCCAGTCTACATATATCCAGGATTGCCTTATCCCAGGTGCAGAATCTGGCACTTGCTTTTCTTAAACTTCTTGTGGCTTATAATTGCTCAGAACTCTAGTTTGACAAAAGTTTTTCTGCAAGTCCTCTCTGCCCTCAAGGGAATAAACTGTTCTTCCCAGTTTTGTGTCATCAGCAAACTCACTTAGTTTGAGTCCTGCATCCAAGTTATTAAGGAAACATAAAAGAGAACTGCCCTAAAATAGAGCTCTGAGAAACTCCACTAGTGATTGGTTTCCAGCTAGATTGACTTCAGCTCCCTGAGTATTGTTGAATGTTAAGCAATTGGGCCCATTGACTTAGTCTAACGAGATTCCCCTGGAAACCCTTCCTATTCTCAAGCAGATCAGCGCTTCTGCCAAAGTTTTTATCATCAGCAAGCTTAGCAAGGATGCATTTGATCCCCTCATCCAGATCATTAATAAAAATGTTAAATAAAACTAGCACCAAGACTGATTCCTGGAGAATGTTACTGCTGACCAGCCACCAACTGGATCGATCTCCATTTGCTCTTTGAGCTCACCCACCCAGTCATTTCACCCAGCTAACTGTACACCTGTCCAAGCCACGAGTAGCCAGTTTCATCATGAGAATAGTGTGGGAGATACTGTCAGACACTTCACTAAAATTTAGGTTGACAACATCCACATGACTGAGTGGGTCATCTTGTGACAGGAGTTCAGGTTATTCGGGCAGAACCTCCCTTTCATAAACATCCCTTTCATAAAGCTATGCTGGCTGCATCTGATCTCTCAGTTGTTCTGTGCCTGCGTTTAACTGCTTTCAAGCACGTCTGCTCCTTAACTTTTCCCAGTACCAAGATGAAACTGTCAGACCTGTAGTTCCCTTGATCTTCTTTCTTGCCTTTCTTATAGACTGGAGTCACATTCTCTGACTTCCCATCAACTGGTAAATTATTGAAAGTGGGTTGGTGAGTGCTTCCGCCACCTTTAGTACCCATGGATGAATCCCATCCAGCCCTATGAATTTATGAATGTTAAAAAGATGTTATAGGTTACCTGTTGTTTCTCATTAGACTATAGGAACTTTATCTTATTCACTGTCACCATCTTTCAATTCAAGGGGTTGGGTATCCTGGGAACAATTGGCCTTCCTAGTAAAGCTGGCAAAAAGTCATTAAGTATCTCAACCTAATCATCATCTTTCATCACTCCATTTTCCTTCACATCCGATAAAGGGTGAAGGCTCTCCTGAATCCTCCTTTTGCAGTTGATGTCTTCATAAAAGCATTTTGTCTTTGGTGGTGGTAGCTAAACTGAGTTTCAGCTGAGCTTTGGCCCATCCAGTTTTCTACTTGCACAAATTGACAACAGCTTTGTAGTTTTTCTACATTGCCTGTTCCCTTTTCCAGTGTTCCAGAGTTTAAGAGTTATGGTTGAATTTTGTAATATTTAAATATTGTTCACACAGAAGAAAAGGTATTAAAATAGTGTATTTTAGATAAATGAAAAAACCAACCCTACTTTTTGTTTTCCAGAGTTGTTTAACGGTAAGTACTGTAAGGTATCAGTTGTCTGTTATCAGTGGGTAAGGCAATATGCGTCTATACTTCTGGGCTGCAGTTATGTATGCTGTTCATAAAGTGTGCCATTTATTTGTTATAAAGATTGTTACTAATGGTTTCTATTTATTTTTCAGGAACTGTATTTCAAGAATCTTTCGAAACAGAAACAAAAAGTAGAAATGGAGAAGAATGGAAACAACCACAAACTTCGTGTTTGTGTTGCTACTTGCAACCGCGCTGATTATTCAAAATTAGCTCCCATTATGTTTGGTATTAAGGCAGAACCACAGTTCTTTGAGCTTGATGTTGTTGTGCTTGGTTCCCACTTGATTGATGATTATGGGTAAGGTGGATTTTTGTATCTCTCCCATTCTGTTTCTGCAGCATTGTCAGAACAGTCACGAATGCTAGGCCACGGATTCATTGTCATCATGAAAGCACATACCAAAATTTTAAACATAATTTTTCAGACATTATAGATACTTTCTGTTTCATTTTTCAGCTTCTTCTAGGGTTCTTTGTTTGTTTTGTTTTGTTTTTTTCCCAAATCAGACTTGGAATTTTAGAATGTTTTATGTAAGTGCTGGAACTGAGATTTTCAGCAAAGTTTATAATGAAGTGAGAAATGCAGCTCATTCAAACTTACCTCAGAATCTGATGATAGTCAAATGAAAATGTGTTAAGGCTTTGAGTTTTCATGGCAAAAAGATAACTTGCAGAAATTCTAAGTTGAAGTTCTTGTAATTTACATACTTACTGGATGAAGTCTTTATGTAACTGGTATCAGGGAAATACTGTTAGTTCTCACATCCAGGATTGCAGGGGAAGAAAGCAGCATAGGGTGATCTCTTTCTTACAAAATGAGTAACTAGAGGTAGAGGCAGTAGTAGTATTAGATATCATTTGGCAGAAGAGATTAAGGTCCCTTTCATAATACTGTGTAAGAAAGCAATCAGATTACCTGCCTGGGAAGATGGAATGTCTTATACCTGATCCTTTTCTTTGTAAGAAATTTCTGTATCCCAGGTGAGCATTCCCCTGTCTGCTAGGGGAAAGGAGAAAGGCGGAAGAAAGAACATGCATACATTTGCTGGGGCTGTTTCTGATTGGTTTTGCTCCAGGTGCCTTATCAGATTGGCTCAGAAAGTTGAACTGATAGGAAAACACTTTGAAACTCGAAGTAAGGTTTTAGCATAACAGTCTCAGCATTTGAGCATTGTTTAACTTTTAGCAATGTTATTCAAGTAAAAGCACTTTCTGGACTTCCCAATTAGCAATTTTATCACTTTATAAAAAAAGATGTGATTTTTCTCTGAGGTCATGGGAAATTTTATTATTTCAGACTCCTAAGAGAGGAAATGTGACTCCTGCTCATTGTCAGTATACTGTTTGTATACTCAGTATACAAGAAACACTCTGTTTCTTGTTTGGAAAGATGAATTCAATACCTTAAAACTAACCTGATTTAAAAAACAAACAATCAAAAGAAACTCTTGTCAGGTTAGCATCTGGTCAGACTGGAAAAATAAGCCAGTCCTGCTTCACTAGCTGAAGAGGATTTTGTATTGTCCCAGTCTGATTTAAAGTAATTTGTAAGTGTAATTTTTTGATTGTGAATGTATCAAATAGGTTGAAGACGAAATGGGAAAACATTTTTCTCACTCTCAGCATCCTTCAGCTTTTCATTCATTTTTCTGTTGTATTTATACATTCATCCAGCAAAGTGTGTATATTGGTGAAGAACTGACACAGCTTTTCAGAAAAGAAAATGTGCCATATCTGTTCTCCAATAGACTCTGCAAAGACATGAATAAAGAGTTCAGTTTCTGGGAGTTCTAGAACATGCTCAGCAAAACTTTTTATTAAGGATGTCTAGAAAACTTGATGGAATTGGAGTAGGAGGGATGATCTTTGTATAGATTAGTGTGTTCCAAGATTAATTTCCTTAGTGAGGGAGACTTGATAAGCAGGCCTTTGTTCAAACATAGTACAACTGTTCTAGTGTGCAATTATTTTGTCAAGCTGTGTTTAAGTCCTAGTTCTATTTCCTCTAACCCTTTCTCTCATCTTCAGTAACACTTATCGCATGATTGAACAAGATGACTTCGATATTCATACAAGATTGCACACTATTGTGAGAGGAGAGGATGAGGCAGCCATGGTGGAATCAGTGGGCCTTGCGTTAGTGAAGTTACCAGATGTCCTGAACCGCCTGAAACCTGACATAATGATAGTTCATGGTGACAGATTTGATGCTTTGGCACTAGCCACATCTGCAGCCCTCATGAATATTCGCATTCTCCACATTGAAGGTGGGGAAGTCAGTGGGACCATCGATGACTCCATTAGACATGCTATAACCAAACTAGCCCATTACCATGTGTGCTGCACAAGGAGTGCAGAGCAGCATTTGATAGCCATGTGTGAAGACCATGATCGCATCCTTTTAGCAGGCTGTCCTTCGTATGACAAGCTTCTCTCTGCCAAAAATAAAGACTACATGAGTGTTATACGCATGTGGCTGGGTGAGCAATCCACTTCTTCATGTTTTTCATATGACTTTAGATAAACCCGTTAACTGAGTTCTTAATCTGTGGTGCCTTGGGGATCTGTTGTGCAGTGATTCTAAGAAATGTACAGGAAACAAACACTTATTGCTAGTAGGTTTTGATTTAATTGGAGATTATTATGAAACTATTTCTTCTGAAGAAGGAGCTAACAAACAAAAAGAGTGTATTTGCTACTTGTATCTACCATTCTTCTCTCTCTACATTTGGCCTTATTGTGTATGCAAGAAAAGCTACAAATCTGTCTTAGCAGAAAACCTGTTCCTTTTTCAAAGTAAGACGAAACAAAAAAAACCCCACAACCTTCATAAACAGGTAATTTCTCTTATCTAGACAATTTAAAAATAGACTTTTTCTTATATGAACACTTACGGTGTAAAGAATGTGATACAATAAAAATTTAAAACAGAATCAGAACTATTTAGGACTAATCTAAAAAGAGTAGAGTGAATTTATATTGTGAACATTCCTCTGCAGAATTTATTGTAATAGGACTGTATGTGCTGAACACTTTTCGTGTTTTGTATCAATTTACTTAAAAGTGCTTCCTGTAAATGTTGTTTGTTTTTTTTTTTTTCCAGTTTCTTGTTACATATGACAGAGCAATCTCCTGTATGGCACAGTAACCTGTGTACTTGGAAAGCAGAATCTTACTAGACCAATAGCTGGCTATTTAGCAGATTAACTGTTTAACAAATATGCAAAAACAAGTATGGCTTTAGGAATAAAGTCTTTGGATGATGACAGAGAACTGGCATAAAACCTGAGTGATAATGAGAATCACAAATCACAGTAAGAATGATCAAACCTACTCATCTCCTGTTGTGAAGCAGCCCTTCAGGTAGATTCTTTTCTTGCTGCTGTCAGTGAAAGTTAAGAGCAGCTTCAGAGCTTTCATGTTATTACAGACTTACAGATGTGAGAACAGCTCTCAGCTCTGGTTTAGACCTGCAAAGATTTAGATCTAGGCCTGCAAGTTAACAGCATGTTGAGCTTTAGAGAGGTAAAAATTATGAGTCGTGTCTAGGGAGGCAAATAATAAGCTAGATCCTCTTGTTATTCCTTGAGTTTTATTGTAATGTTGAAATGTACATGTAAGATATCCTATTCGTTGCCCTGACTATTGAGACTGTCGCATCACTCCTTCCTCTTACTCTTCTCTGCCAGTGGAAAACAACAGACACTTTTCTTCTTTTTCCCACTTGAACAGGTGAAGATGTTAAACCCAGAGATTATATAGTTGCTCTGCAACATCCTGTAACCACAGATATTAAACATTCCATAAAGATGTTTGAACTGACACTAGATGCACTCATTTCCTTTAACAAGAGAACACTTGTTCTGTTCCCCAACGTAGACGCAGGTGAGTAAAATGCCTGCTTAACAGAAGGATGGATAACTGGTTGTAAAGTGTACACTGGTTCATACAGAATGCTTTTTCCTAGAATCTCTAGCTAGATGGAAGTAGCTGCATGATCTCAGCATGCAACTCCATGTCCGAATTACTGGAGGACATTTCAGCTTTCCAGTGTGGGAAGGAAGATTAAGAGAAACTGTATGGAAGCAGCGTGTAATGCCTACTACACTAACTGAAATATTGTTGGATTTTTTGAAATGATTTTTGTGATTAAACTTAAATTTATGTGTCTGAAAGAGAACAAAACCAGCTCAGAGGTGACAATACAGTAGACTGCTACTAGTTTCTTTGTGTGTTAAGACTTTCAGTGAACTTGATTCATTTGTTAATGTCTTTTGTTTTTTCTGTAGGAAGCAAAGAGATGGTTCGGGTGATGAGGAAGAAGGGCATTGAACATCATCCCAATTTTCGTGCAGTGAAGCATGTCCCGTTTGACCAGTTCATTCAGCTAGTTGCCCATGCTGGTTGCATGATTGGTAACAGCAGTTGTGGTGTCAGAGAAGTGGGAGCATTTGGCACACCTGTCATCAACCTGGGGACACGTCAGACAGGAAGAGAAACAGGTAAATGTTTGTGTAACTACTTAAATTTCTTTGTAGTTCTGAAGGTTTTTTTTTTTGTTTCATGTAGTTAAGCAAAACAAATGCTTTACAGAGATTATCCTGCAGTATTGGTGCAACATAATATGTGATCTGTTACAGCTTTGCTAGCTATTCCTGTATTTCTGTATCAAGTTAGTGATGAGATTATTAATTTGTAGACAAGTTAAATATTACTTCCATTTGCAGTGCATTCCATTTACCAGAAGAGGCAACTAATTGTTTTCTGTTATAGCTACTTCCATGTTCGCATGTATACAACTTTCACTTTAAAAACAGGAACTCATCACCATGTTAGGAATCAACTGTATTTTGGTATTTCAGTCATGCAGATATGACATAAATAACCACTTGCCCATGGTTTCCATTGTACTTACAGAATTCTGTTGAAAAGTAGTACTCCACCCTACATGTTTTGTAAGGCATGGTAATATACTGTAAGAGTCACCACTGTTGATTTGGGAGCAAGGGCAGACACAGAAAAGGTGAGGGAAAATGTTGATTTGGCTGGAGTCTCCTGCTCAGAGGAAATGAAAATAATCACTTCCTTTTTCATTTCTAAAGCAGTTCTTATCCTCTAACATAATTTAAGTAGGTGACTTGTCCTGTTCTGTTAATTCTTGCCATCCAGGTGAAAACGTTCTTCATGTTCGTGATGCTGACACACAGGATAAAATTCTGCATGCACTACAGCTCCAGTTTGGTAAGCAGTATCCATGGTGAGTACATTTCATTCTGAGAGGATGTTGAAGGAGTAGAGAAAAAGCATTTAATCAAGAGGTGGTTGATCGTATTTGATCACAGAGTTTTTAGTTTGTTAATCTGATATTTTAGTATAACCGGTAGTTCAATATCCAACAAAAAGCAGAGGAGAAAATTCATATATTAGTTTAGACTAGAATGATGAAGAGAGCTTTTTGCATACTAGAACACGGAGTATGGGGAAGGACAATCTCACTGTCTACCTTTGACACCTGCTTGAAGGACACACTACTTCGTAGCTGGGTTGGCTTCCAGTGTATTCATGGAGAGCCATGACTGCAGACTCTCAGAGAGGCTGCTGGGTGTATTCACTGCTCTTCATACAGTACTGACCCTCAGTTCTAAAACAACTGAGCTCTCAAAAACTTCAGGATATTATATATGTTTAATTAAGGACAAAACTTGGGAATATATTTGTTAAAGTCCTCAGTATATTATTACAGAACTAAACACTGAAGTACTGAATGTCCGATATTGTTTATGTATGGTGATATTTAAAAATAAGACTTATCTGTAGCAAACTGAAATGAATGGTATTCTCAAGAGGTCTGCTCAGGAGCCAAGATCTGGGACATTGTTGAAAGGTACCAAAGATTGTCAAGAGCACAGACTACTATCCCCTGTTGCTCTTTGAAGTGGAATAAAGCAGAACATGGGCAGAATCAAAGACTATAAAGCCACATTGCAATCAACTGGGGAATGAACCAGGCCACCTAGAATAGTGACAGATGTTTATCAGCTGTGTCTCATGACAGGAACCAGAAAGCCAGCTGCCTCAAGGATGTGTATACCTACAGGGGATCCTCTTACTTCCCACTAGGGACACTTGCACCCTTGCTCCCTTCTCTCAAGTCTCTGTATACCAGTGCATGCAGCATAGGGAATAAACAGGAGGAGACAAATCTATGTGCAGTTGCAGAGCCATGATTTCATTGCCATCACAGAGAAATGTTGGGACAGCTCGCGTGACTGGAATTTTGTAATGGATGGATATGTCCATTTTAGGAAAGATGGGCCAGTGAGGTGAGGTGGAGGAGTTGCTGTCTATGTGAGAAAAAAACTGGGATGTGTCAAGCTCCACCTAGGGGTGAATGATGAATGAGTGCAGTTTGTGGGTGAGAGTTAAGGCATAGGCTAATGTGGGTGACACCATTGTGGATGTTTACTACAGGCTGCCTAATCAGGAGGATGAAGTTAATGAGACCTTCTGCAGCCAGCTGAAAGTAGCCACATGGTCACTGGTGCTGATTCTAATGGGGGACTTCAAGCACCCATATAGTTGCTGGAAAAGCAACACTGCCAGGTACACGTGGTCCAGGAGGTTTCTGCAATGAGATGAAGATAACGTTTTGTGCCAGATCATGAAGGAGCCAATGAGGGGAGGTGTGCTGCTAGAGTTCGTTCTTACCAACAAGAAAGGGTTGGTTGGTTATATGAAGGTTGGGAGCAGCCTGGGATGCAGTGATTGTGAGTTAGTGAAGTTCAGGACTTTGTATGGAAGAAGCAAGGAACTGAATAGGATTGCTGCTCTTGACTTCAGGAGAGCTAGCTTTGACCACTTCAAGGACCTACTTGGAGGTATCCCATTGATTAGAGCATTGGGAGATAAGGAGGCCTGAGAGAGCTGGTTAACATTCAAGCACCACTTCTTCCAACCTCAAGATCAGTGCATCCCTAAGAGTAAGAAATTATGCAAAGGTGGCAAGAGACTGACATGAATGAACAAGTAGCTGGTGGAAAAACTCAGATGGAAGAAGAAAGTCTGTGCAATGTGGTAAAGAGTTCTGGCTGTGAGGGAGAAATGTATGAGCGTAGTCAGGGAATGTAGGGATGCAACAAGGAAGGCTAAGGCCCACTTGAAATTAAAACTGGCAAAGGAGGTCAAGGACTACTGGAATAAATTCTTTTAAGTATTTATACAACAAAAGGAAGACTTGAGAAAATATGGGTCACTGTTGACAGAAGTGAGTGCCCTGTGGACACTGAAAGGTGAAGTTACTGAATGCTTTCTTTGCTTCAGTCTTTATTGCTAAGATTGCCCCTTGGGAATCCCAGACACTGGAGGTAAGAGAGAAAGTCTGGGGAATGGAAGACTTCACTTTGGTTGATGAAGATCTAGTCAGAGATTGTCTAGGCAAACTTGATGCACACAAATCCACAAGTCCTGATGGAATGCACCAACAAGTGCTGAGGGAGCTGGGAGAAGTGGTTGCTGTGCCATCCTCTATCATCTATGAATGGTCATGGAGAATGGGAAAGCCTGAGGACTGGAGGATAGCCAGTGTCACATCTTCAGAAGGGCAAGAAGGAGGACGCAGAAAACTACAGGCCAGTCAGGCTCACGTCTGTCCCTGGGAAGGTGCTGATGAAGTTTATTCTGGATACCGTCTCCAAGCAAGTAGAAGAAAGGGAGGTTATCAGGCAAAGTCAGCATGGANGTGCATCCCTAAGAGTAAGAAATTATGCAAAGGTGGCAAGAGACTGACATGAATGAACAAGTAGCTGGTGGAAAAACTCAGATGGAAGAAGAAAGTCTGTGCAATGTGGTAAAGAGTTCTGGCTGTGAGGGAGAAATGTATGAGCGTAGTCAGGGAATGTAGGGATGCAACAAGGAAGGCTAAGGCCCACTTGAAATTAAAACTGGCAAAGGAGGTCAAGGACTACTGGAATAAATTCTTTTAAGTATTTATACAACAAAAGGAAGACTTGAGAAAATATGGGTCACTGTTGACAGAAGTGAGTGCCCTGTGGACACTGAAAGGTGAAGTTACTGAATGCTTTCTTTGCTTCAGTCTTTATTGCTAAGATTGCCCCTTGGGAATCCCAGACACTGGAGGTAAGAGAGAAAGTCTGGGGAATGGAAGACTTCACTTTGGTTGATGAAGATCTAGTCAGAGATTGTCTAGGCAAACTTGATGCACACAAATCCACAAGTCCTGATGGAATGCACCAACAAGTGCTGAGGGAGCTGGGAGAAGTGGTTGCTGTGCCATCCTCTATCATCTATGAATGGTCATGGAGAATGGGAAAGCCTGAGGACTGGAGGATAGCCAGTGTCACATCTTCAGAAGGGCAAGAAGGAGGACGCAGAAAACTACAGGCCAGTCAGGCTCACGTCTGTCCCTGGGAAGGTGCTGATGAAGTTTATTCTGGATACCGTCTCCAAGCAAGTAGAAGAAAGGGAGGTTATCAGGCAAAGTCAGCATGGATTCATCAAGGGCAAATCATGCTTGATCAATCTAGTAGCCTTCTGTGATGTCACGACCATCTGGGTAGATGAGGGGAAAGCAGTGGATGTTGTGTGCCTTGACTTCAGCAAGACTTTAGACACTTTCTCCTACTGCATCCTTGTAATGAAGCTTAGCAAATGTGGGATAGATGAGTGGACAGTGAAGTGGATTGAGAACTGGCTGACTGAAAGAGCTGAAGTAGCTGTGATCAGTGGCACAGTCTGGTTGGAGGCCTGTAACTAGTGGTGTTCTCCAGGGGTTGGCACTGCACCCGGTCTTGTTGATTATCATCAGTGACCTGGATGAAGAGATAGAGTTCACCCTCAGCAAGTTTGCTGATGATATGAAGCTGAGAGGAGTGGCTGGCATTCCACCAGATGGCTGTGCTACCATTCAACAAGACCTGGAAAGACTGGTAAGTTGGGCAGAGAGGAACCTGACAAAATTTGACAAGAGCAAGTGTAGGGTCTTGCACATGGAGAGAAATAACTACATGCATCAGTACAAGTTAGGAGCTGACAGAGCACTGAGGAGGACTTAGTGGCCCTGGTGGACAACAGGTCGAACCAGCAGTGTACCTGTGTGGTTGAAAAGAACAGTGTATCCCAGGATGCGTTACAGAGAGCGTGGCCAGCAGGTCAAGGGAGGTGGTCCTTCTCCTTTACTCTGCCATGGTGAGGCCACATCCGGATACTGTGTCCAGTTCTGGGTTCCTCTGTTACAAAAAGAAAAAAAGAAAAAGAAAACTTCTGGAGAGAGTCCAGCAGAGGGCCACAAAGATGAATAGAGGTCTGGGGCACCTCCCACATAAGGAAAGGCTGAGAGATTGGGACTCTTCAGCCTGAAGAAAAGAAGAATGATAAGGGATCTCATCATTGTTTATAAATATCTTAAGTGTGAGAGTCAAGTGGATGAGGCCAGGCCCTTTTCAATACTGTCCAGCAGCAGGACAAGAGGCACTGTGCAAAAACTGCAGTGCAGGAAGATCCATACAAACACAAGGAAGAACTTGTTTATCATGTTGGTGACAGTGCACTGGAACAGGCAGCCCAGAGAGGTTGTGGAGTCTCCTTTCCAGAGGTAATCAAAACTTGTCTGGACATTTTTCTGTGGGACCTACTATAGGGAACCTGTTTTATCAAGGGGTTGGACTAGATAATCCCCTGAAGTCCCTTCCAACCCCTACGTTTCTGTGATTCTGTGAACATACCATTTATTGCAATTACTACTTGTCATATTTGTGTTAAGTATATCTTGTCTGAGTGTGTAGCATGTTCATAAACTTAATTTCTGTAATTTTAGATTGTTATTATGTGGGGCCTTTAATTGAACTCTTATTTGTTTAATTTTTTTGTTGAAAAACTTCCCAGTTTTTTACATCCCATGTTCCGTATTCCTAAATGAAGCTGATGTCACACTTACACAATCTGCTGTTGTGTGTGATCTTCAAGCTACTGTACTCCGTCTACCATATACCACAGTATACTTGATTAGTCCAATGTGCAGCATATTGTCAGAATAGTGATATCATGATTTTGTGATGATACTATATTACAACCTTCTGTCATTTAAAAAGCTTTGCAGATTGCAATGTTACTTCCATTTAAATTGATTTATTTTTTTCATATTACAGCTCAAAAATATATGGCGATGGTAATGCTGTTCCAAGGATTTTGAAGTTCCTTAAATCAATTGACCTCAAAGAGCCATTGCAAAAGAAATTCTGTTTTCCTCCTGTCAAAGACAATATCTCTCAAGATATAGACCATATTCTAGAGACACAGAGTGCTTTGGCTGTGGACCTAGGTGGAACAAATCTCCGAGTAGCAATTGTCAGTATGAAGGTAAATATTATCGTTCTAGCTATTCTGCAAACTTTTTTGGGCTTTGTGGTTCTTTTCCTACAGTGAAGACATCCTTAGGATGCAGAGGACTTGGAGAAAGAAACAGCATGGTCCTAGTTGCATACCTTCTGTGCAAAGTCATATGATCTTAGAAGTACAGGACAAGTTCCTGATCTGTTGATCCCCTATAAAAGTTGCCTGAGTTCACCATGCAGCTTTTTATTAGTAAACAAAGAGGGAAAGGTTCCATACCCAGACTTGTTCCTTTTTTGCTGACTTACATGGCTATGTAACGGATGCAGAGAACCATTTTGAGTAACAAACAGTATTTATAAAAGCAGATTACTCAGAGGAGGTGGTGGGTGGTCACAAGATACAGAGTTTTGCATTTCTTCTACCTGGAGAAGAAAAGGTAGTAATCAAAAATCTTAGTATCTTCCTACACAGAAGCATGATCAGTAAAAAGCCTTAAATGCAAGAACATTTGGTGTAAGACATCACACCACAGGGATGTAGACCACTTGTAAAGAAACAGGTGAAAAATAAAACACTGTTTACAGGCCTAGAAAACAGGGAATAGTTGAAGATGCTATAATTGTTTAGTCCAGAGAGGAGAAAATTGACTGTAAGAAAGCTTTCAGATGTGTGGAAGCCTCTTCTGCAAGAAGAAAAATCAGTTCAACACATGTATGAGGAAGTAGCAATGGATTAAAACTACAGAATGGAAATTATTCTAAAGGGGTTTTTTTTACTATCCAACTTAGCTGTAAATTCAAAAGCTGGAATAGATAGTTTAGGACAGTATGATGTCTTCATCACATAAATAGTAGAAACCAGTTTTGAAGTAGGCTTGAAATTACAGCTGTTAGAGTGTGTATGGAGAGTTAACGGTACCCATGCCTAGAACTTCACCATCCTATTTGTCTGGTAACATGACACAGTAGAAAGCTTTCCTTTGTCTGTGCCATAGCACCGATAAGGATGCAATTGCATGCATAGTTTTGCTTCTTACATATCATGAATGCTTGAAAACTGACTTAGCAAGGTGAAGATACCTAGTTGGTGAAAGTTAATGAAAACTGAAGTCCTAAAAGACAGCAAGTGAGGCTACCAAGACAACATCAGTATCAGTCTGGTGTCAGATCACTTGCAAAGGTGTTCTGTACTGAAACAAGTAAACACACCCATGATCATCAGCTGATTTTCCAGAATTAGAATTTCAGAGTAACAGAACATCTATTTGAACTTCTGAGCTTCAAGATAGAGGCAAATAATGATGCAAATATTATTTAGGTATGGTGTAAAAAGACTAGAAATAATTATTACCCAGGTGATAATGAGAAGACAGTTAAGACGGAAGAATTCTAACTCATTCATACATCTGTTCTCCTGCTTTGGAAAACAAAATAAGAAAGTTCTGAATTCTGCAGCACTGTAAGGATTTGATTAAAGTTTGTGAAGAAGTTTTTGGCTTTTATTCTCTATAGTGTTGGAGAATTACCTCTGCTTTTGTACTGTATGCTTCCAGATGACTAGATCAGTCAGACATAGTTAACAAGAAGGACAAAATGTCTTCCCTGAAGAAATGGGAAAGGCTGTTATAGTTCAGAATGTTTGTTTTCACTTGAAAGTATGTGCCTGGCAGTTAAGGTCTGGAAGAAAGTGTAATTTTTTTTAGCAGTCAAACTAATGTCATGGTTTCTGCCAACACAAGCATGAAAGTAAGTGAATTAGAAAAAAATGCTGTTTTGCAGCATGTAGTTTGAGGTGGCATTTATAAAAGTTAAATGTTGGCATGTTAGAGCAAAACAATCAAAGCTTCATAATAAAATTAACACAGCAGTTTTAAGTATTTAACAGAAAGTGGCGGAGATGAAGGTGAGGTTTTCATGAAGAAAAGAATAGTTTCCAAGAACACAGAAGTGCTCCTTTTGAAAGCTGCTGTCTTCTGAGCTTTGCTGCTTCTTAGTCTTACCAAATAACTTCCTGTATTTCTCCTTCCCCTCCAAACCAGAAGTAGAGAGGAAACTAAATATCATTTAAAGTAATGCTGACAACAGAAAACACTGTTGTTGATGCTGATACAGTGAGATCTAATGCTCAAAAAGATCGAAGTTCAGGCGTTTTCTTCATTATTTTGGCAAGAATATAAAAGATGTCTTGCATATAGACTGGCTGACTTTGTTATTCCTTTGTCCTTAGTTGAACAAATGCAGTGCTATTCACTTAAGTGTATTTTGTAGAGTACTCATTATATAATAGAAAGAGCTGTGTTGCTAAACAAAATAGCATCTTCTGCATATTTGTAGACTTGTCCTGCAATGTTATCATTACATTAATGTTAGTTCCTTTTACACAGGTTCAGATGTGCATAGTTAATTCTTTTACTGCCACTGCACAACTCGTAAGCTTTAAAAATAGTCTCTTCTTCCTCCATCCTCTCTCCCACATACATCAGATGTCACAGTAGGTAGTATTCCAGAAATATTTCCAGTGACTCAGAGTCATAACCACTTAGAAGAAAGATTATTTCTGAAAGGATAGTAATTTGTACATTAAAATTTCAAGCACTTCTCTCTGACTGGTATAGCAACAAAATGCTAGCTGTTGCATAAAATAGCAATGTCAACAACACCGTTCAAATTTCCATGTGGTCAGATTAGAAACATCTCCTTCTAAAGTGGTGTGGATTCTGTCTTCTTTTTAGCAATTATTATTCACTGTCTTTTAACTTTGAAATATTGAGTTGAACTGTACTGATGTATCACAGTTTACTCCTAACAACATTTCCAGCAGTCCCTGGAATATTTCTTTATGCAATTCACATTTCCATCTGTATTGCATTTCTGCTAGGAGAAGATGAAGCAGAATGTAAGGTCTAAAAAACAGAATGTAAAGCCTACCTCTTGCAAGCTTGTCCCCCAGAGTCCTCAGGAATCTGAGGACAGTGTTCTGTAGGACTAAGATCTAAGATGTATTTAAAAAAAAAAAAAAAAAAACTCAATTTTTAAGTTGACTTGTCTTGAAATTAAAGAGAAATTTCATCAGAAAGTACATTTCCATAGAGAACACTTCTGGTTTTTATTTTCTAGGGTGAAATAGTTAAGAAGTATACCCAGCTCAACCCTAAAACTTACGAAGACAGATTAGATTTAATTCTAAAGATGTGTGTAGAAGCTGCATCAGAGGCAGTAAATCTGAACTGCAGAATTTTGGGAGTGGGTAAGTTAATGAATACTAACTTCTTGTCTTTTCATCTGAGAATTTCAGCATGTAATGAAGTCACTACTGTCTAATTTAAAGCACTTACTTAAGACTAATCCTGTGTATTTTGAACTCTTACATTATATTTCTACCACACGTGAAAAAATGAACTGTTTATGGAAATGGGAAGCTGACTATAAATACTGAAGTTGCCCTAGGTGGTAACAGCCAAGAAGGTGATCTGCTGAGTTTTAACAGTGCCCAAGTCCTAGCCTTTGGCACGATTAATTTTACATTAGAGGCTCCCATATTACAGCAAAAAATTGCAGTTTGTAGTATATTATGTGGTCTCTATACTTGTGAATTTGTATGGCACATTCTAAAGGTTCTCTAAATTAAATATATCTGAAGTCTGTGGCATATAGAAACAGATTTCAAAATTCCCTGCAGAACCTTTTGTGTGTATTGAAGCAGCTCTGGAAGCAACTTAAGCTGAGTTCAGTTTCCTCTGTTGCCTGTAAGCCTTTATGGCATGGATTAGTTGTGCAGCAGAATTCTCAGTTGTACTAGGGCAGAATAATGTTAGATCAGTTTTGCAGCTAGTGGAGAGAAAGGCAACCTCTTCATTTTCATTCTTTCCTATTTTGCTTATGCTGTAGTAGAATCATAGAATGGTTTAATTTGTAAGGGTCCCTGGAAGAGCATTCAGTTCCAACACCTCTGCCATAGGTAGGGATACTTTACACTAGTTCATGTTGCCCAAAGTCCTTTACCCAACCTGGCCTTGAACATTCCCAGGGATGGGGCATCCATAGCTTCCTTTGGCAGTCTGTTCCAGTGTCTCACCACCCTCATGGAAATTTTCTTCCTTACATTCAATGTAAATCTACCCTTGTTCAGTTTAAAACCACTGTCCTTTTTCCAGTCAATACAGGACCTGGTAGGAAATCTCTCAGTCTTTATTATAAAAGCCCTATGTACACTGAAAGAGGCTTCTCTTCTCCAAGTGTTTTCTCCAAACATTTATTTTCTCCAACCACAACTCTCTCAGCCTGTCTTCATGGGAGAGTTTCTTCAGCCCTTTCTGATCATCTTGTGGCCCTGCTCTGGACCCAGTGTAACAGGCCCACATTTTTCTTGTACTGGGGACTGAGAACTGGGCACCTGACTATGTGAGGTCTCATGAGAGCAGTGTAGAAGGAGACAGTCATCTCCCGTGCTGTGCTTTTTTTTTGTTGTTGTTTTTTTGTTTTTGTTTTTAATGCAGACCAGGATACAGTTTGTTTCTGGGCTGCCAAGCACTTATTTTTGGCTCACGTTCAGTTTTCTATCCATCAGCACCCCTAAGTCCTTCTCTGCTGGACTGCTTTTGATCTCTTCATCCCCCAGTCTGTACTGACACTGGGGATTACCCCAGCTCAGAATCAGAACTTTACACTTGTCCTCATTTAATGGACCCACTCCTCAAGGCAGATAACATCCCTTCAATCTATCATATCAGAGTTATTTTGAACCCTGAAAGTTACAACTGTTAAGTACACAGGGTCAATAAGAAGATGTATGTCAGTTCTTCATATCTTTCAGACTATCTGTTACATAATACCCATGACTTAACCACCCAGACTAGTTTACTACACCCAGATGAGTGTATTAGTCTTGAAAGCCTCACGCTTCTTGTAGAAGTGGTCACAAACTCTGCATTAGTTGGTATTCCAAATATCTAAGAACTTTTTATCATCACCTAGGTGAATTAGGATAATAGTGTTACAGGAACCAATATACAGAGTTCTTATATGGGGGGAAAAAAAGTTTCCTTTTGTTTGTTTAATTATTCCAGAATAACGTTCCTATTTATTTGTGAGCCCACTTCCTTTTATGACTGTCTGTTACTGTTCAGTTGCTCGTGAAGGAAGGGAGAAGTTTTGCTACAGAATAAGATACGTTTCTTACCTGGTTCTTTTATTTTTGTTAACTGACACTCGCCTCATTCAGTCTCATAGTTTGAATCAGAATGTTATTTGAAATGAAGATCTCTTTTTAGAGAATGACATGTATTTCTATGGGAATAATTAATTTGCTAAATTATAGTTATTTCTTTAAGGCTAATAACCATAAGCACAAGTTTTCTGTTCTGTCTTGTAAAAACTTAGAATGACTAGACTTAATTCTAGAGCTATTATCAGTATAACTGATTAGTTACTGTAGGTGATAGTATAAGTAAAGGCATGTTTTAATGAGATCTTGCTGAGTTAGCAATGAATGCCTTTTTTTTTTATGTTTTTTGGTAAGGATTTTCTGAGTATCTTTAGGTAAACTACAGAATTATATAATCTCTGCAGAAGAATGATGGCTAAAATATCCAAACTGCTAGGTGTCTAGAGCTAAATATCTCTATAACAGAGTGGCCTTATCCTCAGAGGTCCTGAAAGGGTCCACAAGCTTTGGAAGCCTCTCCAGCTAGAGAAAACTGGTTAATGGTAATGATTATTAGCCATGATTCCATTCAGCAGACTGAACAGTTTTAACAATGCATTTTACACAGTTTGCTACGGTATTGTCTCTCATACATTACTAAAAAGAAATGCAAATATTAAGATTTGCTGCAGTCTTGGTTGAGGTAGGAAGACGAACTCTGTGTTAACTAATGTGAATCATTCCCCATCTAGTTAATCCTAAGATACTGGGTGTACTGTGATTACAGCAGTTGAGTTCTGTGAATTCTCTTTAGATGTCAGTAGTAGCACTGCCAATAATACACAGAATTTTTTACTTTACCACTATGCTTCAACACTAATAGGAGAAATAATACTTCTCATTGCAGAGAAAAACTGATTACTTAGTTCTGCCTTTTTTTCTCCTGTACTTCTGGGACTTAGGAATTTCCACAGGTGGACGGGTAAACCCTCGAGAAGGAATTGTACTTCACTCCACAAAACTCATTCAAGAGTGGAGCTCTGTGGATCTCAGAACCCCAATATCTGATGTTCTGCACTTGCCAGTCTGGGTGGACAACGATGGAAACTGTGCTGCTCTAGCAGAAAGGAAATTTGGTCATGGAAAAGGAATAGAAAATTTTGTAACACTTATCACTGGTACAGGTGAGTATGTTATAATTCAGTGAAAACTGAAAACGTAACACCAGGACCGTCATTCAGGGGCTCATCTGGTTTTAAAAGTGTCAGAACCTGTAAAAACCTGATATTAATTTCTTAAACCACAAATCCTTGTGACACTATATCTATTTATACTTTTATTCAGGCAAATAAAACCTTTTTCATGGTATGTCTTTCTCGATAAATGAAGTTCTGCTGATGGTAGCAAAACAGTTTCTCAAAATAAGCTGGAGTAGCTTTAGGTTATTCAGCTTTATGTCTTAAATTAATTCTCTTCTGTCTGCAGAGGTTCAAGATCAGGGTATGTATGTAGAATAACTAGATAAGAACTAAGTAAGACAGATGATATCTCAAATGTAAATGTAGACTTTTCTTTTTAAGCATATAGACCTTTTGACCATTTACCACAGCATTTAGAATATTCCAAATGACTAGGGTCATTCTAAACAGCTGTTGAAATGCAGTATTAAAACCTCTGAAATGAAAATCTCTGAAAATAAATACATTTAAGGCCACTTCTGATGTCAGCTTTGAGAAAAAGGGCATGACCCACAAGCTTAAAACATCTGTGGTAGCAGTGCAGCATCACCTGTAGATTTTAGAAGCTTGGAAGAAATTGCAAGATTTTGTTACATAGGAGCAGGAGATAGCTACAAGCTTGCTTAGTATGCATGCTGAGCATGGAGAAGTTTGTCAAATAACAGTCATTTATGGGCTTCAGTACAGAAAACCGTGGATACACATTTTTATAATCTTTATTAGAATAAGACAGTTTCAATGTCCTATGGAACTGGGGCCTTTGAAAACTGCATTTCACCTTTTTAAACTCTTAGCTGTTTTTTTTTTATCTTTGCAGGAATTGGAGGTGGAATCATTCATCAACATGAACTGATCCATGGCAGTTCATTCTGTGCTGCTGAACTTGGCCATATTGTAGTATCTTTAGATGGACCAGAGTGCTTGTGTGGTAGCCAAGGATGTATTGAAGCATATGCCTCTGGAACAGCATTACAGAGAGAAGCTAAGAAACTGCATGATGGTATCCATGTATTTTATTTTTTAAAACATTTAAATGATTCCTAAACTTCAGTATAGTAAAAAAAATAAATTCAAAGAAGACATTTGAAAAAATCAAAATAAAAAAAAAGAACAGACCTGCCACTAGGAGGAGACAACAACAGGAACTGAGGGGGCTAGCTAGGAGGTCTTGTGTACAGGCAGTGCAGGAGCTGCAACAGCCTGCATAGTACCACACAATTCTTTTCTGGTTTTGGCAGTATGCTGGCAAGCCATTAGAACCTCTGGCTTCAGAGTTGCAATAAAACTATAGCAGAGTTCAGTTTCTCCTTTTTAAGCATGCAGTACGGTTTTCAACTTGACAACCATTCTTTGAGCTGTTGAGTTTCACAGGCATCATCTTTCAGCAACAGTTTATGAGTCTACTGACTGAGGTTGATAACGTTTATATTTGATTTTATGAAGGCTTGGTGCAGGTGATCAGACTTGTGAATTACTACATTTGATTTGATGCTCTCCTTCTACAAACAGTTCCCTGAACTGTGACTACTGCTAAATTCAGGGCAGGGCTGATAGCTCAGGTTTCAGACTTCATATGTAAATAGATATACAGAAACCTTAACTGCCTGTTTACTCCATTTCTTGAGTTAACAGATGACCAATTTTATTTCTTGGCTTTCTCTCCTCCCCTTCAAACAGAGGATCTGCTTTTAGTGGAAGGAATGTCAATGAAGAACGAGGAAGTTGTTAGCGCTGCACATCTCATTCAAGCGGCTAAACTTGGAAACACAAAGGCAGAAAGCATTCTCAGAACGGGTAAGAAGATAGCCAGAGGGAAGAAAACCCTAGCATGATTAGATTTTTGAGGATACAGAAATGGTAGATTAATAGATTCATAGATACATTAGGTTGGAAAGGACCTACAAGATCATCTAGTCCAACCATCCTCCTATCACCATCCCTACCCACTAAACTACTAAATCAAATCCCTTAGCACCTCATCTAAACGCTTCTTGAACAGCGCTAGGGATGGTGCCTCAACCACCTCCCTAGGCAGGCCATTCCAGTGCCTGACCACTCTTTCAGAGAAAAAATGTTTCCTCAGATCTAATCTAAATCTTCCCTGGCGCAACTTGTGGCCATTCCCTCTCGTCCCGTCATTAGTTATCTGGGAGAAGAGGCCGACCCCCTCCTCACCACAACCCCCCTTCAGGAAGTGGTAGAGTGCAATAAGGTCCCCTCTGAGCCTCCTTTTCTCCAGACTAAACAATCCCAGCTCCCTCA
>VXAB01002577.1:0-23691 GCA_013399175.1 Odontophorus gujanensis | reverse complement strand
CCTTTTCCTTATCCTCCGTGGTTACATTCCCTGCCGCATCAAGTAAAGTAGAGAAATTCTCCTTAGTTCTTCTCTTGCTGTTAATATATTTGCAAAAGGATTTTCTGTTCTGCTTTACTGCAGTAGCCAGTCTAAGTTCAAGCTGGGCTTTGCTGGGTAATGCACTGTAACACTTCAAATGCAACGCTAATGTAGATTTGAGGACTTCTATCTGTATAATTACTAGCTGTAATGAAACGTTAAATGCAAATGTTGGGGAAAATGTGAGCAGGTGAACAGAGACTCTTCAATACTAATAATTAAGATTAAGAGTTCCTGAAAAGATCAGTTTGGTCTTAAATGGGGGAAAAAGAAAAAAGAAAAAAAAAGAGGTGAGGTCTCAAGATCTTCAAATTGAATAATCTGGGAAGACATTTTATTGTAGGCAAGTGAATGTCTTGTCTGAGCAAGCAAAAGCAATTCGCCTGTTACTTTACATGGGATAATTTACTGTTTTCCTAGCTTGAAACATAGAATCATAGAATCACCAATGTTGGAAAAGATCAATCATCCAGTCCAGCTGTACACCTATCACCAATATTTCCCACCAAACCACGTCCCTCACTACAGCATCCACACAGTTCTTGAACACCTCCAGGGCCGGTGACTCCATCACCTCCTGGGTGGCCTGTTCCAGCACCTGACTGCTCCCTCAGGGAAAAAGTATTTCCCAATGTCCAACTTGAATCTTCACTGCCACAACTTGAGGCCATTCCCTATAGTCCTATTGCTAGTTAGGTGGGAGAAGTAGCTGACCCCACATCACGGTAACCTCCCTTCATGCAGTTGTAGAGAGCAATGAAGTCACTCCTAAGTCTCCTCCAGACTAAATAATCCCAGCTCCCTCAGCTGCTCCTGATAAGATTTGTGCTTCAGACCTCTCACAGCTTCATTGCCCTTCTCTGAACATGCTCCAGGACTACAACGTATTTCTTACAGTGAGGGCCCCAAAACTGAGTGCAGTACTCGAATTGTGTCCTCGCCAGAGCTGAGTACAGAGAGATGATCACTTCCCTGCTCCTGCTGGCAGCACTATTTCTGATACAAGCCAGGATGCCGTTGGCCTTTCTTCATACACATCTGTTAGCACTGAGAAGTTAGAATAATGCTTTGCTATTTTCTTTTAGAGTACAAGTGTGGTAACACACAGCTTGGTCTTTCACATCCATATCATGGAATAACGCTTTACTGAACTTATTTTTTTTCCTTTCAAAGGAAAAATTAATGACAAACTAATATGGTTGATAACATAAACTCAAAACTTGCTGCCGTATGGAATAAAACATTTCTGAATATGGAGTTATTTGCTACTAGCAGATATATTTTAAGAAATTGTGTTTGCACTGCTTGGAGTATTCCATGTAATTTCTTTTCAATATTTTTTTTTCAGCTGGTACAGCACTGGGACTTGGAGTTGTAAACATTCTGCACACCATGAACCCCTCCCTTGTGATCCTTTCTGGAGTCCTAGCCAGCCACTATGTTAATGCTGTCAAAGATGTGATACATCGACAGGCTCTGTCATCTGTTAAAACTGTGGATGTGGTGGTCTCAAATCTAGCAGACCCTGCTCTTCTTGGAGCTGCTAGCCTGGTACTGGATTATACTACCCGTAGAATATACTAGGTGCCTGGAAGAATTACAGAAATGAACTTTTCCTTACGGGTGAATACTTTGCCCAACATCTTTCTTTGACTAGAGCAGCTACAGAATCAGAGTAATGAATAGTTAGTGACTACTTCAACATTTCCTAATTGAGGTATTACCTTTTTGTATTTTTTCTAAATTTCATCAAACTTCATAGAAACTATTGTGCAATTCTGTTTATTTTAATCACCTCTGTTAGCAAGCCCAGATGTTGCTTTAAGCATAGCTGAATTACTTATGAGTATATCTTGATGTATGGTAAGGAATATGTGTATTGTGTCAAATTATAACTAATACTTGGGGATCCATTTCTCATTTTTCACATTTGTGAAATGAGAAGTCTATAATGTGACCAGCTTTTCTATTTACAGGTTTCCACCCACAAAGTAAATATATACAATCACCAACAGCAGCTGTTAGTTTCTGTTGGTGGAAATAAGAAAGAAGCTCCATTTAGAAGTTGTGGTTTGTGAAGGACTTGGAAAGTATGGTTATTTATTATATCACCTTTAGAGGGCAGAGTCCCATTTTAGAAGCTTTGCATATGAAGGAAAAAGACAATGATCTTGTGAGCTTGCAGACTGCCAGAGCAATCCAGACAAACTGACAAGTGTAGCAGGGAGCACCTTTGTGTTCTGGCTACAGCCTGCAGTAAGTTAATTTTATTGTTGAGGTTGAATTTCACTTTATTGGATATGCACAAGGAACTTAGTCTGCACTTTAGTCTCCCAGATTAGCAGAGAGGGGACTTTATTCTTTGGTGGCCAGTTATCTGACAACCAGTAATGTGGTACATCTGACTGCCTTCTGAGAAATCTCATACACTGCACAGTGACACAGTACATCTCCTTACCAGTGCTGGGGCTGCAGGTGAAGTGTTAGTGATGTCTTGCGTTCACTATCATCTCACAGGATGGAAAGTCAAATCTGAGCCTCATCCTCACAGTCAAGGTATTCACTGGCCTTGGAGCAGCTAACATTAAAGGCTTGCCTCGTTGAAACATAGCTTGTATGCTGAGAGAGAGAGCCTTTTCTGGGACCTGGGTAGAGGCTGAAGATCACACAGTGTAGTCCTCTTGCGTGTTTAAGGAAGGCAGGTTGCTTTAACTAGACCTGTTTATACATAGTTCTGACTTTATTGATAAGCTTTTTAGTACACTTTCACGATACTGTAATACTGACAATTACTTAACACAAGAAGAAACGAAAAAAACCAAGACAATTAAGTGGTCAGCTGTACTGGAAAGAAGACAGCTGCCAGAGAAACAATGTATCCTGGCATTTAATGACCTAAACCATCTGCACCAGTCTTTCTCAGAACCAGCAAGTAAGGATATACTGGCTCTTAATCCTTTGCTACATTGCATCAGGCTTTGAGTTCCTTTTCCTTTAGTGTCTGGATTTACTTCGTGAGTCCCAGTAACTTCAATACTAGAGCAATAGCTCCATGAGCAGATCAAGAAGTCTGTCTTACTCTACAGTGACAGCAGCTCAGGGCAGGGGTAACTCTACTGAGGTTGTAACAGAGAGATCACCCATGATTTGACCTTTCCATCCGCCCAGCATCACGAGGAATGTCTGATTAAAAGTGGGACCAGGTTTTTCTTTCCAGACCTCCCAATGCTATTTCTTGTTTGACATCTCAGGTAAAATTTTTCCTTAGCAGCTGAAGGGAGAAGGCAGGCAGTTGCAAAATATGAGAGATATTCAAACATTTCAAAACATTTGAAGTCTATTCTCTTTAAAAAAAGCGTCTCTTACAGTGTTTTTGAAGTTGTTTTTTTCTGGCAACTGGACAAGAACCTGCTGTAAAGGAGCAAGTGCTGCAGAAGTCCTTGGTTTTCCTGCGACATTTGTCAGTTTATAAAATTAAAAAGATGTTCATATTTAAAAGTGTTGTAGTGACTGTTGTTTGCTTTTTTGTTATTTCTTCTTCCCTTGTTCAGAATCCTGTCCCACTTCAGACACTTTTTTTTGTGAACCAGAGCTTTTATGGGCACTGACTCCCAGTTGTATCCAGTGCTAGGAGAGAACATCTCTGTCTGGTTAACTGATGTTGACCCTATGCACTTTAATTCACCCCACCTTGAACGTCATGGGCCCTACAAAGCACATCAGCCTTTTTCTGCATTACTGGGTGGGCAGAAAGGCAGTAGTTGAACATTTTTTTCCCAGCTATCACCTTTTTAGACTGCAAAGAAATGTGAGACTTACGTGGCAGTGCCTTCCCTTTTACTGTACAGGCACCATCTGCTAAAACCACCTGTTGTAGGAGATGGGAGTCTGGTGTTATGATGCACCTTGTAAGTGTACATGGTATCACAGCTGTGTTGAAGCCTTACCAAGGTTGCCAAGCATGCCACAGTCAGCCCTCCAAACAGACTGTTACATGAACAGAAGACCCCTTGGGACATGCATTTTTATCATCAGTATTAACATTAGCACGCACCAGCAGTACTTGCATGTTGTATACATACTATGCAAATTGCATAGTGCCAAGAGCCTGAAAAGTAATTTAAACATATGCAGACTTAATGCTGTACCTTATAATTAATATCATCAAAGCAAGATTTTTACGAGTCCATTGCTTGGAAAAACTGCTCCACCCCAGTCCTGCCTACGCCCCAAACAGCCAGGAGCTGGGGCAGTGTGGAGGCCAGCAGGGTCCTGCCAGCTGCCTGTGTGCTGGTCTCTGCCAATGCTTTGCAAGTGGCATAGCTACTTGGCACCACAACAATGTCTGGAATTTCTTCTTAAGTCTCCTGAGCAGCAAATGTGGTTATTCAGTATTTTCTGTCTTCGATCTGCCATCCTGAGAGTAAAAATCAACAAATGCCTCAGCCTTCTGGTGCTACTTCCACTTAAAACTGTCAGAAACCAGATGTACAACCAGTGGAAATAATGTCAACGGTGTATTGCAGGAACAAATCAGATACTGCACAGTGACAGAGTTTATATTCAGTCACCTGCCTCAGTGAAATCTGATCACTCTGTCTCTCTCAAATGCAGGAGTGCTCACAGGCATCACTGAGGGGAAAATGCTGTAACTGTACAGCCCAAGGGGCAGGCCAAGTAACTTGGGAAAACTGCTCATCAAAGGCACACTAAAACCCTTGCATTGGCAGCTGAAATGCCCTTGCTAATGTCATGCATTTAGTATAGCTGTGTTTTAGTCTGGCACCCAGATATGTTTGTTTGCTTTGTACTCTGAAAGCAGATGCTTTGCACTGTGGATATTTGTTTTAAGAGCAGCTAAAGGTGGTCATGAGGTTCTGAAGAAGACACAGAAAGCCAAAGTCCACAGATTACGTTTACACACATGGTTGTAGCACTTCTGGGTTGGTCCATCAGCAAATTCACACAAAACACAAATAGCACACCCTGCTGTGTGAAACAGGATGATGTCCTGTCACTGACTGTACAGTACAGTGCAGTTTGGTGTAAAATCAGACTAAGGTTACTTCTGTATCAGAATGACCAAGGCAACAAGGACATGGGGAACGCAGAGTTTTCTGCTGCCATCATAACTGTGGAAAGCTTTTGTGTCTGCAGCCCCCCTCCTGGTGCCATACAGGTATCAGCAGTACCATAAGCAAGCCATAGATCTTAATGAAACTTCAACTTTTAGCTGAAGAAGGTCTTTGAGTTCACTTTTTTTTTTTTTCCATTAGTTTAAAAAGAAAAAATACCTCCCCACACCACTCTTGCTTTGCTTTTGCAATTAGGCCACCGTTGCTACATCTCCTGATTTAAATGGACCATCCCATACCCAACTGCAGCACGAAGGCCTCCATTGACAACCTTTCACAGTGGAGATCAGGCTGCACAGCCTTGTGCAGACTACACCCAGTGCCAGCATGCTGCTGCAGCATCACTGCTCTGCAGAGGAACAAGCTTGCCCACGTGACAGGTACCACCAGATGAATCCTCTTTTGTCAGTCCCAACAAACAACCCCTTGTCCCTTCTCAAATACATGCCAGTAAACTATACATTCTCCTCTCGACCAGCTGCACAGAAAAAAAACAAACAATAAAACAAACACATGAGCAAGGAACTGGCAAGCCGTAGTGTTCGTGGTTCACAGCTATTGACAGCTTTCACCTATGTTCCTATAGCTGAGCTTCCTCTCAGAGGCAGAAAGATGCAGGATGGTACTTGGGTTCCTGTCTCCAACAAATTTGTGGTCTTGACACCATCCCCCTTCTGCTCTACATACACCCATTACCACTTCAGGCCAGTATGGTGCTGTCTGCCACCTGACCACAGGCTGAACAAAGCCAATTGTATTACAGGGTGAACAAGATAGAGTCTGCAGCTTCTCTGAATGCTGCTTAAAGCTTGGTGCATGTGCAGTTGGAATTTTGTTTGAAAGATGGTTAAGTTCCCATATTTTTTGAGATTCCATTTACTGAGTTTTCTTTATTGGCCACATTGCTGCTACAGAGATAAACAGCAACAGTGGGAAGAGTACTGAGCCTGCTCAGCTAGGCTAGGCACATAACACTGTCACATCAAGCCAGAGAACAGTAGCAGATGCCGACTTCAGAAAGAAATGGTCAGTGTTCTGAAGCACAGACAAGGGGTTACTTAATGTTATCTTCTCGTTCTATTGCATAAGTAATTAAAAACAATTAACAGAGTACTGCTGTGGCCCCACCTGGAACACTGTGCTCCCCAGTGCAAGAGAAGCACAGGTACATTGGTGCAACAAAGGACCACTGAGGTGACAAATGGTATGGAGTACCTCTCCTACAAAGCTGAGAGAGCTGAGACTAAGCCTAGAAAAGCAGAGGCTCGGGGAGATCTTACTGATATGTAAGAATAGCTGAAGGGAGATGATAAAGATGGAGTCAGGCTCTTTTCAGAAGTGCCCAGTGTCAGGATAGGAGACCACAGGCAAAAGCTGGAACACAGGAAGTTCCTTCTGAACACCAGTGAACTTCAAATCTGTCTGGAATCCTCCCCAAACTGAGCTGGGCTTTCAGCTCATGCTCAGAAGATACTCTCCACACTAGCTAAGCTACTGTACGTACCAGAGCAAGACTGGAATTTAATCTGAATGCTAGGTGAGATGGGAGCACCAAAGAAGAAACAAACATTTCCAAACAAGTTCATTTCAAGGCACTTTAGGACAGAGCTGCAATCCAGTTGCCACACAAGCAGCAGTAAAATTTCTCTTGCCTTTGCTTGGCAGCTCAGCTGCAGACAGCCTCCACACAAAAGGGTTTTGCATGTGAAACCAGTGTTAAATACTTACATGGCAAAAAAAGACAGTCCAACAAGCAGATGAATGTCAGAGACTTTAACTACTCGATGCCCTTCTATTATTTTTCTAGTCTAAAATGTATAGCTGGAGTGAGCCTGCCACATAGCAGGAAACTACCCAGAACTGCTTACCCGCAGGAGGTAGTGTCCTTGGTTCCACCAGAAGTGAGATAAGCTCCTTAACAAGCCTGGTGCTCCAGTTTCCCAAAGCTTCTATCTTGTGTAACAAATTGGATAAGGAAGCGGTTCTAACTAAAGCCCTCAAAAGGTTTAAGAAAGCTTACAGAGACAATCAGGACAGGCTGAGGAATCAGAAATACTGCTGTCTAGTCATTCACTAGCACAGTGAAATCTCTAACAGTTTAGAGAAACATTTCATTTAAACAGTTCCTGTGAAAAGGGTGCAGGAGAGCATCTCAATTCATCCAGAGTCAACACATTTTGCAGTTTAACACATCTTTAATATCAGTAACACTGCAAGTGACTTCTCAGTGCAAATAGCACAGAGACTACAGGAGGTTCTCTCACTTAAAACAAAGACAAAATGAGGAAGAACATGCAATCAAACAATGATCAGCTATAGATACATCGTGTTTGGTCCAACAAAAACATTGAAACAATTAATCCAATTACAGCAAACAAAGCTTCTCTGAGTAAGGTTAAGATATTGCATTTGTAGTGTCTCCATTGTGCCTTCCTTCAGCGAACCAGCGGAGCCTGCTTGAGTGAGATGAGGACTGAACGCATGCGGGACACATCTTTAGCCTGCTTACTAGACTTGGGATTAAAGTCACAGAGCTGAGCCACACGTTCCCACTCAGTGCCTGGAAAAACATCTTCTGCATCACTCACAAAGGCTTCTTCAGCTGCCCTGAAAGCAATGCAATGGACCTTGTGTTAATGTCCAACATAAGGCATTCCTTCCCACTTACAGGATGCAGTTCTTTTCATCACGTTTCGTAAGAAATGTGACCTGACAGCTGTTTGTGAACATTATGGCTACTTAAGCTCCCACTGCCCAAGCCCTGGAGATGGAAGTAGGTTGCTGTGCACAAGCAGTGCAAAAGATTGCTGTGTAAAATGTTGGAATACAGGTGTTTGGTTTTAAGAGTAGTCAATGAGTCTTTGCCTACAGGAGTCACCACCCAACCAGCCAGAAGGTAAGGTACTCCCATGCAGACATTTTATTTATGGAAAAATGCCCAAGTCTGAAATATTTAAGCTTCCAACACTTGATGGCTTGCTTTGGACACTTGCCAACTAGAAATTTACAGTTCCCTGCAAGCTCATCTTAGAACAGACTCTGTTTGAGGATTTAAATCAGCCATAAGGCCTTCAGGCCATCATAAAACTATCTGCTGATGTTTCCCAATGCTGTACAGAAGCAGCGTAAATCAGAAGGAATGTAAGTAATGAATTCCGTGCCTGTGGGTGCTGTAGTCTAAAGCACATCTTGGCAGATAGGATGACTCATCTGAAGTCAGCTAGCAGGATAAACATGTTTCCTCTCTTCTCACCCTAAGGATACTCTAAGAAGGCTTTTTACAGTATGTACAGGTTAGCGCCAATGGCTTCCCAGCAGTATCCTTCTGGCATTTCTGTGCCACCAACAGCATTGCTTCAATGCATGTGTAACTCTCCAGTATCATTTACCATAATTCTGGGGCCCTGGTAGCTGCCTGAGTACAAGAACAGTAAGCATTGAGAGATCAAACCAAATCCATCTACTCCAACAAGCAGTACAGAAAAAGCAGTGAGGATGACTCCCCCATGAGGGTTCAGCACTGTTCACAGGGATGATAAGGTTACAGACACCACTGAAGACAAGGATCACTACAACACTGCTACTTTATGTGACATGACACTTTTATGGGGCAGTGAAGATTTTTTACTTAACTGTTCTAGGCTGTAGCAAGGATGATTTATGTTTGTGCTTTAAGGTGAAGAGAAGAAAAGAAACGAGAGAAAGTTTAAGTCAGATATAGAAAATGAGAATGAGTTTAATGCAGATGGTCAGCTGGTTCAACATGCACTAGCAGCTTGGCCTACATTCAGGAAGCATGCTGCCAATTTTATTCTGCAGCACTTGCACTGCACATTTTCTACAGGAAAACAAGGATTTTATTGGAAAAATTTAAGTTAACTCCAGGAGACTTCAGAACAAAGTCAAACACCACCTGTAAATCCATCATTTCACAAGTCTTGCTTTACATCCATCTACAATTAGGAAACGAATTCCACACTTGACCTTCAGTATAAATGCACTCAAAGCCACACCATGGTTCACCAGTACACCTTCTGAAGGTGTCACTTTAGAATCTGTGACATGGCCATCTTTCAAGTCAAGTCTACAAATTAAGGGAAGAAATTAAAATACACGAACAAGCCAACAAACATTGCAACCCTTTTACCCCACAGAAACTACACAACTACTGGGGCTTGAAAATCATGGCTATCTTCTCACTGACCCATGGGTCTGGCAATAAGTCTACACATAGGTGCTCATAGATATTTCACCAGCAGCTAATGCCAGTTTTCTAATACCATCATCTTGGTTTCGTCCTCATGTTCTCTAATAGCATCCTAAATTCTATAGGCACCTCTTCTACCTTGATTTAAGCATGTGATATCTTCCTCTTGCACTATAAGCAAATCTCATTTTAATATTTTTCTGATTATTCAGGCAAATTGCACAGACCAGGAACACAATGCCTATTACAAAAAATGCAGTTATACATAAAACTTCACCATGGAAGTGGTTAGGACTAACCACAGCACCCACACAAGACTAAATCTGACAGTAATCCCATACATGCACCAAAACGTCTTGCTATACTGGCCTGGAAGGACAGTAAACTGTGAAGCCCAACAAATTACAGGCTTCTGAGTCACTGACCAAATTCCTCTGGTATGTATATTACATAATTTAAATGTGCTGGATGTGAGCCTCACAGGAAAACAACACTTAGTGCTGTAGACCGGAGTCAAACCAAAACAAACAAAGCTTTTGCTTATTCTACATATGCTGGCTGAAGTATTCAGCAGAAGGCACCTTTGGACATTCAGCACTGCTTCTGACCCTCTTCATTACCTAGCTGACTAACAGACAGAATTAGTAGTTAAGCAACATACACATAACCAATCAGGTCAGCGAAGGGTTGTTTGTAGAAAGCTTCATCTGCCACCCTAGGTAGCAAATAGTCCAACAGGCAGGCAAGCAGGCAGGAGAAAAGAGATAAGGATGAGAAGTACAGAATACAACTGAAGGCAGTTTTAAAAAGCAAGTTCAACTAGTATCTCCTACACTCACTGAAACAGGGAAGCAGCTACCATACAATGTACCAATTAATTTGCTGACTAGCTCAGAGGGGCAATTAAAAACTCTCCTATATCATAGAAAATTAGGACCACCTAGTTTAGGGCTAGTCCCAGTGTTCGCATGAGATCATCTCCAGATAGCAGAGACTACCTGAAGTAAAGATCTCTCACCAGGCTGATGAGAATGCTGAACACTCCCTCTGATAAACACTTTATTTTTCTGATTACAGTTCCTTTTAAACTGGTCTTTCTCCAGAATGCATACCCTGATGTCAAACCACTGACCAAGACAAAGCTAAAGGGGTAATGAGCTCTATGAGCTCTTGCCACTACCTGTAACAGCAGCAATCCTGTTTTCAGCCCAACAAAAAGACTGTACCTGAGGGAACGGAATTGTCAAATCTATGTTCTATAGGAAGTATGAAGTCTCTTTTCATCATTTAGTAAGTAAAGCACCACTTATAAACCTGCTAGCCCTTTAGATATGAAAAATGACATTTCAAAAATCATTTCAGCTTGAAGTCTGTAGATTCCCAAAGTTTACAGCAGTCTCAGTGATTACCTGAAAAAAAATGACACTGGCAGCCTTAGGTCAGAAATGAAGACCTAAGTGTTATTAAGTCAGCACTATCATATTTACCTTTATGTAGCCAGAAGTCAAAATTCTGCAGAGAGCTTCTAAAGAAATATAAGAATTTACTAGATTGTGCCTAGGTCACTAGTTACTGCTCCACAGCCTGTAATGAGCCAATTCAAGCATGACATTCTTCACTCACAGAACTGTTTATTTCTCAGAAACTTCTACAAGAAGCAGCCAAAGGTTTTAAGATATCTAACAAAATCGTCTGTATCAAAGTAACTAGTAGGGCACTTTTAAGTTTTTGAGAGGAGGCAAGAAAGGCTGCTAGGTGAAAGGTAACTAATCACTGAAGAGCTGCACAGCTAGGTACATACACAGAAGTCAGCAGACTGATCAACTCTGTGCAAGTTCAATTTCATCCTAAGAAAGATTCAGGAATTGCTCATTATTTTAACATGCATTTAATCTAACCTCTAAAGAAACACACTAGTTTACAACAGGACACCCATCTCTTAATTGGATAGGTTACTTAAGTGGGCTGAAGGACTAGTGCCTAAGGATACAGTAGACATTCTACTCTCCTTTACCTAATCACTTCCACAGCCAGCAATATTGCTCTTCAGATGGCTGGAGAAACCTTACCTGTTGCTAGCTTTTGTTTTCTGGAGCTTTTCATCTTGTCTGGCATACCACTCCTCCAACTCCTTTATCGCTTTCTCCTTCCATTCGGCTTCCTGTTTTCTTGAGTTAGCATCTAAAGATTCAAGAATTGATTCGTCAGACACATTTGTTCCAGTTGGATTCCATTAACATTTCAACTGATAGTTCAAGGTGTACTCTAGTGCAAATTACTACTTGATCCACTCAAATATGGTTTATGAGGTTCCCTGATTTAGGCCAAGGGAATGCTAAAGCCCTCAACATTCAGAGCATTAGCTAAACAGAATGCCCCTATGCAGAACTGAGACAGCCTAGTTCAGTTTAGTCTAAGCATCTGTAGACTAATTATAATTCAGTAAGGCTGCTAGCCTGCAAACAGTTCTAAAAAATTGTCACCTTGCTATGGCTGTTCTAGAATAAAGCTCAGTGAAGTCACTGAGCTAGACACATCAAGAGGATGATACTCAAGTTTGCTTTTACACTCAACTCACAGTTCAAGATAGGCTCATCTGTTCTAACTAGCATAAAAGAGGAACAACAGGCTCAGCTCTGCCTGGAATCGTGTTCAGAAGGTTGTCCTGACAGTCTCAAAGTAAGGCCTCCTCCTTAGTGAAACTGGAAAGCACACCAGTCTATAGGATCTTAGAAGCTGTACACAGGTAGATGTGGCTGCAATTGACAGCTGAATTTAGTTATGACTTGGTTATTTAATTTTGCTGTTAGATTAATAGCTAAATGACAAGCAGCCTCAGCAATCTTAAAATGAGCAATCTCCTCCCTTGCAAAAAAGGGCTGACATTTGCATCTACTCATCCTTTTCTGCTGATAAAAGCTGTTCATTTTCTGTTACAGAACTGAGGAACTAACTGCTAAGTTAAGCACAGGCACTTCAGTAGTCTTGAAGAGTTCAGAGAACCACTTGCTTGTTAACTCCTATACCAATATTAACAGTTTGCTTACTGAAAGTCTTATCCCCCGAGCTTGCCACTCAAGCAGTAAGTTAAACTCCAAAGAGCTAGAAGTCATTGTTTGAAAAGCTTTCCTGACAAAGAAACTGCCACTTCTGAGTTTCAACCAAGACTACTCCTACAACAAACACACTCCTTACCAAGCTGCTCAAGGCGCTCCTTTTGCTCCTCTCTCCACTTACGAATGCTCTCTGGTTCTGACTGCAGTCGATCTACTTGTGATATGGCAGCATAGCAGTCTGTTGGACCACTGCTCCCCTTGGGAGAAGGAACAGTAGTGTCATTTATACATTAAAACTGTAGATTTCAGATAACTGCCTGCAAGCTACACGAAAAGAGACATTTGAACTGAACATATTCTATATTCTTTTGATGCTATACCACATTCTTACCACATGACAAAAAAATCTCTTGCTATAAAGTACAGCAGGACTGATGTAAATTAATATAGAGTTGCCTCTAGCAACTTAGGATCAAACAAATTCAAGCTGACTGAGAATTCAAACTGTGCCAGAGGTCTGACCAAAGAAAGCAGAAGACTGCTCCTAGAATCTCAGCTGTGGGCCTACAAAACTCCCAGCTCATTTCACATTAAATATCTGCAATGAAAGTTTATGTTTGGAGGGTCGTTTTGTGCACAGGAGATTGAAGTGTTCTCTGTAATTTGCATTTGTCTGCTTCAGAGAAATTTGCAAGACTTAAAGGAAGCTGGCTTCCAATATCAGTTAGAGCTATTACAGAACTGGGACTATAAGTATTAGCTGCTTAGAACACAAGATGCAGTGTTGGTTTTCTTATTAAATGTTCAACAGTAAGTGCTAGCACACCTTTTATCATACAATAGTTCAAAGACCTGCAGAGCATGGGGTTATTAAGACACCAGACTTTCAAAGATAAATGCATTGTCACAGAGCATACTCCAACTGTTTTCATTGGTTCACCCTGCTTTTAATAGATGAAATATGTCATCAAGTGGAAGCTCCATCAAACAAAGCAGTTGATTAGAACTGTAAACAATCATAAACAATCAAGGTATTTCATTTAACTTTTACTGTATGAGACAGAGAGGACCAATAACAAGCAGTTTTCCCAAGAACCTCACAGCAACAGGATAGAAAAATGGTTTCACTGAAAGCAGTTTGTCTTCATCCATTTCAGTGTTCACTTATGTCCATGGAAAAGTAGCTTAATACACTGTTTCCTTTCCACTATTTATCTAAAGAAGGCTATCTAAAGAACTTTCTCAACTTTCTTCCTGACACAGACAAAACATTGTCTATAACATGAAAAACACACTTTCATAATGTGATTGAGCCACTTGACAGCAATTCAATGTCATGCAACTTTAGATCACTAATAAATGTATAATATTTTCAGTCAATTTGTTCCTTAAGACCAATTTTGATAAGACAAGTTATTCTTAACGAGAAAACCATTTAGAAAACTTCAGACAGTAAGTAGGTAGTCAGAACATGTTCCATTCAGTTTATTAGCCAGCACCAAGTAAATGTGAAGTCATATTACAGAGCCTGTCAGCCTGCTCACAGTGGTCATGTACCATTCAACAATAACTCAAAATAGACTGCTGCTGTAAAAGATCTTCAAGTTCAGAGGAGGAGCATACTGTGAGCAGCTTTACAGAGGTCATGAGACAGGAGACAAGGATATTAGAGAAGAAACAGCAAGTGCAAGTCTAGACTAAAGTAAGTTTTCACAGTAGAACTGCACATTCAAAGCACAGATTACTTCTGCCTTACCTGATAGACAACTCCATTCATCACTCCATCAGCAGCACCTGTAAAGAAATAACTGTAGTTTAACCATTTGAGAAAAACAATACAATTGGATTTACTGAATGGTTACTTGCCTGGAAAGCTTTATTACAGCATCCAGTATAGGAGTTATGTAAGTGATTGTTAGTCAATAGCATATACGGTCAATTCCTTATCTCTGCATTTTTCTTCCTTTTCCAGGACACAAGAAAACACTGAGTCATTAGTTTTGTGACAGGCTACTCAAAAAGCAGAGCTGATATTGCTGAGAAGTTGCCATGGGGATTGTTCTGAAGTTTCTCCCATTTTCTCATCCTTGCCTCAGAAAGTGAACAGTAGACAACTGTTCAGAAGTTAAGCATGAATTACTCTTTTTACACTACCTGGAAGACAGTCAGGTAAGATAAAACTTTCAAAATCTTACAATGGTTTTGTAACCTCCTAACTCCTAGCAAGTCCAAGAACTATATTAACATCCCCACCAAAAATCACCTTTCATGTTTCTTCTGCAATGACACATTTGATAGCTTACTACTTCTCCAGCTCCATTATTCCTTCCAAAACAACACAGGTAATACAGCCTATTGAACAGGATCAGCTGGAATCCTTGTCACAGAAGCTTAAAATCACTTATCAGAAGAAACACCTGGGAACACACATCAATTGTAAGACAAGTATTTGAGTTCATGAAACTATTTAAGTCTCCAGACTACGCATAAGGCAGTAAGATTTTCAGGAACACCTTTCCAGAACAGCAATATGTTCCATCTGCCTGTGCAATATATAAAGGTAGTAACAACTTTGCCTCATCATCCATAATGTTACCCTGGATAAGCCCATCACAAGTGTTTCTGCCACATTAATACACTCCACACTGAAAGCTGAAACCATAATCAAGTCAATAAACAGTAGGCAGAAACTCAATCTTATTTCACATTAGCTTCCTAATTAAGAAAGAACTGGCTTGAGAGGAACAGGAAGCTTACAGCATCTGTCTCCTTCATAGCAGCTATCCTTTATATCATTTAACTTCAGCTTTAAGTTCCCTCAAAGCAAATCTGCAGAGACCACTGAGCACACACTGAATCAAGCAGTTACAGCTACAACTAACAATTCTCCTCATTAGGTTTAGGAAGATTAATGCCCACAGAGGAAACCTGTTTACACTTGGTGCTACATAAGGATCCTGCAGCTTTTCATCTTTTTTGACTAGGCTGGAATTACAGCTAAGCCAGAATCTGTAACTTGTATTGACAGAAACCACCTGAACAAGACAGCTGCCTACACTGCCCAGCTGGGAAGAGCTAAGAGCAACCTGCAGCATCAGACAGAACCTAGTTGAAGAGAGAACCCAAGAAAAGTTAGTCTTGAAATAAATGTTCTTTGATCTCCATAGGGAAGGTAGTAGTTACATGGGACTTACTCTGGAAGTGCTGAGTGAGCAGCTAGGCAAGAGGGCTTACATCTTTAAGATTTTTCTTGTCATAATACAAGGAGAACTCTCATTAAAGTCTTCAGCATTCAGGCTGGTAGTCTAGAGGTGAAAGAAAAACATCCTTGCAGAGGTGAAAAACAGATGTGTTTGTCTTAGGACTACTTTTATTCTGCTTAGACACTAATTGGTACAGCAGAAAGTATTGTTAGAGGGCACACAAATCAGCAGGCATTAAGAATACTACAGCTTTCCATCTGTTTTAAGCTTCCTATGACTTGTGATTACAATGCTGAGTCAGCATGCTGACAGTGCACACTGCCTGCTGAAAATAAAATGGAACAGTATTGTTGTGATATCATGTGTCAACACAAGTACACTAACTGGAACAGAATCAACAGCCAAATATTCTTTCTTAAACTCTCCAGTCTCAGTGTCTGCATAACTCAGTAAGAAAGCTAGAAAAGCCCTTTGCGAGACTTTGTTTCAGCAAGCAAAGCAATCTGTGTATCAGATTTCCTTGTTCACAGAAGGATACCACTTTGTACACAACTTAGCCCAGTTGTTTTTAAGTGTTTTAACTGTTTTTAACACTTACGAACAATGGCAGTTCTCTACTGCCATCAGAGTCCCTCCACACCAAACACTTACAGCATCTTAAAGCTCCGAAGTTAACACCATACTTTTTCAAAAAGTTATGAACATCCCATCCTCCTTGGTGCTTTCTTCTGAGCTTCAGATAAGGTAAAGAAAACACCCAAGCATCCACAGCTCCAGAACATGCTGGCAATAGAGTAACTGTTATGGTTTATAAAACTTCCAGAGTTCCACCCAGACAACTTTCAGAGCCCAAGCCCTTGAGGAAAGCAGAAGCTGTATCAGCTGTTTGCATGCACAGGAGGAAAACAGCAGTCGAGCTTACCAGAAACAGACAGCTGGAATCAGTGTCCTCCACATGTACAATAGCTTACAAGAGAAATGGCTGACTAACTTGAAGATAAGCGCAACTGTTTTTTCACTTCAGTCCTAAAAATCAACATGCAGTAAATATGCAAAATTAAGCTTCTAGCTGAAAGGAACAGCCTAGGAAAATTATGCAACTTCAGGAACTGGGCAGATCAAACTGAGTTGTCAGAGGCCTTCTAAAGTGAAGATCAACTACTTTGAAAGTGATCCAAAGAAACTGATGCACAGAAATTTAACAGCTTTGTCACAGTTAAGCAAGGTATTCTTTATCAGCAGCACTGGGGTAGCGTTGAGATAACCCTCCAAGAACACTCCTCCAGTCCATCATTCATGAACAGGTTATAATTTCATTTGTATTACATATTCATTACATTCCCAAATTCATTATCCTGTCCACCCCAATGACTGACTAACAGACATGGCCTAATTTGGCAATCTTCAATATCAGATGTCATCTAGAGTCCTAGTGGTGTGATGGTCCATTGTTAGTCCTTGGGGGTCACTTACTTCCTCCCAGCACCTCTTTTGTCCTAAAGATTGCAGTGAAATGCAAGGACAACCTGCCAGGTCTCTGTACAAACAGATTAGGAAGACAAAGGGGAATATCTTGACACTCTCAGTCACATTTAAGGTATTTGATTTATCTTGCCTTGTTAAATCAGAACAGTCTTACAACATCTCTCCAGCTACAATACTACATCATAATTATAATCCACAACATTCAAAGACTACTGCGGTGTTGCAAGCAGGCACAACCAGAATATTTTCTGTAATTACTTCTTCAAATCAAAAGCAACTCCTTGCTCTAAGACCGCACAGCTACGCAGCACAAAACAGTTCCAGCCTTGTTTACTAGCCTCTGTGAAAATTTACTGTCATCACAACAGACGAAGGCTATTGGAAGAACCAGACACAGGACCATGTAGATTAACACTTCTAATTTAAGCCCAAGTATTTTGTACTTCATGGTTAATTCTTACTGGTGTCTTCCTATCAAGCTAGGCTTTGGACAACATCTTCCATACAACTGAAAGTACATTCAATACAACTATATATAAATTGTGCTTTTATGAGCTACTTTTACCATTCCTTTTAAATACTGAGTATTCTCTTCACTGCATATCTTCAAAAAAGTAGCAGTCTGAAGGTTTTGTTTCCTTGTTTGTTTTTTAAGATAGTAATACAAGAAATTGAGGAAGAAATAGGTTTGCTAGACAAAACCTCATCACTATGAACGTGGGTAAAACAAAAGAAAAACAGACTAGGAAAAGGGCTTCTTTCCTCATTAGTTTCAGTCTGCTGTCATAAAACAGTTCTCATTTTCACTATAATCAATAGAGGAAAGTGTGGTCTAGTATGTGCAATAATGCTGTACCACAACAGCTTCTGCAACTTTCAAATAGGCATAGTATTCCCCTGTAAAGTGCAAAATAGATGTTTGTTTTTACCATGAGCTTCATGATAACGTAAGTTTAATTAAAAAAATGCTACCATATAGGGCACTTCTAAACTTCGAACAGTTAAGAAAAAACAACAATAGCCACTGACAAGTAACTCATTTTGTCTGCGATGCTAACTAGCATCAGAAGGAAACAATTCTTTCCTAATGATGGTTTCAAGCAAATTGATATTTAATCCCTGAGCGATTTAATATCCTTAACTCCTAGAGAGGCTCATGTGCCTCTATTCAGAAGATGGAGAAGCATCATTTGCTGAAGTTCATGTAAAAACAGAATGTGAAAAATCAACATTTGAGACTAGACAGCCTACATTAAACTTGAATAGTATTTTCATGATTGTTAACATAAAACTGCTCACCACTGAATGTCATTCTCAATCAGAAGCTACCAAAAAGCTGTCACAGGATTTTTATATCGACACAAATGGTGGAAGCTAGGTACCTTAAACCAAACACATTAGCTCCTGTTGAGTAGATACAGCAAGTGAATGTCTACAATTGTTTTCTAATTGCAGGAACAGAATGTTGTTTCTGCAGAAGAACAAGATTTTAGTTCAATGCCTCTGTGGCCACCTAGCATCACAGAGATTAGAAATAGAGATTGTAAATTGATTAACAATATACAGGTGTCACTAGTAACAATTTATGTTTAGCCAGTATGAATATATATGCAATATTTTGTCACATGACATGCCCGATTGAAGTGAGGGTATGTTGGAACGTGCCTGTCTGAAGAGGCTTCAGGAAGACCTGACACTCCCCCAGTGCTCTTTGTTTAAGAAAAGAAATGTCTCTTGGACTGAAGGGAAGAGCCCTTGGAGAGAATCACCATGTAAATATGATAAGAGTTCTGAGACACCTGAGACAGGATGGCAACTGGCTAGCAGTGAGATAACGTAAGAATGCCTAAATACATGAAGTTCACAACTGACCTTGAGTTTAACTACTGTTTTTTTTAATACACTCAGGTTAAACACTTTGTTGGGCGAGACAGCATGCTTCCTACAAATGTATTTAAGGAAGCAGGTGACTGTTTCTCATAACATTCCAAGTTAAGATCTTCACACTTCTGTAGAGAACTGCCTCAGCTACAACTCTTGCCTGGCACTGAGGAAAGAAAACTTACCAAGAAGATCCATAAATCAGGACTTCAAGAAAGTTATGGTTAAAAAAGTGAATAAAAAGTAAATACACAAATCCCTGACCATAGTACTTCAAGGATTTGCTTAGATTTTTTCTTAAGAACGGATATAAATAAGGTAAATTTGCATTTACCACCAAGGCAGTTTAATAAGCTAGTAAGGACTAGTGATGTAAGATGCTTATTAGCTGACTGAATCATAAGAAGTCTTAGAGAGAAATGGCAACAGAAACTATGAATACGCATGCCACCTGAGCTAGTACATTTTGCATTACTGCAAATTGCATTTTCTGTTTTTCCTGAAAGGGAATACAGGCTTCAACAGCCAACAAAGGTATGCTGTACTAAGAAGGTAACCATCAGAAGTCCAAAAAGATGATCAGCTATGCCTATATAACAGGTCAGAGCATCAATTAAATCCAAATTCATAACAAAAAAAACTGATATACAGACCACACCTAGATTTCACAGATTCTTGGATCAAGTTATAATATCCCCTGCTCTATGGCTCTCTTTCCACAGAGAAGTTCTCCAGTAACAGTTTTGCAAAGAACAGAAAAATTTCTTCAGACATAACTACTTCTCCATTTCAACCCAACCTGGAAGCATTTAACAAGCTGGCAAGTAACCACACTGCAGTAGCCAGAAAACAGAAGTCCAGTTCTAGCACCCTGCAGGACTCCAACATTTAACAACTTTATTCTATAATATATAACACAAATGTTTCAAAAAGCAATGTCTGAGGCTTCTCAGAGAGGGGAATTATACAGGGTCTGTTTCTGCCTTATAAAGGACACAACTTGTGTTATATCTGCTACTGGAACGGGATGGTGTTGTAATGATTACCCTCATTTTTAGTGCTTGAGGATGTCACTTCATTTGAAAAAGACATTCGTGTGGAAATACCCAGTCTGTATAGCCTACCCTTCATGAATGTGCTAGTTTATAAGGGCTACAGTATCTCTAGGTTAGCACTGAATACAGCAGGTCTCCATTACTTGCTCATTTAACTGTGATTTGTTTCAAGGGCTTTTCATTCCAAAGATGTCCCAATAGCGAACTGATGAGCAAAGTAATTCAGCTTAGCCCGAAGAGGGTGTCTGCCAATTTTGGAAGGGACAAAGGAACGGCTACTTGAGATCAAAATGCACTCCATGAGCACAGACAGGAGCACGAGACAAGTCCTCCAGCAGCATTTCACCAGCGTTCAGAACGCTCACAGCTCCTTCCCAATTGGAATTCAGATTAAAGACCTTAGTGCCAGACGCTCAGCACGGCTTCAGCTGCTGTCACACTAACGAGAGCCTCCTCACCCTGATGCCCCGAACACACAACCACGCTCCTCACAGTGCAGCATCCCGTTCTGCAGCGTCCGTTTTCTCACCTTCGGTACAAAGGTTACAAGAGGAACAACAGCCTGAGTAGAACTAAACATTAGCTCACAGACGCGAACGCGGATCGCCGCTTCCGAGCGGACCACCGCGCACGGCCCGAAATACCTCACTCCGGGCGCACGGGGGCCGCGGTGCGAGGCGGCCCCGCCGGAAGGCGGCGGGCAGGCAGCCGGGCCCGCAACGGCGCGGGACAGGGGCCGCGGGGGATAGGGCAAAGGGAGGCCGCGGCCTTCCCCGAGTCGAAGCCGTCCGCCGCCTGCAGCGCCTCCGGCACGTCGCCGCTCTCCAGGATGCCGTACCCCTCGTCGTTCTCGATGCCCGCGATCTCGTTCTCCTGCTGGGCCAGGAAGGCGGCGGCGGGGTCCTCTTCGGCGCCGTCCGCCGCCCCGTTACCGGCGGTGGCCGGCGGCTGCTGCCCGCCGAAGAACTCCAGGTTGGCCATGGGGACGGGCGGCGCTGGGCAGGAGCAGACGGCGGCGGGACGCGGGCCTGCGCCTCCACACAGAAATCGGCGCGGAAGTGGAGGACCCTCCGCCCAGGCCAATGGGAGGCGAGCACCGCCGGGAGGCAAAGCCAATCAGCGAGCGGAGAAGGCGGGGCTAACGGAATCCTCCGCGCGCCTAAGTGGGCTCGGACCAATCAGCGTCAAGAGCGTGGGGGAGCCGAGAGAAAAGGAAGCGGAAAGGGGGCGTGGCGTGGGGAAGGCGCAGGCTCGGCTGTGGGAGCCGGGGTTGGTGTCGTGCTCGGAGAGGTGTATCTGTGGGCAGTGGTGCTGTCTAAAACGCACAGGTCTAATGCCAGCGTCTGAGGCAAGGCCTCTGTCGCCACTTAGGTGCTGCCTGTAAGTCCACGCGTGTCACAGCACATTAGAGGAATGCCGTCCTGGCCTACCTTCCAACACGGTTCTGGAGGTGGCCAAATACACAGAAGAGCATCCGTGGAAGTTAGTTTTCGCCTACTTGAATTAGACAAGGTAAGACAAACTGCATGTTGAGGAAGGTTTTGTCCCACTGTCAGTTATGTTTTGCTAGGAAGTGGTACAGACTGGTCCCACATGACCCCACACCTTGCTTAGACTGTTAAAACATGCCTGCTTCCTGCAGTGAAAACTCAGAATCTAGCATGGCAGTAAGCTGAACTTCTCTCCATTTTATCTTCTAGGAAGAACAGAACTATGTCATTTATTTTAACAAATCTCCAGCAGTCACAGGAAAGTTAAGGAATAAGGAGTAACAGCAGTAAGTAGGTCCTTCATTCATAACAAAACTGAAACTCCCTCATAACATGCATGCCATGTTCACACTGAAACATAACAGTCCTTCTCCTTTAGTTTCTTCTGAAAGCACACTCCCAGGTACATTTTAATTATTCTTCCTCCCTTTTACAGACACACACAAAATAGTGGAACAGTCTTATTGTTCCCCTTCAAGCATTTGAGTGAATTTCTGCTAACAAATGTAGCAACTTCCTCTTTTGTTCTTTTCAGTCTTTCTTAGCCCTGCCAGATATTCTGGATGTATAGATGTACAAAGAGAATATTGTGAATTCAAATGAAAAGCAAATCTGCATACTTGCTTGTCTTAAAATTGCAAGATAAGGAGAAAGGATGAAACATAAGCAAAACTGTAAACTTGCCCAATAAAATTATCCGAGTTAAATCAGAAAGGGCAACTTAATGTCATTGGCTTTAGAGGCAGAGAAAAATGCAGTGGATTATTAGATCTACTTTGATAATGAATTACTAAATTGATACACTACCTATACTTCAGGTGCATCTTGAAATAATTTTGCAGTATTGAAACCATTGTTTCATTCCTGTTTTCCTGCCCTGCAGAAGTCAAGATACATTGTTTTCTAAAGTCAAGTGTCACATCTTAGACTAAAGGCCATAACAGTAGTGCCCTTTGTAATTCATCCATGAAGCCTGATGTGCCAGGGAGATTAATACAAGAATATTATGTGAATAATACTTAATGGAAAGACTAAATGACAGTCAGACTACAAACGAGTTTAAGGATCATGCAATTTCTCCCCATTCTTTGTAAAGGAACAACATGTTACTCTCCTTTCTAAAAATACAAAGCTCTATTTTTATAGTAATTCTAAAAACATGTTGTCAAGCATTTACCAAAATATGACAGCAGATATGTACTTCCAGCATTAAGAAAATAATTTCAACAGATTATTGTAATCTTAGAATCGTTTAGATTTAAGAAATTAGAGAGTTAATAGAGCAGATGTTTCCAGAGCAGATAATTTAAATGCAAGTGCTTTCAGCTCCCTCTTAACTCATTCAGCATGCAAATGAGACAGGAATAGTCAGGCTGACATCTGGACATGTACCACATCTCTGAAAATTTCTCTAACTACAGTGTTATTGCACAGGAGCTGATAGTTTTGGTAATTAGAGAGGTAGGACACATATTGGCTAGAGTCTGGTCCCCAAAAATCAGTGAAAAGATTCCCCAACCTTCAAGACACAGATAAGAGTTAGAAAAAAAATGCTGGTTTTTTTTCACATTAAGGAATGTAATATTTTGCTTGCTACTTGCCCACAAGTTACAAGTGCCAAAAAGAACTGGCTTGAGAGGCACAGGAAACTTACAGCATCTGTCTCCTTCACAACAGCTATCCTGCATTTCATTTAACATCACACTGCAATTCCCCTCAAAGCAAATGCCTGGAGATCACTGAGCACACATTGACTCAGGCAGTTACAGATACAGCTAACAGAAAATGATATAAAAAGCATGTTTGCAATTATGGGAATGAGCCTATCAATAAAACAGCTTCTCTACAGTACAAAGGTGCTACTCCCTCTTGATTTATCTGTTGGGCCAGAAATGTTGGATGGGCATAAATCAAACTAATAAACTTGTCAATAAGAAAGCAGGATGGACATCCTGTTGTCCCAACAAGATAACCAAACAGATGTCTCTCTTAAACAGAACACCCACAGGAATGGTGAGGAGCTCTCCCCCTTCAAGGTTTGAAAATTCACAGCAAAGTTGACCCTTAGGTTTAAACCCCTCGATAACCAGAGTTTGGA
>VXAB01002576.1:201013-246265 GCA_013399175.1 Odontophorus gujanensis | reverse complement strand
AATGGAGGTGCTCACAGCCAAGCCCCGGCCCCGTGCCACCCCCCAGCCCCAGTCCCACACCCCTGTGTTTGTGAGCAGGGTCTGGGGGCCCCGGTCCCAACCGGAGTAGAGCAATTACAGCTGCGGTGGGGAGGGGGAGGGGGGGCTGTGCTAACCACAGGCGCAGCACAACACTGCGTCAGCACTTCCTGGACACGGTAACCACGCGAGGACAGGAAACCTCGGGGCTGGCAGCGCTCTGCCATGGGGCCAGCCCCACACGGGGCCCTGGGATGGAGGCAGCGGAGTGCTGATGGCTGCAGGGCTGGGATCTGGGTCCTCACCCAGCAGCGGTGCCGGCGTGGCAGAACCACGCTCCTCTGTTGTCCGGGGAACCCCTCGTGCTGCCGACCCCATGGGCAGGAGGTGTTTGGGATGTGTGTGAGTGGGGCCGAGCTGTGGGGCGGAGGGTGTGCAGTGGTGATGGGGGTCCTGCTTCTCCCCCTCCCGCAGGCTTCCATTATGAATCCAACAATGAGGCGGACAAGCGTGAGTTTGAGAAGGCGGTGGAGACCATCGCGGTGTCCTTCAGCAGCACGTAAGGGCTTTGTACCACCACCCCTCAGTCCCTTCCCATCCCTGGATGAGGGAGGTGGCCCCACTTTGTCACCGCTGCTCCTTCCCTGTCTGACTGCCGTGTTCCTCTTGTCGCAGCGTCTCTGAGTTCCTCATGGGGGAGGTGGACAGCAGCACCATCCTCTCCATCCCACCCAGCGACCAGAACCAGGTGTGTGCTGCCCACTGGGGGTGTCAGCCCCAACCCCGAGCACAGGGATCCCCTCCAACCACTCCCTTTTGTCTGACACATTCCTTCCTTTCCCCATATCCCAAAGTCTATGGAGAGCCTCTATGGGGGGATCCCTGGGCCTGGAGGGGACGGCGTGCCCTCGGGCATGGAGAGCTACAACACAGGTGAGCGAGCAGCCATCAGAGCAGGGATCATGGTGGTCTCTGAGAAGAGCTGAGAGCTGCTGCAGTGGGGGCTGGGGTCTTCCTGGCTGCTTGGGGGTCCTGGGACCAGCCCAGCCAGCTGCAGAGCACAGGTTGGGATCACTCCCCTTCCCCTCTGTCCCCATGTCACAGTCCGTCTGGCGGCTGAGGAGGTGGACGTGATGCTGCAGCGCTGCGAGGGAGGGGTGGACGCTGCCCTGCAGTATGCCAAGAACATCTCCAAGTACATGAAGGACCTCATTGGGTACCTGGAGAAAAGGACAGCGCTCGGTGAGACATGGGGGGGGGTGTCCCTGCACTGTGGGGTGAGATCCTTGGGGAGGGATGGGGGTGGGGGGATGGTCTGAGAGCGCTGCATGGGACTGAGGGAGTCAGAGCTGTAGGATCTGGAAGCGGGAGGTTCCTGAAATCCTTGACTTATGTTTAAGAAGGAACCCAATGGGCACAGAAACCCTTCTGTTCCATCTCTCTTCACTTCCGACCTTTCTCTTCCAGAAATGGAGTTTGCCAAAGGGCTCCAGAAGATGGCAAACAGCTGCAAGCAAACCATCACGCAGGAGGTACGGCCACGCTGGAGCTCCCCAGCTCCAAGCCGTGCAGGAACCAGCAGCTCCTGATGATGCTGAGGCTCAGGGCTCTGCTTTTCTCATTCCACAGACCAGCATGCCCTTCCTGTCCATCTACCTGCTGGCCCTGGAGCAGGACATGGAGTATGGCACGTCAGTCCTGCAGGCTGTCAACACGCTGCAGCACCAGACCTTCCTGCAGGTGAGCAGGCAGAGAGTGGTGCAGCTGCTCCCAGGGGTGTGTGCGGGGCTGTGCTCCCCCAGTTGCACCATTTATTCCTGCAGCCACTCAGTGTGAGGCGCCTGGAGCACGAGAAGAGGAGGAAGGAGATCAAGGAGCAGTGGCACCGCGCACAGAGGAAGCTGGTGAGGCGTGGAAGGATCCATCCTGGGCAGCTGAGTGTAGGGTGGGCCCTGCAGGGCTCAGCCCTCACCCCGGTGCTCCTCTGTTGGCAGCAAGATGCAGAGGTGAACCTGAGGAAGGCCAAGCAGGTGTACATGCAGCGCAGTGAGGAGCACGAGAAGGCCAAGTACGTGGCAGTGAGAGCAGAGGAGGAGCAGCAGAGCACCGCCAGCAGCATCACCACCAAAACCCTGGACAAGAAAAGGAGGCTGGAGGAGGAGGCCAAGAACAAGGTGGGAGCCCGGCAGCTCTCCTTGCTCCTCGGTGTCTTATTAGCACGGGGCAGCCCAGAACCACGGGGACTGAAAGCTCACCCTGAGCTCACACACAGAGCAGATCCAGCACAGGGAGGCAGCTCCCATCCAATTCCACACCTCTGAGCAGCTCCCACCTCCCCTCTCCCACCCCTCAGGCAGAAGAGGCCATGGCCACCTACCGGACCTGCGTGGCGGACGCCAACACGCAGAAACAGGAGCTGGAGGACACCAAGGTGAACTCCCTGCGGCAGATCCACGAGCTGATCAAGCAGAGCGACCAGACCATCAAACTGGTGAGGGCTGGGGGCTGTGCCACAGCCGGGGTGGGGGTCCAGAGGGTCCGGAGAGCCAAGGGCAGAGCTGCAGCTCCAGCCCCACTCGGCGCTCCCCATTCCCCACCTCTCAGCCCCGTGTGGCACTCCCTAACCCCCCTCCTCTCTTTTCTCCCCATTAATTTTAGGCCACCATCGCCTTCTATCAGACCATGCACACGCAGACGGCGCCTCTGCCCGTCTACTTCCAGACTCTGTGTGAGAGCAGCAAGCTGTACGACCCCGGGCAGCAGTACGCCTCGCACGTCAAGCAGCTGCAGCGCGGCGACGAGCCCGACACGCAGTACGACTTCGAGCCCTACGTGTCCCACAGCGCCTGGTAGGGGAGGAGGGGGAAATCACAGCTCCCCTGCGCCGATCCCCGCAGCCTCAGAGCGCCCTGGTGCTGCAGGGAGGGCTCCTGCAGGCAGAGGCTGCTCGGTGATGGAGCAGAGGGATTCCAGCTCAGCTCTGCTGGGTGGCTGCTGCTGTGAGAGCTTTTCCAGCGTCTCTCTCCCCACATCCTCTTGGACATGGCTCTTCTTCTCTGTCCCCACCACCAGGTCCCCCTTCACCCGCACGAGGAAGGGCAGTTTCAATGCCAGTGACTTCTCCACGAGTGGCAGCTCTGATGGGGCAGGGCTCCCCAGGGATGGGAGCAGCACAGAGGGACCCAGGGAGGCTCAGGGTGGGACGCTGGTGGAGCGCAGAGGTGAGCAAAGCCAGGCTCCAGGCACTGCCTGCAGCAAGACAACACCTGCCAGCATCGGGGCTGTGCAGCCACCCCGAGCACGGGGGCAATCCCAAACGGAGCTCGCTTCCTCCCGCAGCGGGGAGGGGACACCAAGTGCACAAGTCCTGGCCGACCTCTACCTCCAAAGCCGACAGCAACCTGGATTCCAGCTCAGGTGGGTGCGGGACAACCACTGATCCCAACCTACTGGGACGAGGTGGGGAGCACCGAGCCCACTCCGCACCCATGGGAAAGCCCATCCCCTCAGCCCTCACTTCCCCACTGTTCAGCAGTCCCTCTCCCCAGCAGCACCCCTTGGGGCAGGCATTGCCCCCAGAGAGTCCCCCCCCAACCCCAGCTCTCACCACAGCCTTTGTTTTGGCAGGAGAGTTCAGCCACAAACTGCAGCGGTTGTCATCCAACGGCACCACGTCCTCGAGCGAGGAGCTGGGGGAGAAGGATGAGAATGCTGCATCCTTTGAGCAGAGTACGTGATGGAGCTGCGTGCTGTGGGTGGGGTGGAGGTTCCAGAATTTGGGAGTTCCGAATGTCAATTAAATCTCTGCTGGGAGGAGAGCTGGAACACCAGGGAGTCTGTGGGGAGCACAACACCGTTTCCATCAACCAGGGGCTGATCCTGCTCGAAGCAGTGGCAATGGCTCCGTCGGGAGCACGGCCCTTGGATGGCTGGAACGTGTGCCCACGTGTCCCTGTGCCCCACATGTCAGCATGCCAGGGCTCCACGGCAGTGACCCTCCCACCCCCAACGTGTCCCTCTGTGCTCTGCCCACAGGCATCAATGGGATCACCCCGGAGATGGCAGCTCCCACGGGGCCCTTTAGGAACGTGGGCCTTTCCAGGGCGGCCCAGACCCACCGGCTGAGGAAGCTGAGGACCCCCTCCAAGTGCCGGGAGTGCAACAGCTACGTGTACTTCCAGGGGGCAGAATGTGAGGAGGTAACACTGGGGATGGGAGGGAGGAGGGACACAGGCACAGTGCCCTCCCAGCCCCTCTGCCTCCCACCTCTGAGCCCTTCCTGTCTCCCAGTGCTACCTGGCGTGCCACAAAAAGTGCCTGGAGACCTTGGCCATCCAATGCGGGCACAAGAAGCTGCAGGGGAAGCTGCAGCTGTTTGGGCAGGACTTCCTGAAGGCATCTCAGGGCAGCACGGATGGCATCCCCTTCATCATCAAGAAGTGCATCTCTGAGATTGAGAAGCGGGCGCTGAAAACCAAGGTGAGCCCTCTCCCCTCTCCTCCAGCTCCCATTGCTTTCCCTCGGGATGTCCTGGAATGAGAACCAGTGCAGCCCTGAGGATCTGAGGCAGAATCCAGGAGGTCCCAGGGCACAGAGCCAGCCCAGAACAAACAAACTGACACAGAAACACATCCTGCACATCCTCTCTTCCCTATGAGCAGGGAACAGCAGCGATGCTGGAGCTGGAATAGCCCTCCCAGACCTCCTGAGAGGGATTTCCACCCCCCAGAGGAGTGAGTGGGAAATGGGAGCGCGTGCAAACTCAAAGAGAAATGTTCAGCTTCGGTTTTCTCTCCTTGACAGGGCATCTACCGAGTGAACGGTGTGAAGACACGCGTGGAGAAGCTCTGCCAGGCCTTTGAGAACGGGAAGGAGCTGGTGGAGCTGTCCCAGGCGTCCCCACATGACATCAGCAACGTGCTGAAGCTCTACCTGAGACAGGTAAGGGGGGGGGGTTAGGGCAGAGGTGATTCCAGGAGCAGGCCTGGCACCAGCGAGCCGTGTCTGGAGGGGGCAGTCCTGCTGCAAACCGGGCTGACAGCTGCCCACGGGTGACAGTGTGGGTCAGGGCCCCCCCTGGTCAGGCCAGCCAGGTTGGAGGTGTGTGCAGGAAGGGCTCTCCCTGAGCAGCAATCTTGCTGCACATCCCGGAGCAGCTCTGGGTGTCTGCCCCCACTGGGCCCTCACGCATCATCATCCTCCCTTCCCTTTTGCAGTTGGGGAAGCAGCAGGAGAAGGGGAAGTGGCCATAAAGGTCAGCCCGCAGCGGGGCCGGGCTTGGCTGGCTTCTCCAGCCCTCTGCTTGCAGCACCATATCTCTGCCATCAGCTCGCTCCTGCACCGAAACTCAAACCCTGACCCACATCCTCAAACGGGGCAGGAGGAGAGGAAGCAGCTTCTCACTGCAGCCTCACTGCTTAACCCTTTGTGCTGATCTGGAGGCAGAGGGAGGCTTCTCCCCAGGTCCTCACGCAGAGAGACGAGCAGGGCTCTGAGCTCTCTGAGGAGAGCAGAGTGCAAAGGGAGGAAGAGATCGGCCCTGCACTGCGATCCAGGCTCTCAATGCCCCACAGAGAAATCACTTTGAAGTCCCTGTGCTGCTCTGCTGCACGGCAATCCATCCCCAGCAGACAGACATCTGGTGAAGGCTGCAGAACTACGCAGCGCTCCGGGCTCTTTATGCAAACATCAAAGCAAAAAGTGCTCCTCCTGACAGCCCCAGCGTCTCCACCTCCTCCTCCCGGGGAACAATTAGCACCGTCCTGCTGAACAACCTCACATCAACCCACCCCGGGACAGGGTTTTTATTCTGGAGGGTTCCCCACCTCCAGGACCCACCCGGCACTGTTCTCCTTGCAGCTGCCGGAGCCCCTCGTGCCGTTCCGGATGTACAACGCTCTGATGGGGGCGGCCAAGGAGAGCCTGCAGGGCAGCAGTGAGGCCAAGGGGAGGAGTGGGAAAGGGGGTCCGGAGTTGGAGGACAGAGGGGCCGACACCGACCGCGTGGTGGTGAACCTGGTGCTGAAGCTGAAGGAGCTGCTGAAGGAGCTCCCCTGGGAGAACACGGCCACGCTGCAGTACCTCCTGCAGCACCTGCGCAGGTGGGGAGGGGGATCCGGGCTGCAGGGTGGGAAGGAGATGGGGAAGGGCTTCTCACGGGCCCCTCTCCTCCTCCTCCTCCTCCTCCAGGATCGTGGAGGTGGAGCAGGACAACAAGATGACCTCCAGCAACTTGGGCATCGTCTTCGGGCCGACGCTGCTGCGGCCGCGGCCCACGGATGCCACCATCTCGCTGTCATCACTGGTGGACTACCCCCACCAGGCGCGTGTCATCGAGGCGCTCATCATCTTCTACCCCACCATCTTCGAGGACAACGCCGCGCTGACGGCGGATGGGAGCGAAGTCAGCACGGATCGCGAGGAGGAGACCCCGGTATGGACCCTGGGGAGGGAGCAGAGGGGAGATGGGGGCGGGGTGTGGGAGGCAAGACCCTGTGTGCTCCCCACTCACGTGGACCCCTCCCCGCAGGATGAACCCACAGCTGCTCCGTGCCCACAGCCCCCGGGGAAGGGCGATTTGGGGTACAGCGCAGGAGCGTTTGGGGGTAAGTGATGGGTTCCGGGGTGGTGCCAAGGGCTGCGGGATCCCCAACCCTCGGGGACAGCCGTTCCCATATGTCACCGCAGTGAGGGGCTCGGGGACGGCTGGGTGACCGCTCCGTGCCTTTGTACGGATCCCCAGAGCCCAGCGAGCGCTCGGTGGACTCCGACTCGGAGCTGGAGGACGGCGGGGAGCCCGGTGGGCGGCTGAGGAAGCAGGAGAGCGAAACGAGCACGGACGAAGCGGCGTTTTGCGAGGAAGGGAGCGAGGGGCAGCGCAGCCGTACGTGCAGCATCGGGCAGTCGGACACAGAGAGCTCTGCCCCGCGCTGCACCGCGGCAGAGCACAGCGATCCCGACGAGGACCCCGAGAGCGATGTCACCGCCCCGGGTCGGCAGTGAGCGCGGCCCCGGCCCGGGCAGCGATGGGTGCGGGGGTTCGCCGCACCCACGGCCCCCGCTGCTTCAGCTCTGGAGCTCACGCACACGGAACCGTTGGGCTGAGCCGCGGGGAAACCCCGGCTGGTTCTCCTCGACGGCTGCGAGCAGCCCGTCCGTCGCACGCGTTTCTCTGAACGAAGCACCTTTCGCTTCTCGGCCGCGGGGAGGAGCTCAGCTCTGCAGCGCTACGCTCTTTCTGCAGAAATATCACCAAGAGCCCGACCGTCCCATCCCGCTGCTCCCCGGGGCCGGGGCTGTGCTGCTCCCGAGGTGCCATCCCCGTTACAGCCGCCGCCCCGACGTGAATCCACCGCACTCCATAGCACCGCAGCACTCCCCGAGCAACGCCTCTCCTGGCCCAGCTGGCAAAACTCGCGTTGCTGCCGATGTATATAACGATGGGCATCTCCCCCCCACCTTTCCCCGCCCCTCATCGCGCGGTCTCGGGGCTTTTCGGATCTCCAAAACCTGTCCCCTGACGGCAGCGGGGCACCAGGGGGAGACGCGACGACGGCCCCCTCCACTGGGAGGTTTTGTGTCTTTGTTTTGTGTTAAGATGAACCTCCAGTGTGAACCCACTACCTCTGCTGGCAACGGCACTCGGAGGGTTAAACAGCACCGAAGTTCTTCTTAAAGCTATGAAGCTTTCCTGCACTGAAGCATAGAAAATAAGAACGGGTGTGTTTTAAGCTTAAAAAGAGCTGAACGCTGCTTCCTTCTGATAACTCAGCCCAGGCAGCAAAGAGCTGAGACTGCTGAGGAGCTGAGCAGAGCCGTGTCCCAGCTGGAAGTGCACTGAGCAGGGGCTGGAAGGGTCAAAGGACCTCATTACAGGAGGACGAGGTGATGGGGCAGAGCTGGGACCCCTTGGAGGATCCATCTCCACCAGGAAGGGCGGGCTGAACGAGGCCACAGCTCTCAAAAGCGGATTGGAAAAGCATCTCAACACGACTGGTAAAAGGTACACAGCACCAAAGTTCCATTGACAGCCAACTGGTCTGTAACTGAGCCAAAGAAGAGCTGCAGACACCTGCAAGATCTTCGCCACGATGCTGGACTCCTCCAGCACATCATGGTCACGGTGGCAGAATGAGGCCGAGTGCCATCTCTGCTGCTACCACAGCGGTACCCACGAGTGTGTGTGAGGGTGGGTGAGGGGTGAATGTGAGTGAAGGAAGGGGCAAAAGCGATGCTTGAGCTTCGCACGGTACCCAACACCCTTCTGTTTGTATATACACTGAGCATGGAAAAAGGGAAATGTTCTCTCGTGACGCGTCTGTGCTGCTGTATGAAGCTGCGTGCCGTGTTTTGCTGTGTTCAGATTGAATGCTTCCAGAAAGAATAAAAGCCCTGTGTCCCAATCTGTGTCTGTCCTGGAGCTCAATCACGTTCCCGTGGCTGTGAGGGTCTCAGCACTGTAAGGAAGCACTTCTATAGCAAATAAACTGAAACGTAGGAACCCTCTGCAGCATCTGAAAACCACAGTCCCAAAACAAGAGACAGAGATGGAACAGATCACAGCAGCTAAGGTAAGTGTGAACCACAGGGCCACAACAGCACGTGACAGAGTGAATCAGAGCTCTGTGAGGTGAGCTGAGCTGCCCATCAGCTCCAGCAGCAATGAATCCCACAGAGAATGGCACAGACAGGAGCTCACCACGTTTGTACAGCTCTGATACAGGAAAGGGAGAAGCTGAGAAACGCAGTAACGGTGAAGAACAGCAGGAGTACAAACCTTTATTAAAAATAAGGTCTCATAAAACAGAGGCAGCAAAAGCCTCTTTCCACTCGTTTCCTCCCTGCGTCATTCAGTTGTTTCAAGGTGCTTTCATGGCATTCCTTAACGAAGCAGAAGGACTTGCAGCAAAATCCGTGCTGGAAAAGGAGGAGCTGGGCCAAGGAAAACAGCTGAGATGGGCAGCAGGGGCAGAGAACCTCCTCAGCCATCTGTGAAAACACAGACACCACAGAGCACTGTGAGCTGGTGGGTGGGGAGATCAGATGTCACAGAACCCTTCCACATCTGGAAGGAAGAACTCAGGATGTGAATGAGCTCAGGTCTCCCTTGGCAGAGCACTCTCAAGGCAAAGCCCAACCACTCTGAACACGAGACCAGTTCAGCTCTGCTCCGGTCTATCCCACACAGTCCCCTACACAAATCATTTACATCACCTGGAGGGAATCTTATCCTAGAGACAACTCACTGCAAGTCAACCCTGGAAAGTCACAGCTAAGTTTAAAGCACTGTCTGAAGATGGAGATTTCACACTCCACGTTACCTGAGAGCTCTGATCACTGCACCAGTCTGTAGGTGATGTAGCGGCCCGCGGTCTCGCTCGGTCTTATGATCTTCACCACCTGGAAGGAAGGAAGGAGGAGCACTGGGGGGTGGCTGTTGTTACAGCAGCTAGCTGCTGGCAGCAGGCTCAGCACGCAGCCAAGCCTGGCCCCAGAGCTATCTGTTGGATTGCACACGTCCCTCCTAACCCATAATATCTTCTCCATTTAGAAAAAAAAAATAAAAAGAGGAAGCCTTTCCCATTGCCAAGCTCTGAAATGCTGAGCTTACAGCTCCTCACCCTGCCTGCAGGGCCCTGCTGCTCTATCAGGCTATCTTCTCTTACCTGACCTCGCTTTATCCCAAAGTATCGGGCCACGGGATCCCCAGCCTGGATCCTGGGGAGCTGGTTCTCCCTCAGCTTACTGCACCAAGTCAAGGACACACGTGTGGCCCAGGCACCCATTTGTTCTAAGGCAGAGCACAGCTAACAGGACAACATCATACACTCCCACAGTCAGAGGCATTCATTTTCAGCTCAAGGCAAGCACACATCACACCCTGACTGCAAGGGAAGGATACTATCTGGCCAGCAGCTCAGTTACTTCTTCTTTCGTCATGACAACGTGCTCTGGGACCAACTGTAAACAGCAGAGGAGAGACAGAGAGAGATCACAAGATTAGAAAAACTGAGAGAGCAACCGCCTCCCTGCAGCTGCAAGATGAGTGACTTGTGGTAAAAAACAAAGCCCCAGTGGTGCCACCCAGCACAGCCCACACTGCAGCTCTGCACAGAGCAACGCCCTGCACTGCTCACCTCGTGTTCTGTGATGTTGATCAGGAGCTCCTGCTGCAGAAACTGCTCCAGAATGTATTTGGGAGCCATATCGACCAGGGACTGGGAAGGAAGAAGTACATCACTGCCACTGTGCTCAGAACTGCCCCGTGATGAATGGCAGAGAGGGCACGCACCACCTACCACGGCCACGAGGGGGGCACTGCAGCACTCGTGTTCACAATGACACAGTGACGTGGGCAGAGAGCAAAGAGACCTCTGCACCCCCTGACAGCTCAGTCCCTCCCGCACCAGAACAGATCATTTGGGCCCAACGCATGGAGTGCTGAGCGAGAGGCAGCACTGAGGCACACAGCCTTTGATGAACGCTTCTTTCTGGCTGGAAATCCCGGGTTTATGGAGGGGCACAGCACCCGCGTGGCTCACACAGCCCCGGGGCCGCACCGCACCTGCTTGGCCGAGGGGGTCATGCCCTGCTGCACCACGATCAGCGCGCGTGTGATGTTCTCCTCCTGCATGCGCTGGCAGTACATCTTGATGGTCTTAATGCCGACCTTGGGCTCCTCTGCGGGAGGGACAGCGCCGGGTGAGGGCGAGGCCGAGCGGGGCGGCCCCGGAGACCCTCGGCCCCGCCGCTCACCGGGGAAAAACACGAACATCTGGTCGGTGGGGTCGTCGTTGTGTGCCACCAGCACGGTGAGGTCGGTGCGGCGCGGGCGGCCCTCGCTGGGTTTGTCCCCGAACTGCGCCTTGAACTCCTCCAGCGTCTGGTCCAGCTCGTCCTGCGTCACCAGGTAGCCGCGGTCGTGGCACAGCTGCGGGGAGAAGCGCCCCGTGAGGAGAGGGAGAGGGGGAAAGGGAGAAGGAGCGGCGGGGCCGCCCCGCACCTGCATGATCGTCTTCCGGATCTTCCACAGCCGGTACGTCTCCTCCTCGTCGTCCATGCTGCCGCGCAGGACCCCGGGCTGCCCGCCGCAATGCCGGCCCCGCGCCACAGGCGGGGCTGCCCCCGCGCGGGGTCCTCGGCCGCAGGGGCTGCCGGGAGTTGTAGGCGGGGTGGGGGGGGAGGAGGGGAAGAGCGGCCCAAGGACACCGCCCCCGCCCCCGGTGGACTCTCCCGCCTCGGCTGCCGTTCCGCCCATCTGATTGGTCATCTCTCCCGTCCGTCAGTCGAGGGAGGCGCTCGCTCTGCGCTCTGACTGGCGGCTCTACAGCGTGGGGCGGCGCCTCCGCGAGTCCGAGCCGCCGGTTGGCCGAGGGGCCGGGCGGTGGCGGGATGGGTTGGGGCTGCCGCGGGGGACGGGCGCTGCTGTGCGGGGCGGCGGCGGCGGCAGAGCCGTGCGGGGCAGCGCAGGTGAGAGCAGCGGAGCGGGACGGGGAGCGGGGCCCGCCCGGGGTCTGCCCGAGCTCCGTGTGTACCTGCGTGCACGTGCGTGTGCGCTGAGCTCACGCCGGCGGGTGGGTGATGGTTCCGGATTGATGCTTTGCCCCGAGTCGCGGTCAGCTGTTCCCCCCCGCCCCCCCCCTCCCCGTGGTCCTTCGCTTTTGTTTCGTTTGCAGCTCTTCCTCCCTTCACCCTTGCTAACTGCACGCCTCTGTATTTTGCAAACTTGTTGCTGTCTAGTTCCCCTCGGAGCGTCGTGCCCCTGGTGCAGATCCACGTTCGCGTGCGGCAGGTTTGCACAGCTCACCGCGTAGCGGCTCCGGCTGTGACACTGCCAGCAGAGCGCTGCTCACCGCGACACAGCGGCTGCTGCCCCTCCCCGGGACCATGGCTGCCATCTGCGAGCGCACCTTCATCGCCATCAAACCCGACGGCGTGCAGCGGGGGCTGGTGGGAGAGATCATCCGGCGCTTCGAGCAGAAGGGCTTCAAGCTGGTGGCCATGAAGCTGACACACGTGAGCTGTCCTTCCCTCACGTTTCTTGTGGAAATAGCCCGAAAACAGAGCAGCAAAAGATAAAGAGGAGGGCTCAGAAGAGTTAAACCTGGAATTCTGATAAGTCTTTGGGCATTTTGGAGAAGTTCCAGTTGCCAGCTCGGGCTAAATGCTTTAGACATGCTAAGCACGCTAATTTTAGTAACTTGATGTCCTTAGTCTGAGGAGAACATTCTTGTAGGTGCACCCTATGCTCGATTGCTGTCTCTGCATGTATTCACCAAATGCCAGGTCCCATAAGCTACCTGCATTGGCAACCAACACCTTTGGAAGTTCAGGCATAGTTAAAGCCAACAACTGAAACCCACATTGACTAAAAGTACTTCCAGAAGTTATTACAAACACTGAATTTCAAAGTGTGTGCATCTTTTAGTACTGATACTGCTCTGCAACCAACCTGTGTGGTGTCAGCTTACTGTTACTGTTACATCCTTACAGAAAGCCTTCTGTTGCTGTGGGGCTTTTTGGTTATTTGCTTTTTAATGCAGGCCTCTGAGGACCTTCTGAGGGAGCACTACATCGACCTGAAGGACCGCCCGTTCTACGACGGCCTGGTGCAGTACATGCACTCTGGACCTGTTGTGGCCATGGTGAGTCCTCACAAATGAAGTTTAGCTAAGAAAAACTCAGTGCAGGCTTGTGGTACCTATTGGATTCCAGTTTTCCCATAATCTTTCCCACAATTGAGTCAGTATGTTGAGGGGAAAGGGAGAACCAAAGCTGGGACCTAGAGAGACAGTAAAGCTGCACGAAAAACCCACTATGGAATAGTATGTGTTCAACACTGGTGGTGGAATGTACTGTACTCTCAAGTTAATGTAACTTTGAAAGCTTTGCTCATTCTAATTTTATTAGAAGGTTTTTTTCCCCCTTCACACTGCAGCTGTGCAATAGTTGAGCTGGAGATTGAGATCCTCAGTGAGCAGAAAGCTTTTCTGGAAGAGTGCTTAACATACTGAGACGTAAAGTTATTACCTTCCTGTGGGCACTGCAGAAAGGTGCCAGAGGCTTCAAGAATCCCACAGAAAAACTGGGGCCAAAAGAAGCCTTGCTATTAGGATGGTGATGTGTGCTGTGATGGACAGTGCTGCATAATCTGGAATGTGTTATTAACTCTTTGTCTACAGATAAGATTTTATAATCTCAATGCATTTTTTTTTCCCTAAGGTGTGGGAGGGTCTTAATGTGATTAAGACTGGAAGAGTGATGCTGGGGGAAACTAATCCCGTGGATTCCAAGCCTGGCACTATTCGTGGCGACCTCTGTGTTCAAGTTGGGAGGTGGGTTTTCAAAGCATTGATGTCATCAGCTGATAGTAAGGGGCCAGCAGTGTGTCATGGCACTGTGCTCCAGCCTCCTTCCTTCTGTGCACAGAGGTGCTTTGGGATGGAAGAGGGCTGCAGTGTTCCCACAGACAGAAGCGATGAGCAAAGCTGACTCAGCCTGCTCTGTGCCTGCCTCGTGCTGCCGTACCATTATTACATCTGTGTGTAGTGGAGAGCAGTGAAAAACGAAGTGTACTTTGCTTTGAGGCTGGAGATAACTTCTGTATAAACCCTTTCTTTTCCCAGGAACATCATCCATGGGAGTGACTCTGTAGAAAGTGCTGAGGCAGAGATCAGTCTGTGGTTCACTCCTGAAGAACTGGTTGATTACAGGAGCTGTGCTCACGAGTGGATCTACGAGTAGAAGTGAGGCTATGCCTTCACTATCCTGGCTGCCCTCTAGTTGGCTCCGTCCTCCCCACCCCTCCTGGAAAGCTGCTCCAGAAACCCGAGCTTCGTGCCATTGTGAGCACTGCTCGGCAGTTGCTGTTGCTTTGGTTAGAAAGCCTACCAAGCTGTAGATAGGAACGTGCTTTTGAAAACCTTTCAGATATTTCTGTGGGTGGTAGAGGTGAAGTTAAACCGTGGAGAAGCAAAGCATTCCCTGCTGTAATGTAGAAGATGACTTCAGGAAACGCTTCCCATCAGAGGACGCTCTGCAGTGCGGCACAGAGCAGCACACACAGTGCTGGTGAGGGAGAGTCCCGTGGCTGAGATGCTGGGGGTGAATCGCACCCGTGGGAGCTCCGATGGTGAGCACTGGTGGTGTCAGCTCACCTGAATGCAGCTGCAGGAAAAGGAGTTTCTTTATTCCTGTTTCCCTGTCAGCAGGGCCTGGTGAAGTGACAGCTCGTCTCTGGGTGGATGTGGTTTCAGTTGCTTTTCTGCACAGGATTTCTGTAGCATTTTAAGAACGGATTACAGGCCAGGCTTTCTGAAATGCCCTTTTATGTGAAAAGAAGCTTTAATGTGAGCAGGGCTGGGTGTGATCCACTTTTGAGCCACCAAGTGCTGGTGCTGTGACGTCGTGCAGAGGAAGCAGTGGAATGGGTTCTGTGCTGTGTGTGGCTCCGTGTGTCCTCCAGCAGCTGCAGCCCCTCTGCCCACCGGGGATGAGGTGTCCCAGAAGTGACTGCAGCCGTTTCTGGGTTTAATCACGTAAAGAAATCCGTTCACGGTAATGCTGAACACCTTTCCGTGGGGGTGGCTGCTCCTGCAGGGCGGTCTGACGAGAAGGATCCACGCAGTGCGTGGGGCCCAGGAGCAGAAAGCGTGGTGGGATCGGCACTACTGACCAGTTCATTTATGGAGAAACCAGTTTGTTTACTGGCAGCATTCCCTGCGTGTTGACGGTGTTCCTTAAGTGAAATAAAGCGTTATTTCCATCGAACTGCCTTAGGGCTCATTAATGAGTCTAATGAGCGGGGATTCATTAGCGGAATAAAGCATTNGCCACGTGGGCCGAGCGGCGCTTATGGCGGAGGGGCCGCGGTCCGACCTTGAGCCGGGGGGGCCGCGGCTCAGCGCTCGTGTTCCGCAGCGCCATGGCTGCCAACTGCGAGCGCACCTTCATCGCCATCAAACCCGACGGCGTGCAGCGGGGGCTGGTGGGAGAGATCATCAAACGCTTCGAGCAGAAGGGCTTCCGCCTGGTGGCCATGAAGTTCGTGCACGTAAGTCGGGGCCGGGACTCCCGGCTGTGCCCGCAGCGCGTTTCCTTTCCCACGGGCGCTCGGACACGAGTCCTTCCCACGCGGCGCTTCGCGTGCCCGGGCCGGGGTTCCCACCCGCGCCGTTGGCGCTCCCCCCACTCGTGAAGGAGCGGCCCCGCGGGGCGCGCTGNCCCCCCCCCCCCCCCCCAAAACTCCGCTTTCCGCAGCGCAGTGACCGCGCTCGGGGCCGCGCAGCGGGAGCGCGCACGGCCGCGCGCACCGCTCCAACACCGCCCCACCCCCCCGGCCCGGCCCCTCTCTCCCGCGGGCGGGGTTCCGGTGCGCAGCCTTCTCCCCCTCCTCCTCCTCTTCCTCCTCTTTCTTCGGCAGCTGCGGAGCGCGGGGCGGCGGCGGAGCTGCGGGAGGTGCGTGCGGNGGTCAGCGGGGGAGGGGCGGGTGGAGATGAAAGCGATCACGGGTGTTAGGTGTTGCAGCACGGACCCCGGGGTGCCACGGGACGGGGGCTGACACGTTCCCTCTGTCCTCCCTAAGGCCTCCGAAGACCTGCTGAAGCAGCATTACATCGACCTGAAGGATCGGCCCTTCTACCCCGGCCTGGTGAAGTACATGAACTCCGGCCCCGTCGTGGCCATGGTATGCAGCTGCTCTCCCCCAGGAAAGGCGTCCTCCCTCCGAGCGGTGGAAGGATGTGTGCTTGGAGTGCCCACGGAAATGCTTATTGGGTGTTGCATAAAATTCTGCAGAAAAAAAGCCCTTAAAGTTTGGGGGTGAAAAAAAGAGAGAGGAGCTGAGGGTGGGAGAAACGCACCTGAAGGGGTTTTTCTTTTGTGGTGAAGCCCCCTCTGCTGGATCGAGTGTTACTGTGAAGATGAGTGCTCTGTGTAAGCATGGGCTGATGGCTGTGGTTGGCTTTTCTCTCCCCTGCAGGTGTGGGAAGGTCTCAATGTGGTTAAAACTGGCAGAGTGATGCTGGGGGAAACCAACCCTGCAGACTCCAAACCTGGCACCATCCGTGGGGACTTCTGCATTCAAGTGGGAAGGTTGGTGCTCAGCTGCGCCTCTGGAGGGATCACACTCAGCAGGAGTAGGCTTTTCTGCAAGGAAGTCAAACTGCTGGTGGCTAACCCGGTCTGATGGGGCTTCATTTGCAGGTTGCAGCCCATAACGGCTACTTAAGAAGTTTTGTACCCAGCCACTGTCCTAAAGTTCAGCTACGTGCCAGAGCTGCATGTAAGATCAGTCGGTGGCTGCTGCAGTAGAATATAGAATAGCCCCGTGCCCCCACCCCGCTGGGTGTAGTGAGCAGAGCTTATAGCAGAGCTGGGGGAGCACTGCCTGGCAGCAGGGCTGCAGCTCCAGGAGCTCCATCCCCACCCTTCTGTATGGCACACTCAGCTGGTAGAGCTTTGTTTCTGTGTCAAACATCACCTTGTTCCACAGGAACATCATCCACGGCAGCGACTCTGTGGAAAGTGCACAGAAGGAGATCAACCTGTGGTTCAAACCTGCGGAGCTCATCGACTACAGATCCTGTGCACATGACTGGATCTACGAGTGACGTGAGCTTCCACGGTGAACTGTGCCTTCGTGGTGTGTCATCTCACTCCAGCTAACGAGCTGGGAGCAATTAGCACAGCGGTTATCGTGACAGTTTTTCAGAACCATCAAATAAATGGGTGATATAAACGTAACTGCTCACGGTGCATTCATTATACAACAGATCTGTTGAGGTATGGGGAGCTCCTGGGATTCCCTGCACAAGAGCTGTGTTCCTATATGAGCTTCCCAGCGGGGGGAGGGGAGGGATGGGTGCTGTGCCCAGGAGCAGCTCTGGAAGAAGACCACAGCCAAGAATGGGCTTTGAATGTTTTTATTTTGTGTAAAAAAGGCAAATTTAGTGAATTATTTTCATCTTGTACACAAAGTTATAATTTTAATGCTTTTCACATCCATGCTGAAAATCTGCGGTCTCATAAAAATGAAAGTAACATTAATTTCTCCAAAAGCTTTTTTTTTTTCCCACTTATGTACATCGCATGAGAAAGTCTTAAACACTCTCCCATTGACCACACCAAGAAAATAAAAGATAAATTTGTACAGATATTGATTTATATATCAAATACATACAGAAATGATGTAAAAACCCCATTTGTTTCACCTCGATTCCGCCCCCACGTTTCCCCAGGGCCGGAGCTGACGCCCGTTCTATAAATGGCTGTGGCTTTGTTTTAAATATGAAAATCAAAAGGAAGAAAAATTCAGTTTAAATCACAGTTTTTAAAAATCCCTTCCCAATAAAGGATTGTTACCAAATATATTAGCACCATCGTACAAATATTGACAGGAGAGGGTATTCACATCACATAAAACAACGAGAATAACGAACAAACACTGAAACCCGTGTTAGTATCCGGAGAACAAAGAACCCAACACCACCTTCACTGTCCTCGGGAGCAGCGAGGAGAAGGTTTGAGCTGCACTCAAACAAAAAGCAAAGACCTCCAGGAGGGTCCGGAGCAGAGCGTGGCTGTGGGACCCCACTCTGCCAAACGCTGACTGAGTGTGACCCAGCGACGGCCCCACACCGACACTGCTCCTATTCCAGCACGGAGCTGCTGCCATGGACCTGCAACCCACTGCACGAGGAGCCACGCAGGATCTGCTCAGGCTCCCAGACACCTCTCGAGGAAATGACCCGAACCCCTTGCGTGGTTCTGCTCAGGGCACACTCCACCCCATGCAGCAGTTCCACAACGCGGGCATCCTCCCATTACAGACACAAACGTCGCTCCTATGTCCCAACGCACAACCCGACAGTCCCACCGGGCAGCTCAGACACGTAGTGTTTGATCAGAGGAAATTTGTTTTTAAAGCACACTATAAAGACTGACAGACTTCCAACCCCACTCCTACATTTCTCCAGCACAGGAGATGTGTTCAACCCGAGTGCCAGGTTTGCCTCCCAGCAGCCCACGGCTCCGCTCCCACCCGGGAGCGCAACGTTTCTTGGCGTAGCAACATCCCTTGTCTTCGTAGCCCAAATTTTCACATTGTGAAACAAATTAATGCACATTTTTCTACTGTACTGAGAAGCAACCGATGGGAGGAGGAGGCAGGAATGTGCCCAGCTCATTCCAGCTGCCGGTGGCAATTTGGAAGTTGTCACATTGAGAGATATGAATGAAATCAATCGTGATGTACTTCCCAAAGCAAATCAATGCACAACTGGATTCTATGGCAGGATAAATGGAGAGCATGGGAAAAACAATCAAAACAAGGCTCAAAATGTCACTAACAATGGTCTCTAAACCTACTCCTCCAACCCAGGTGGTGTTCAAAAGAAACATCCCATGAGGGTCAGACTGAGAGAACGAATGTGAAGCCACCAAACAAGACAAAGTCCTTCTGCCACGGCAGAGCCAAAGCTCTTCACCTCCTGAAGTTACAGATACCTACAATGCAGTAACCAGATGCTGTCAGTGTACAAAGCTGTTAGAAAGGGGTCATTACAGACATTTTTACTGGCAGGGGAAATTCCAGACATTCCTATGCTATACAGGACAGCTTTTTTTTTTTTCTTTTTAAATTCCAGTAGTAAATACAAAACTTTACATAATTAACCCCTCTTGCATAGAATGAGGTAAACCTGTGCATATCACCAATACTACGTACCCAAAGTTAGAGCAATATTTTAGAAAAGAATCTAATTGCTGGTTTTCAACCTTCTATGCACTTGTTTTAGGTTTGAACAATGTACAGAAGCAGTCTCCTGGGGCTCCGCGGGCTGACGTCCTTAAAGCATTTCTTAGGCTGCAGGAACACACAAGTTGAACCGTTTTGATCACAGACCTCCTAAGCCCTAACGTATGGTTAAGAGTCAAATAATCACTGTACTGCTCTGAAGGGGACCTACTAAGACCCAGAAGCACTTATAGAACATATGCAGTTAATTCCTGAGAGTTTAGTTAATGAACCTTACTGGTAAAAGCTAAAGCTCTTGATGCACATTTCTCCAGTCACAGCTCTGCGGGCGATTGATCCTTTACTCATCAACTCCATCAATGAAGCCATCTACTAAAACATACAGAGTTTAAAACCAAGGAAGGAAAACCCAAATAATAAAGGGCTCATGGGAAAATACTTCGTATTTCACTGCTAGTCACTGTCACCCCTCTGTGTGACTTTCACCTTTAAAACATCCGGGCAGATAAGCAGGTGGGATTAATGGGATCTCTGAAGCGAGGCAAGGATTGAGGCAACGAGCACATCCAGTTGGTGAGTTGTATGCTGTGCCGTACACGATTCATACGACCTTCTCAAATCTCAACTTCCATCTTACAACACTGCAGCAAGGAAGGAACACCGCAGACTGAGCAGAGCTGGACATCTGCCTCCTTTTAGGTCAACCAAGACCACAGGGAACATCAGTTCCGAATGTCCAGAAATAAATATCAAAGATGGCAAGGAAACAAAGTCCTTCTGAATGCAACGACACAGCCACACGAGTACAGAGAAGTTCCTTCTGCTACCAAGGGAGGCCTGAGCTGCTGGCCAGGTTTCTTGAGCCTAAATCCACGGTTCTCTCTCATCTTCCAAAGCAGGGAATTTTCTGAAGTTCCAGTTTGGCATAGATAGGGCTCTGTAAACATTTGCTGGAGCGTTCCGAGACAACAGATATCCACACAGAGACAACAGCACTACAGTCCCAATCCAATGCCCACTGCAGTCAATGAACACAAGGCTACTGATATCATTGGGCACTGATTCAGACCCTAAGGAGCTATATATATTTTTTTAATTAAAAAAGTATCATATAAAAAAAATTAAACTAAATAAAAACACATTGAAAAGTTTAAAAAAAAAAAATCTCCCCCAGGTGATGGCTCCATTGCAGCTGGGGCTCCTCACCAAGCAGAGCTTTGCAGGACGATCCTCCATGTATTTGTGCCTCCAGGCCAGGGCTCAAACGCCTTATTTCACAATTAAAAGAACAGAGGTGTGACCAGTGCTGCTCACAAGAGTTTAAGTATCTCCCAATTTGTACCAAAAAGGTTCATTTGTCACGACAGTTCATTTGTATTTGCAACTTCCTCCAACTGCTTCCCACCATCGTGCTATTTAAACTTTAATCTTACCAAAAAATTAGATTTTTCAGTCCTTGTTAACAATGCACAATAGATCTGAACTTGAAAATATTACAAAATTCTTGCAAAAGCTTCAAATACAACACAAAAGTGTCCGTTCTCATTTTTAATAAATTGAAAAAATCTTTTTTTTTTTCACTAAAATAGTTTCCCCGCCCTTCCAAAAAATTCTCATCTGAGTCGAACTCATCTACAGTCAGCAAAGTGCCCCAGGTACAGCCACCCACACTGCACCTTCAAAGTGGGAACAAAAGCAGTCCATCCCAGAGAAAGGTTCTTCTCTCATCACCAATGCCGTGCCCTCACCTCCCCGAGCTGCTTATGGTTCCTGCTTAATGTAGTAACTGGCAGATCCATTGCTCTCCTGATCAGATGCTCCTTGAAGGAAGCTGTACTCCTCTCCATCCAGCAGCTCCTCCTTCAGCTGCAGTGAAGTCACTAGGAATAAAAGATGAACGTTAAAGATCTGTAATGCTCACTGTAAGTACAGCTCATTCTTCAGAGTACTGAACACGATTTAAATTGGGAACAGACCCTGGATTTCCCATTTCAGAGATTCTTCTTTCACTGTACGATATCCTGCAGCAAACAGATCTGTCCTGACCTCCGCCTGAACCTCAACTTCTGCTCCACAATTCCTCTTCAGTAATTCAGTATTTTAAAACTCTTGTTCAAGAGAGCAACAGAAAATGTTGCTAAGAACGTTCACTTTGCTATCCACTCTTTCATTTACCATCCACTTCCAATTTAGTCTTTAGCCAGGTAAGACTAAGAAAAAAACACTGACAAATTTTCCATTGCATCCTCAAATTGTTAAGATCCTTCAGAAAAATGTTATTCGAGCTAAACATTTTTTGTACTTTTAATATTTCTTTTGTATAAGGAAAATGGAAATGGGATCGAAGATGAAAGGAACGATGTTATGAAGAGCAATAATGTCACAACTGCTTTTCCCATTTCATTAATGGACAATGACAGTTATCAAACTATAAGCACAGTGAAAAGAACACTGAAAACAACGAGGCAGAGCAGTACTTTCCTTAAAGGTGCAGCACCCACATTTAAGGGTTGATCATACAAAAATAAACAGCTCTCTTGGAATGGAAAGGCTCCTAAAGCTGATGTGTCCTGAGGACAACGTTCACATGCACAGCAACGTATCCTGAAATACAGAAATACTATGGAGTGCAGAATGAAATCCATAACCTCCTGTTACTACGTGTAGCTCTGCTATTCCTTACAAGCCACTTGAGTATTCTCTTATTATTTCTCTGACTTCTTCCACTCTGAAACACACTCATGCTAAGTGAGGATAAGATTCGAAAATTAAGATATTATTGTCCACAACTGCAGCACAATGTGCTCCTCATTTCTGTGAATGGACACCTCCCCCCACCTGCACAGCCCACAGTACCTCACTTTCCAAGATCAAAGCTGTACACAGAAATCAGAAATGCAATCTAAACATTCTTATCGTTCCCCCTCCCGCGGTGCTTGTGAAATAACTCCTGCAGCTCCAAGGCCAAGCACAGCCTCACCAAATTTCCTCAGCCCAGGAAAGGACGAGGAGAGCTGTGCAGAATCACACACTCCACAAACCCTTCTCCTGCACAGCACTTTTCTTTTGCAGTAGTGATGCTGTAAAGTCAGGCACGTACACAAGAGCTGAAGCAAAAGAAATCGGTTGGAAAACATGGAGAGGTGCGTGGAAGAGTCAAAATTTGTCCTGAGAGCCAAAAGGAGGCAACGGGTTACAGTGCACATCCCACCCCAGGAGGGCACACAGAGGAGACACTGCTGGGGGAGCTCTGCAGCCACTGAGCAGTGCCAGCACCACAGCCTGATCACACTGAAGGAACTTTCAAACAAGTGTAAATTAAGTAAGCTTGAAACTATATCCATCAGCCTGGCAGCTTCTGCAGGTCTGACAGATCATAGTGCTGCATCATGTCAGGGAGAACTTGTGCAGCTGCTGCATTCCATATGCACTGGGAAAAGCCTCTGGATCTGTGCTGCAGCCTTCTACAGCCAAGGACTGATTGCACTGCACAAACCAGCCCTAAGTAAGCTCCAGGTTTTTATATGCTTCCTCAATACTACTGATGAATTCCTCCTTTTTCCTCTGCTCACTCACATTCAGATACAAAATTACACTTTTGAAACATCAACCAAACATGTCAGTGCCCTGATTCTGGTAGGAAGAAACCTCTCATTACAACATAGCAGAGACACAAGCAGTTGAACACAACCTCCACCACTTTCAGCCCTATCAAAACTACAGCTGGTAATGCTTCAGTATTCTCAGCACTGCCTGACAAATGCTCAGCTCTGTGTAGTTTCAGGTCCTGCTCTGCTGTCATCTTCCCTGTCCCAGTCCAACATCCTCTCTGCTGACCACAGTTGGATCTGTGATGGAACAGAACTCAGACACTGCTTATTTCAACAGAACAGCCGTGCACCACATACACAGAGCAACGTAATTTGATGTCAACAGCCTCCGTGTTTCAAGGGCAGTTTTTAAGGGATGTGAGGAAAAGTGTCCTGTCCTTCAGCGTTAACATTTTAGGTTTATCTGTGGATGAACTCAAGCCTCAGAGCAACAAAATTCTATGGAAACAAGTCGAGCTAAGTCAAGATTATATGGATTCCAGTGGAAAGACCTTATGTTCTGCCTTAGAACAGGATTTCGTATAACATTTCTCTCCTAAAGCCACACTAAAGGAAAGTTAAAGTTCTCTGTCATCCAGGTTTGCTGACTTGCACTTAAAGTAACTTTCAACATTCAAGACATTGATTTTATTGCTTGCTAGGCTGCCCCATTAGAAGATAGCTTGGTACAGAAGCAAAGCTAAACTGCTAAATCAAGATGACACATTATAGACCTTTGCTTTACTGATCTGTCCTTGTGTTGGCAGCATCAAGTACTGCATCTTTGCACTCCACTCTTCCAAGACAACACCAAGAGAATGAGTTGGCACAATGAGCTGATGCTCCAAAAACAAGACGTAGTTGGGCTGTCTTGAACTAGGTCACTCACTTCCACGAAGACAAACTACTCCTCCCTATGTGGCAGAACAACTTCCACAAGTTTTAATGGGTTCATCATTAAAAATGGTGTGGCTCCCAACAAGACCATAGGTTTACTCTGTACACTGTGTCATTTCTTGCACATACATTTCCTGTAGAATGGTGGTCACCTTGCTGCTGATCCTGACTCAGAAGGTAGCCTGCCTCTAAGACTGCCAAACTGTCAGAAAAATGGCTTAAAAACCTTTGGAATAAAACTGCCATGTGAAACTACAGTATTGTTTAGAGGACAGAAAGCAGATGGATCTGAGTTTCAGAAAATGGGAGAAGGCACAAGGTCCTCTTGTGATCGGCTCTCTCTGCTTCCATTCTTTTATTCATACAAAAGAGACTCCCTGCTTAAACAGTTAGTGCCACAGAAATATACAGATGGAAGAGAGCAAAACATGCATTTGTGCAAAGGAAAATTCTAATTGGCTGAGATTTCTGAGAAAAACTGATTCTGAGATGAACAATTACTATGGGAGGAACCTGAACAGTGCTGTTATGAAGCTCAGACTTTTAAAAACAGTAATTACCATGTTCTACCAGGACAAGGAACACTGCTAATGAGATCAACCCTGCTACAAGTTACAAAAAATAGATATTCTTCGTTACTTATAACATTTCTTTTATGGCATACTGCACCTTTAAGCTTAACAGCTGTTTTACATACAAACAGCACTTCCAAGTAGAAGAGAGACTTAGGGAGTGACTGTGAGCTTTTTAAACAACAGGAAAAGTGCAAACACTGTTTTGTCACCCACTTTTCTTATGTCCTTTGTACTGCTGTGATTTTGATTTTTTCTTCTGTTTTGATGAACTTGACTGGTTATCTCTTGATGCTGCAAAAAAGTGTGGAGTACAAAATTGAGGTTTCTGTTTTGGAAATACACTTCCAAACATGACAAAGCTTTTTTGACAAACTTGCCATTAAACTGCAATCGAACTATTGGTAGTCAGTACTACCAACAGTAGCAGTATTACTCTACTCCTACCACCCTTCCATTAAACAACTAACATTCTTGAAACAGTTATGTTATCATAAAAGCTGACTGAGCAGGCCAACGTTTGATGCACTACATGAAATGCAGCCTTCTCACACAAACACTTCTGCACACGAATGGCCAAGCACATGCTGAGGTCCATCACATTCAGTGTGCAGAGCACATCTATTTGCTAACATCGACCAATGCAAGATCTCTCTCCAGGCTTGTTAGCTAATTAACAGTTTTCTTCCTTCCTACATCAAATAAACATCTTCTGGCAACAAAAACAGAAAAATGCTAAGCCGCCACAGAAATGCCCAGAAGTACTTTAAAAGTCAGGGTGGAAGAGATCAGAAATGTGTACTTCTAAGCATTAGCAAGAATTTGTTCTACTTTTGTTATGCTTAGTGACCTAACGTAAAAAGAATGAAGGTAAGAAAAGCATCACATGTGATTAAGGATCAGTATTAATTACAAGGCAGAACTTACATTGTGGTGCTGGAGGCTGCAGCTGGTATCCAGTTAGTTGACACCATCCCACTGGATAGAGGTCAGGGGACTCACAGTCCACCCACTGATCATACTCATCTTCCCACCCATCGAAGTGTATCCTCAGCAGACGATGGATAATGCGAGTCACTGTGGCCACGCAGACCAAGCGAGGTTCCATCAGATCAACAGCCTCCAGTTTCATCCCAACATGAAAGCCATGGTTTGGAACTTCCTGGGAAAGCAAGCACACCAAAGCAGCAAATATGAACCGTGTTAATTAGAGCAGTGAAGCACATGGTGCTGAAGCAAACACTTCAGTCACATCAGTGTAATAATTTTCAAGCATCATTTATGAAGCTTCACACAGCCCTGTGTTTAATATTTTAGAAACACTCAAGCTTTAGAAATAAGAGCTCTTTGATTTAAACTAAAATCTGTAGGATTAATTTTTCACAATTACACTTAAAGAAAAGGGTGAACCTCATAGAGCACAGACTGAAATGAGAAGAAAATCCTAAACTACATTTAAATAGGGACACTTAGAGTTTATTACCTTATTGAAGAGCTTTACAGGTGCTGCTATTGAGTCAGTTTCCCTGAGGTAGTCAAACCATTTGAATGGGAGTTTTGTACAACCTGTGAATTTCAAACAATATTTTCATACATCACCTGTAAAATTCATATTTTAGGACATCAACAAGAATACAATAGTGGCACTGTGCTACAGCTAAAAAGACAAAGAAGCAAAACATTAACATCAGAAATCTCCATTCTCTGAGCTCTGGTCTAATGGACAACAGTCAATCAGACACTGCCTTTTTGCAACAAAAATGAACAAACTTCTGGATAATACACGAAGTATCATTTGATGTTAAGATCAACTGTTGACACTTGAAGCTTTCTGTTGACGTAGATCCTTGACCTCTACAATGCCCCACACAAATGACCCAGAACACATAATGTCATTAAGCACATCCAGTGCTTTCCTGTGGGGAAAGAGCTCCACTACTGAGAAATCTGATGCGTCAGGAACAGGCTCATGGAACAAGTACAGGTATTTAGAAACTTAAATAATGAAGTTAAGGATAGCAATAGTTGAGTAAATTACACAATGTTTTTTCCCCAGTCGTATAAGCTATTGTAAAGGTAAGAAAACAACTTCTTATATATTCTGCTTTTGTTCATCTACTGAATGTGTCTAAAAGTCTCACGGGTGTTAAAGCATCTTCAGCTTCTGCTGGTTTAAGCAAGAGATGAAGATATTACAAAGGAATGAACTTAGAAGCATGAACTGCAGGGGCTTCACAGCCAACTTATTTAAAGCATCCACACTGCTACATGTCATCTGAAAACAGGCGACCACTTTTGGTACATAACCATCTGCAGGGAGAGATGCAGCAGGAAAGCTAATTGATAAGGCTAATCAATCAGTTTTGGGAATTCATGCTTGTTAATGTACACTTCTCTGGCTGGTCTAATACATTCAAGTCCTTTAGACATCAAAGACATGTGCATGTGGTCCTAATTAGTCAAAATTAAGAAACTGTTCATTTCCAAGCCATAACTTGGAGAGATGGGTTAACTGGAAAATAGTAAACCTGACTTAAATCCACTTAACACATACACAAGGATGTCTGCAATAACAAGAATATGACAATCTTCTTGCTGTGTTTACCTAGAAAATCATTCAATAAATACAAGTAGAAGCCTGAAAAAGGAGAATGAAGAAAAACATCTGAGAAAACCATTATTTTTTGCTGTTACACACCTAATTAAAACTCTCTTATAAGCTGCTAGACCTTGATAGTACAAATCAAAAGATGAAGTAAGAGTCTTCTGCAGGCACACGTGGGTGGACAGACAGCTTATTCTCACAGAAGGGATTATGCGGCGTACGGCTCTAATGGTGACCTCCCTGAAGCTCAAGACTTGGCATGTTCTGCAGAAATTTGCTGTTATTGTCACTGATTAGCTCAGCTCTGAGATTCTTTACAACGTTCATTAAACCTCTGGTGGTCTGGGCTTGCCAAGCAATGGCAATTTATGAACAGGCTGCTCAGTGACTTGCACGTTCATACTTCCCATTCACCTAATGGCTACACTCCTCAACTAGTGGCTGTCCTCAAATTATGGCAGCCAAAGCAAATTATTTCAGCCAGTGTATCATAAGAATGTTCAATTTTTCTTTTTTCTTAGTTAAAAGTTTGTCTCAGTTGTGAGGATTACTTTCAAGTTGCACTGTTTTATTTGTTTCTGACTTAAGAGCGCCCTAAAAAGTGAAATGAATTTTGCAGACTGATTTAAGAAACAAAGCATATGGCACATACAATATCACTGAAAAATATTCAAAATAAAATGTGGTCAGAATTCTATATGTACCTCTGGGTGGAGTTAGTTCAATCATGTTAATTTCACAGAAACCAACAGGGAAAATAGAAGGGGAAGTGGCATGGTAACAAAACCAATCAGACCCATCTGCTGCTTCTGAGCCATCAATCCCAATCATAAGATAGCCATCTGCTAAAACCTTTGTAAAGAAAAACAAAATTTTACATTAAATACCTTTAACTGCATGACAAGGCTAGAAAGAAAGCATGCCATGTTTCAAGAGTGAAAGATAACTAACAATGAAAGTATTTAGAAGAACATTCAATTACAACAAAGCAGGAAAAGCAAAACAAACCAAACTCATACCTGTCTCCAAGATCGTGTGTTCTACTGTTAAATGTACCTTTGTTAACTGCAAAGTTATGAGATGAACATTTCCTTTTTCTGAGCTCTAGTTTATTTTTTTCTGAGTATATCAGTTCTATCTTTAAAGCTTTATATTTCAGCTTACTCTAGCCTGTAAGATATTCTGCACACTATTAAGAAAAAGAGATTTCAAATAATGACCACATTCATTGGTAAGGTTATGCAAAGTTGCTAAGCTACTTTTTTTTTTGTCCATTTTCTCTTTTAATAAAGATTTAATGTTGATGAGATCTCGTTTAATCAATCTAGAAAAAGCTTATCTTCATAGACTGCAGCAAGCAAGATGAGGCTTTTGTTTTTGAACAGAATGGCAAAATACTTGGGATAATTAGCAGAAGACTGTCTTGAAAATTAATCTCACAGCACATATTCATTAAAAGTAAGGCCGAATTTCCAGAGATTCAAATCAAAATTAAATGTACATAAGCTATGTTCTTTTTCACAATAGTTGTATATAACAATTAATGGATGCATTTTTCTGAGCTTTGTTTCTAACCTGACCAAAGGTGAATGTAAAATGGACTTCTCTCTGTCTTCTGACAATAAGCATTGGCTTTCTTACCTTTCTAATAGTTGCCACACATATTGCTGAAAGGTTTAAGGGGTCTATAGCTTCCAGTTTCATTCCTTCTTTAAACCATTCTCCAGCTGTGTCCACCTCTTTCACCTACAAAAATGACAATGAAATCAGAAGCTCAGCACCAGAAGCTCAGAATCTAACAACCAGTCACAGTCAACAGAACAGAGTGAAATACCTGTACTATCACCTGTGTTTATGACAAGAAGGACAAATTATCAAACTGCTTGAATTAAAATTCACCAGCGTTGGACATGTTTCCAGGACTTCCAAGTCTGTTTCACACATACATGGTCCTCCACTGACTGATAAGAACATTCCTGTTAGCAAACTCACCTTCATAAATAAATGTGAGGGTGCATCAAAGTGTCCATCCTGTTTCTTTGTAGTATCTGTAAGGAACAACAGTACATATTAACAGTAGCTTTTGGTAACACAGTAGATAGTGTTTTCTTCTTAATATGTTAACTGCTAGAATGCAATCACCTTGTTAGGGTGTAACATTTATGATAAGACTACCACAAAAATCTGGGGAGTGCACTCCATTCTCCTTATTGACTTATTGGCTGTGCTGTGAAGTCTTTTATGGAGACACTGTTTATGACAAGGGATACATCCACAATGAAAGACAGAAAGACCCAAAAACTTTAGTTTTTCCCCTATTTAGGGACCTCAATACAAAAACATAAGATATTCCTTACACCTCGGGGGGGCAGAAATTAGCATCCCATTGGGCACTTGTTCACAGTGCAGTGTACACAAGAGACAAAGAAAGCAGCACAGCACAACAGTATAATTCCAGGTATCACATAAAAAAAAGTTTATCATGTGTTTGAATATCGCAGTTCAAGATTTTCCTGCAGACTAATTGTACACTGAACTGGAACTCTAGAATGGCAGTGTAATTGATAAAACTAATCATTACACACCATTAATAAAGCATTTTTTTAAGGTAATTAGTCAAACTAGTGTTATCAACCGTTTAAAGCAACAGCATTACTTAAGTCTCTCCAAGCCAATACTGCCCACAGACACCTTTGACAAGCAACAGGCTTACCAGATCTTTTGAATCTATGTCCTATACTTCGAGACCAACCAATGTGATGAATGAGTGGACTGTACATATGGCACCAGAAATCATCAGTTTTGTCTTCACTTTCCTCATACACCAATCGTAACCGTCCCCCGATGACATTCTCTACAACTGCCACCCTGGTTCGGCAGAGGTGTGTTTTGTCAACAACTTCTACTCTCATGGAAGTTTTGAATGGATACTGCATGCTCTCAGACACCTTAAAATAACAGGAAAAAAATTCTGTAAAAATATATTGTTTTAGCTTAGTAATCTGTCTTCTATTAAAGCACAACATTACAGAACTTCTCATTTAGGTCAGGTACTTGCTAGGCCACTTGCACAAATGACATTGCCTGGTACTTCCTTACAGCTGTAGCATGATTCAGTATTTCAACAAGACTAACCAGAACAGACCCTCCAGGGGTATGATTTCAATTGAGTACAGCTCTAACACAGCTCTCACGTAGGATAAAGGAATTTTCCTTTGACTCAGTGAAACTCTGTTCAATTAATAACAAATAAATGAAATTACCTTGAGCAACAACTTCAACAAATTTATTTATTTATTGCTTTATCATCCATTCAAAATATAGCTCTTCAAAAGCACGGCCAAAATATTTTTATCATATTAACAAGGAAATATAAAATTCAAACATAGTTAAAGCTCACCACTCAAACATACTTCACCAGATGCCAAAAATAAAGGAACAGAATGAAAACTGTGATTAACCTGCACTGTGAGAACCCATCCTGTTTAAAAATGCTTTCCAGTCAACTCAGCATCTGGTGATGTCCATTCTGAATACCCCTCCACCAGCATTCAGCCCTTGCCAATTTGATTTGGCTTCCACTGAGCCAATTTTTAAACTTGAACGAACATTTTCAGACAAAAAAAAAATTGGGAGGAACACCAGGTGCAGTGTAAGATGACAATACTTCCTAGATTCCTATTGAAAAAGCAATGTACCATCTCACAACATCAATAAGTAAACTCAGAACACATCATAGAGGCAGCTGCCGTACCCAACAAGGACAGCAGACAAATCTGGCTCTGTTCTCTGTGCTGCTGTTTTGTTTATTTTACATCACTGATATTGCATCAGCCTTACCTTCTGAGAAAAGTCAGGAGGAAGTGTTTTGGCACCAGTAAGTCGTTTCACTAGAAAAGCTTTCCAGTTTGTGTACTTGTGTTGGATGGCTGTTGCAAATGAAGGGGACAAAATAAGCCTTACTTTTCAATTGTGTCCATTAGAGACAATGTTATAGTCTGGAATATGTAAAGAAGAAACCCTAGATGACTTAAAAAGCCTGAATGAAAATAGCTCAGTGAGAAGTTAGTGAACAAACACTGCCCAAGATTAAACGTATGCTTACGGCAAAGAGATTAATAACACAATATAAATAAAACCACTGCATGCTCACAACACTGATTAGCTGAGCACTTCCACCTTGATCTTAAAAATAAAGTTACTCCAGAAGGTTACCACAAGAAACGCTTTCAGTGTGAGTGAAGTTCTTATTTTTCCATCAGATCAATGATTTACGAATAACTGTTGGATGAACTGCTACGGTACAGAATGCTGATATCAGAACCATACTAAAAAAGACTTAACTGCAGCAATCAGTAAGACTATTATTTACATACTTCGAGGAGGGACTAGAGGCTTCCCACTGGTTGCACACCAACCAACTGGGTGGATATCAGACCCACAAACGTTGCACCAGAAGTCAAGGTTTGAATCATTTTCAAAGCCTTCGTATCTTAGCAGGGCGTTGTAGCCTGGAAGTAAAATCACATGAAAAAATACAATATTATAAAAAGACCAATTAAAATGTCTTTACCAATCTTGGATATTACATTACACCTGGACTAGAACCTTCTGAAGAATGTTATTCTTAAGGCACACTGATGCATGTCATCAGAGTATTTTAAGTAAAACTCTTGTACCAAAAACATTTACAAGTTATGCAAGGGGAAAAAATCAGAATTGCAGAACTTGGAGGAGACCCCTAGAGAACACCAAGTTCAACTCTTCTGCCAAAGCAGGCTCCCTACAGGTCATGTAGGTGGGCATCCAGATGAGCCTCAAATATCTGCAGAGAAGGAGACTCCGCCAGCTCTGTGGGCAGCCTGCTCCAGTGCTCCATCACTTTGACAGTAAAGTTCTTCCCTGTTTTAGCATGGAACTTCCCATGTTCCAGATAATAACTCCCTCTGTTACCCACAGCCTCTGCTTTTTCATATTTTAGCTATGTGAACCCTAGATGTTTAACTTTACTTTTAGCTAAGACAAGTTATTTTCCTAATGAGACTTGCTCGCTATTACCCAATTTTCTATCCTCTCATCTAGCACCAAAAACAAAGAAATCCAACTTGAAGCCACTGTAAAACAGCTCAGTGATAATGGTGGAAAATATAACCTCGTGATACAGCTCTGACACCCTAACAGTGGTAGTGATCTATTAATCAAGTGACTACTGGCTATATTATAAGCTACCTTTGCATAACTATTTTGACTATTTCAGTAATTTCAATCAAAATATATTCACCTGCTAATTTTACAACTCCAGCTATCCAGAAGACTTTGGTAGGTAGGCTGCAGTCTGTGTTTGGAACCTCCACTCGCACTCCTTCTGAGATATCACCCCAGCATGTCCCCATAGGTGCCTAGCATTTAAGGTGGGAGGAAAGTGAACAGTTTATCACTCTGCTTACAGCACATGAAAATTGTTTTTTTGTTGTTGTTGTTGTTAATTATTGTTTTGCAAGTGACTAAAAAAAAAAAAAGATGACTATCAGTATACATGATAACACAAACATATGGTAGGAAAATAGCCTATGGAAATGTAGTTTGCTTTTGATCTGAAGCTTACACAGTGTCGCTTTATTACTATTACAGTGTATTTCCTACAACCACCATAGGCTTCCAAGTTTAAACATCCATAAAGCACCTTGCATATTTTCACAGGTCAACTTCCTTCCACTATGTTTTAACTACATGATACCTACTAATCTTGGGTGGGAATGGTGTAATTCCTTTGCAATTCTATTAGTAGAAAACTATAGCACTTGAAATCCATTCCTGTGCCACAGACATAAAAAGCATTTACACTCAGTAGGTTTGTAAAAAGCCTGAAAAACAGTTAGAAGTTATTTCTCCAATCTATGCTGAAATTTTATTCTAGTGGGTATTTATCACCCATTGGTTCACATCCTCTCAGGGAAAATGGCTTTCACCTCACCTGCAAGTGATCATTCTATTATGCAGCCAAAAAGTTTAGAAGGTTGAGTTCTACCATTTTAATGAACATCAAAGGGAAATGCCCAGCTAGATTCCTCTCACACTTTATGAAAGCTTAGGCTAATATGTTAATTACAAAAAGAAATGCAAGCTTGAGGAACTCTTAAGCGTCTTGGGAAATTGAAGATAAAAAACCCAACATTCAGTTTGATTTCAAGGAGAGTATTTTTTTGAGCAGAGCATCATGAAAAGTTTGTCAGAGATGGTATAATAATCAGAAATGCAGCTTTCAAGAATCTAAAAAAAGCGCATCTAAAAGCTACTCAGCTGAAGTTAACAGCAACAAAATATAGAGCGAGCCAGTCTAAATTAAACTCCATCAAGAATGGCAGTGCTTGGATTTTGGTTATTTAAGAACAACAGTCACATGAAAGATTTCACATTCTGAGAAAGGTTCTCACCAATTATCAGAATACCCACGTTAAGGGTGGGTTCTTCTGTTTGTTTTTTTGCAGTGGGCAGACAGCATTCTAAGGCAGTGTTCCACTTACAAAGCTATTCAGAAACAGAGGACTTAACAGCTCACTGGGAACAGCCTCCAGCTTCATAGATTTTTACCTGTGACCCACAGGTGGAGAAAGCTGGATTGGAAATCACACTAACGGAATTCTGCTGGCAACCAGCAATGCCCACCCAGCAGCTCTGAAGTCCAAAGTTATCTCTGAAGGGGTGAGCACTCACTTCTAAAAATATTTGAGGTTAGGCATGCAAAACTGAAATCAAGTTTTAACTATTAAAGGAAAAATTAGTCATGGCAAGTATGTTATTTTCTTATTTTGAAGCCTGGTCTCTTCGTGTTCTGCTATGTCCCAGCTACACCAGCCTAGACTGCAGAGCTCTTTTCTGCCATCTGGCAGACAGGAAAAGCAACAACTTTCAAGATGATGGTTTATTTTCACACACAAAGTATGCAGATGCAACTTCTTAATCAAGCCGTATTACATACCCACTATCATCTCTAAATTGACACTTGTGGCTTTTTGAATTGAAATGGGGAAATAAACTTTTCAAACTGCACATTTCAGTAAATCTGGTTGCCTTGCACAAAGACACAGACAAATCCAAACAATCAAAAACAGCAGAGCTGAATAATTTTCTAATCCAGCTGCACTTCACTAAAATAAATTTTACTGCCTGCTCATCTCCTCAATTGATTCAGAGGAAGAGTATATCAAAGCATTTCTCCCCCATCAACTGATTATAATGTCATAAATATTTTTATTTCTAGAACGTGGATTGGTATAGAGGGAAATAGCAGAAAGTTAAATTTGTCCTTGTCTGTGAAAATATTGGTTCTGCTAGTTCTCCTACACCAATCCATATGGCTCACCCTTCAGAAGAAGGAAGCCATCCTGTGTAGCATCACTACTGAAAAGCCAGATAACATTACTGTCCTGAAGCGATGGGTCACAGTACACCTGCTACACTATACACACTGTAACTGTTCTTAAATGAGGAAGACTGGATAAACCAGGGCTACAAAAGCCATCTTCCTTAAATGTCTTCTCTGTATTTGTGCAATTAAGCAATTAAAGTTTGCACAATGCTTTGGAGAAAAAAAAATAAATTAAAAAAAAATCAAAGTACTTCATAGGTGTGGAAGCTTATTCATCTGCTGGCTGGAAGGTAACTCTGAAGTCTGGATTGGTATAGCATGAACTAGCAGAACCATAATTTACAGGTAAGAACAAATTTACCTTTCTGACTTATGATGAAGGGATCCATTTCATGTTATTCCAAACAAGGCAAATCTGCTTCACTGCTTCCTGTTCCAGGAGAGGACTTGGGAGGGTTTATCTGTGAGCAGCAGCTGCCTTCTCTGCAAGGTAAGTTGCAATCAGGAAGGTGTTCTTGGACAAAGTTTGAAAAGAATGCCTAAGCACTAAGTCTTCCCATGTGCTTAACCATGAAATCTTTGTTCAGCTGAAATAATTGGCTTCTAATGACTTTGGATGGCACCAAAATTACCACAATTTTAGACTTGAAAGTAGACTTGGGATTCAAATGACAAAGAAACTCTACCAGTCCCTGAAGCATAAGGATACTCTGCCACTAGTGGGCCTAACCAGAATGTGCACAAACACTAAGGCCAGAGAAGACAAAATGATTAAAAAAAAACTAGGAAAAAAAAAATCACAATGGGATTAAGAATTAAATTTACAGCAAAGCACTGCCACCTAGTGTAAAATCCTGGAAATGCTCCCCAGAGAAAACTAAAAACACATCAACAGAACAAAATTACTTCAGGTGAGAGGGAGAGAAAAATCTGAAAAGAACAAGGGAGCAACGTCTTTCCAGATTCTGACTGGCTTAAGTATGATTTTCAAAGATGCAAATACAGAAAAACCAAAAGAAGTAGAAATCTCCAAAGGAGACTGCAGGAGCAGCATTTTACTTCTACAGAAAAGTGTAGGGAAAAAAGAAACAAGACTCATGTTTACTAGTTGCCATACAGCTTGTGTAAGTTTTCAAGGCAAAGTACAAGCATTGGCATTGTGCCTGTTCACAGTACTGGTGTACTGCTCAGGTCCATGAATGAAGCAGTACAAAAGATAAGACCCCATTTACTACACAATGTTTTGGCTCCATTTACCAGTGGTCTAACTGCTGTAGATGTACCCTAGTAAAGGATACTGTGAAGCATTTGCTATAACAGCACAGGTGGCATTATCAAACAGCACCTTTTGATATGCACTTATGAAATTGCTTGTTACATCACATACATAATTGTGAAAGCAAAGTGCAAACATGCTTGCTTAAGCACATGGAATTCAATACAAATTCACAAATCTATCCTAATAACAAGACTGTTCTGGGCTCTGTTGAGGAGCACAAAGGGTTCTATCAAAGGCCAAGAGCCCTTGCTTCCACTGATGTAGGAACCAACAGGGCTCAGCATGAATGCCAGGACTGGAGAGAAAAGTTGTCTCCCTTCTCCCTTATGAAAAACCTCTATGAAGCAAAGTTTTTAACTTGATAACAATTTTTGTTAGATAATCTTGAGCAAAACTGAAACTCTTGTAGGAAGCCAAAACACTTTATCTTCCCAAATAATAAAATAAACAGAGTGCCAAGAAGTGAGGCTTTTCCAGAATGTTTTCACTTAAGAGATGATTTTACAACAGAATGTACTGACAACATGTTAAACAATTTATAACAAAAAGATTTTAACAAACACGTTGAAGACAGATAGTGGTAAATATTTTTCTAACCCCCAAGCTACATTCTGTCATGACTGTAATAGCTGAGGACCTTTTGTTTGGTATTTCCATAACTAACACAAAGAAAAGCATACTTTGTAATTTGCCTTTATTTCTACACTAGCTGGCAGCAGAGCTGATAGGGAGTATTTATTTTTATTAGTTTTTAGTCATCTCAAACCAAAATAAGTAATGAAAAGACCAGCTCTATATACTAGAGCAAGCCTGACTTGACCTAAACAGCACTTTGTAACCATATAGCATTGTGTGACCTGCTTGGTTAGACACCCTATATTGTATTCCATGAGGAAAAAATAAAAATGGTATCACAAGTGTTTAAGACTCCCTTTATTTTATTTTTTTTTAATGAAAGCATGCATGATGAAAGTAACTCGGAATTCAGAATGGTTTAAAGAACAAGCAGAAACATACGTATGCTCCAGAATGGCAGTCATAAGAATAGAGTTGACAATGAAAGTTTCACAATCTGAGGCTTTAAAATGCTTTTTAAAATGTATTTTGTAAAAATGAATTTAAGAATTAATGTAGATTCTCTCTCCAATGCATGTACATACACGAAAAGACAACACATTGAAAAAATACTTACGTGTTTAAAACAAGTGACAGGAGCTGCTGTAAAGCTATTGCTATTGATGTAGCTACCCCAGCTGAAGCCTTCCACGGGGACAGCTGCTAAGAGAAAGTTATTGCATTTAGGAAGCTGCTAATGAAACCAATCTTGTATTCCTAAAAATGTTTCAGGTCTTCTATATGCCCATACCTGCTTTAGTCTTTGCCTGGTTTTGTAAAGTTGCTTGGTACTGAGCATATGCTGCTAATTTAGCCACCAGTGGTTGTTTCTGTAGAACTTTAGCCTTCTTTGTTGGAGGTTTGCCCTAAAACAAACAAACAAACAAAACCATAAGTAAATAAAACCTTTCCAAACTCCCACCAGAAGAATGCCCATAGGCCTGATAGAACTTATTGACAAAAAATTAAACAAAAACACAGAGAAACAAAGAAACAACTGCCACTAAAATAACTGAAAAATAATCCATCAAATATTTTTCTCCAAAAGATTCAACTAAAACTGGCACAACACAGATTGGAGTTGAACAAAGTACCACAAAACTATATGTAATATTGAAGACACTTAAAAATCAATAGCAAAACAGTTCCCAAAAATTTACTTCTCTATCAGTACTCTGATGCAAAGAGCACAGACTCATTGCTCCACCTGAAGAATAAAATCTTTTGAAAGCAGTTAGAAGGAAGATTACTTTAAACCTGATCTATACCAATGCAATTTCCTGGCATGTTGCATACACAGTGGAATATGAGATAGCATATAATGACATTGCTTATACTAAACATTACAGAAACATTCTCATGATTATTTGATTAATATTTTAAGTGAACAGACCAAACCTCATTTTACATATCTGTGTAGTTAAGAAAACCCTCAAAAGCAAACCAGCAGTGCCAAATAAACCTTTATGCTCTCTAAAGCCAGAAAGTATCTTGGGGATGAGATGCATGGCTTTTCAAATCACTACATATGTAGATTGAAGATTTGTTCTGATCTTTTTCTTGCAGGTGAAAGTGGGCCACTGCAGCAGAAATGAAATAAGGAGTCAATATTGGGAGAAATTTGCTCTGACGAGCAGAGTAATTTGTGATGAGCGATACAGTTCTGAGTTCTGTCTTACAAAATCATTTATGTGAGATACTGCATTAAGAAATTTGACTTAGTTATTTTAAAGCATCGCATTAGTTTTACAAACATGCACACCTGACAGACACAGACAGCAATAAGTATGTAAAGAAAACGGTGTCTGTACCGCTACCTGAAGCCTGGCCAGAATGCTGGCCTTCTTGGAGTTCGACGAATAGCTTCTAGAGCATGACACACTGCAGAAACGTTTTGTTTTAGAGTAAAAGGCATCACGGACACCAACCATCCCACACATCTCGCATGTAGCTAACCAGAAGAGAGAAAGAAAACGTCTAAGAAAAACTGCCATAAAAATTCCAAAGACGACGCAACGAAGGCCCTGAAGGTGGCACCATCAAATCAACTTCTTAAGGCTTCACCCTGAGAAGAACCGCATCTAAAAAACACCGTAAAGACAATCACCACCATCAGTGATACAGTAAGAACCTCAAATTCACAGGCAAAAGTCTCTCTCCCTTTTGCTCCCTATTAGTTTTACCACTGAAGTGAATAATCAACCCAAGGACAACTCTGAGTCTTCATGGTTCTCAGGGAAGTGCTTTCAGAATCATATGCTTCAGAGGTTGATGGCATCATCCACTAAGTCATTCTAAGCTCAGTAAGTCTGTGACCAAATCACCCCAGCAGGACAATACCAGGATTTTACCCAGAGGGAATTAGTAACCAGGGCAAAATATTCTCCCCCAATGGCTAAAGCAATCTCTGCCTCTCCAATCTTTTATTTTTCCGGTGTACACCACTGCTAGTCAGTAGTGAATAGGTATACACTGACAGGCTTTATAAAGTACTGTGAATGAAGTTTTCCTAGTTGAAGAAGAAATATATTTTTCTATATTGTATACAGACACAAAAAGAGCAGAGACAATGTACTTCCAAGTGTAAGAGAACACAATGACATTTTGAACAAAGCTCAAAGACTAAAAACAGTACACATGAGAACACGTGTGTATTATGCACAACATACATTTGATAGGAAGGGTATTCATATACTACTTCATTCCTGATAGCAGGATCCAAATTTTACCCTATTTCAGTTTGGTAACGAACAAGAAATCCAGTGCCCATTTTCAACAAGAGCAACATCTGGGGCTGGACCCCCACGAGACAGCACGGGCAGAAAAACAAGCATCAGTGCTGGTACTCACCCATGCCAGATTTACCATCTGGGTAAGTGTAGACCTGCCCATTGTTCTTTATGATCGGGAGACTGGATGGCAAAGGAGAAACTTCTTCTTCACTCTCATCTGAACTGGAGCTGCTGCTGGTGTCCTCACTACAACTGTCATAACCGTCAAACATCCCGAATGAATCACGTCTCTTCCTTTCTGTTTGTGAAAGATGTCCTGTCTAAGAATTAAAAACACAAAGAATGAAAGCAAACAAAAAGAATACCACAGCACTGTGAACACAAATATTTCAATAGCAAACGTAATTATCAAAGGTCAGCCTTCAAATGTAGATACATTACAAACTGCTCTATCGGCACATAAATATGAGCACATATTACAAATTAAATTAGTAGAGTCAAAACTAGATAACATTTTGATACTGGTATAAGCAAAACATGCTCAGACCACTGAGAATACACAGTAGCAGTCCACACATTTCTTTTTCTTGGTTTCTTTAGAGATCATTAATCCTGACGTTCTGATTAATGACAGCCATGGATCTTATATGCAAATGAACACGATCCAGATGGCTGCAGTCAATTTCACTATAATTCATTCATTTGAGAAAGCCAAGTACAGAAAACAGTTCAACGAAGAGGGCACTTCTGCAGGAACAGAGACAAGGTACTCTGTGCCACTACTGGCTCCCAGGGCTGGGGACACATCTCTGCTTCTTCAGGATTCAGCTGCTCACATGTGAAGCAGAAATACTTCTCCACCTCACAGGGGTGTTCTGAGGATTAATACATTAACAATTACTAAGAGCTCAGTTACTATGGCAATAGGGTCTGTATAAATGCTAGAAGATAGAAAGGTGACTAATTTGTAGGAAAACTCTATTATGTAACAGGTTTCTGTATATGACAGTGGCAATGAAAAATGTGAGGACAAGAGCAAGCATCCAGCTTTGAAGAATGTCAAATGGTTGAGCAATTTCCAAAGACAGTAAAGGAGATATTAAACAACAGATTAACTATTTTTTTAATGGATATCCAATAAATGCTTTTCAATACAGGAACATTTTTACCTTTATCACCACCTTACACAAGTCTACTAAAACAGAGTTACTGCCACCTAAGTGAGCTGCTCTCATTAAGCTAAAGAAAGACATATAATTCTTAATAATACCTATTAAGGTAAAGAGGTATTAATAAAGCAAGAACAGAAGCACAAGATAGGAGAATGAAGTGCAGAAAGAAAAAAAACGAATAAAATCTTCGCCTCTACTTCCCTCTCCCTCCAAACCCGGGAGTAAGTTTTACTTGAAAATCATCACAGACATCATCACGTGATTGGAGCTGTCCTTAAACTGCACTTGGACTGATAGCTTTAAGATTCTATCACAATAATTCCCCAAATCCCTTCCCTAGAGAGTATATGTGTGAACGTCTTTATTGCTGCATCTCATCTGAGCCTTTTTCTGCCATGCTCTCTCTTCATAATATTCTCTATTTTCCTTTTCAGTCTAAATCTTATTACAGAACGATTTCCTCACAGTTAAGAGGGAAAACTGATTTGTGCATGGACCCAATCCTAGCATCCAACTACCAAAAACCCATAGGCAGTAAAAGGTTATGCAATACAGCAAACACCTGTAAACACTAAAATCAGCTCTGAAACTTCACAAAGTCAGCGTGCTGTTAATTGTGCACATATCCCATAGTCAAACGTTAAAAACTGCACTAAAACAAATCAAAACTTAGGGCAGAGTATGACTTGACATCCTTCCCTGAAGTAGGCAGGGTAACAACTGCAATCAGAAGGAGCACTGGGGGAAGGAAGAACAAAACCTAGTCCTGACCTGGGCCAGGAACAAGCTGTACCTGCACACCACTGCTGGCACCAGCACGTGTGAGCAGATTAAGACAGAAGCTGAACACACTGCCATGGCTATGGAGTTGTGCAAAGTGTCAGCAATTCACAGATCAGAACATGAAGACCTCTGTAGTGCATCAGAGTGTTACACCTTCAGTGGCCACAGCCTCTGCTAGGAAATAAAATGCAGTGCCACACTAACTACTCACAGCAGCGTGCACGTGAGCTGAGCTAATTTAACTAAGGGACCAGGGCCTTGTCCTGCACAAAGGAGGACTGGAACTCCCTACTGGAAGCTGCAGCACCAAGCAGTCCCAGCACACTCCACTTTCTTCCCAGACCAGAGACCTCCAGACCCACAGAGCAGCTCAGCTTTGCCCAGTACTCTGTTGGCAGAGGCTTGAAATGCTGCCACAGCTCAGAAGAATGAAGAGATGCAGCCCATTCCCAGTCCTCCCAGCTCCCAAGGGTACAGCAGACAGTCCCCTCCCAGCACTGCTCCCTCTGCACAGGAAGAAGAAACAGAAAGCTGAAGGCAAGCTGGAGCTCCAGCAGCACACAAGGGAGGAAAGGCTGCTCTAGGCAAGCTGAAGCATGGCTCAAGATCACAATCACAGATACCATGACACCACCACTGTTGGCTCTCTCATTTTTTCTTCCTCTATCACAGATTCAGAATCCCACTATCACTGCCAAGGCCTCTGTGCCAAAGCATCCACAGATGAGAAAGAAAATATTTCTGCTTTCTGCAGGAAATTGCGACCTCAAAAGAGAAAAATCATCCTTCAGCATTACAGAGGCTCTAAAGCCTCAAACTCACCAAGAGTTTAACTAAACTAACAAAGGAAGCCTCACACACCACCTTTCCTTCACTTCATATTTGGCCATATTGTCTCAGCTCCAGTTATGAGCAACTCAGTACAGTTAAAATAACACTCTAGTTTTTATAAAACGTTTTTATCCGAGCTTTTGCCAGAAGATGAGAATGTTTGCCAGATAATGCACAGAGGATGTTCCCAGTGTTATAATTTATAACTATTATCTGAATTTTAATTCTTGGGAAATTTGTTCAAACTACATTGTGTGCGACTTGGAAAACATATAGATTTTTGTTGGAAAAATTACAAATGACTTTGTTCACAGAAGGAGGTGGAAGCCAGGGCAGAAAATACACAAATACCTATGCTGGAATTCTGCTACAGCAGATCAAAACATTTCTATTTTGATAATAAACACCAGTAAGATTCTTCTCAGTACATGTTGAGACCGCATTTGTAGAAACAAGTGAGTGACGCATGGCACCTCGGATGGCCCTCCTGCAGATCTCAGCTGCCTCACTCTTTCGCAAGCCTGGGGTACAACTGTGAACTCACAGGTCAAAATTCACAGCATTACACAAGGGGCAACATCTGCCTCCAACAGGACCACAGCTAAGGAAAAGCTGCTGCTTCAGAGGCAGCCTGCAGCTCCTGCAAGCAATGAGCAGCTATCGGCTGACGGGGGAGGGCTTAACTGTGGCACCTGCAGAGCCCCTGGGTTGTAAGGCATTGTCCACAAAAAGGCAGTCCTCCATCCCCATGGCCATCGTGGTAACTACTGCACTGAAGTGTCCTGCTGTGACCACAGAACTGCAGGCAACCACGGCTAGCAGGGAAGGACTGTGTGTAGTTTCACATTCACACACTTCTGTGACCAACATTCGGGGGCAGTTCTACAATTTGTTTTTGGCTATCAGAGACAGTATTAGTAATTCAATCTAACAACTATAACCTTAAGATCAATCCATGCATTTCATAATACATGCATGATGGAAAAAAAACAACCCTCCCTACTGACAGGAGCTGGATTTAGCATGAAAAACCACACAAAGGTAATCTTTTCCTCAAAACTGAAACAGATCAGAGTTCTCTGCCTCTCTGCAAAACTCAGTGAGGAGGAGCCTGGCTCACTACAGAGCTTACAGCTGTGTAACAGGCCAGCAGCAGAACAGCAGCTGCTCCTCTACAACATCACCACTAGTTCATGAAGCAGGAGCAGCATGTACACACAGACACACAACTGCCAAACTTCTGGGTATACTGGGTAAGGCTCATTTCCCTAGTCAGATTACCAGCTCCTCAATAGGAAGGATTTTTAGAGCAATACAAAATCTCGGGTAAGTGGGACTGGTAAATAAAAGCCTCAATAACAGCTCACATAGGGGGGTTTCTTGCACAGCTCTTTTTATTGAGGAGATGGGTGGAGAAAGGAACTTTTAAGAACTGCTTTCTAATTCCGCCCAACTTCCCATTTGCCTGTTCTTCCTCTCCCCCCTGCAAGCACTTGGCAGCAATGTATTTTTAAGAAATACTCCTGATTAACCATTACACAAGGCAAATGGTATGATAAAGGAATATCATTAAAGAAACCGGTTCTCCTAAAAGCTGGAAGGCAACTCCAAACACATACAGTTAACAGCCACTTTCTCACTCCTTTAGCATATACTCAGTTGTATTTAATCATCACATCAAAAATAGCAACTCTTCCAGCATAAAAAGTTGGTACAATGCATGGCCAAATTGCAAAATAAAACCATTTAACCTTAACAAGACACGAAATACTTGGGAAATGGTTTTAGTGTGTCAATGAAGACTATGCTCAAGTGACACCTTTTAAGAGAAAGTGTTTCAGAGGTGAAAACTTGCTACAGAAAATACCCCACATTATCAAGCAGTCTCACTTTGCCTCCAAGTCAGCACATTTTGACCAAAGGAGGTTGGTACAACTCAGTGACAGAAACACTTCAAATGAGTGCTCAGTGCTATTAAATCAGTTCAGTGCTTGAATTCACTACGACAGCAATTTAGAAATAGAACTGCAGTTTAACCACAGTGCCCCAGTACCACATGCAGACAGCATCAGTTTCTGCACTCAGATCTCACTCACAGAAACATGACAGAAGTAACGAGGTCACCACCAACTTCCAGCCACGGGTGTCTGATAAAACATTTACTTTAATCACACAACCTTAACAAAGCATGCTTTTCCCACAGCGTACTTCAAAGTCACAGGTAAATTTGATACAAGTTTAGTATTTGGAAGTTCATTAACATTTTATGCCTCAAGGGTGGTTTTGGCTCTGGATGTCAGCATTAGTGCACCAAGAACAAAAAACTTGTTTATTACAACTCTTCTGAACTGAAGCTGGCCAAAGCCACCCTGTGCAGGAACACCAGATCACTGCTGCTGGAACTGAAGCTCTGCGTGTGCCTCACAGCACAGAGAGCAAGGACTCAAACATGGCACCAACATAAAGAAAGTATACTTTCAGCTTTCATGAAAAACAAACAAACAAAAAACCCCAAAGCAAAACACCTTGGGATTCCTGGAAATCAGAACCAGCCAAACTTACTTTTTTTTTTTTTTTTTTAATAGAAGCAACTCACCTCTATCTGGAAACGTGCCTTCCACTCTTATTACAAGTAAAATCTCAGCTGGAAAAGTACAGAAATGTTTTTTCCTGTCTCTTCATTTGCTACGTATGACTGCATTTTGTTTGAAGCCAGTTTCTGCTGCTTGCCAATGGTTTTGTCCATAGCCTCTTCCCCAGGGGGTTTCACACGAGAAGAGGGGAGACTCTTACAAAAAAATATATCAAATTAGCAGGCAATTTGGAGGGGAGGGGGTGATGTAAACATCTGAATTTGACAAAAAAAAAACTGAACATATGTTACAAACTCCATTACGTTTTTACAAAGCCTTTACACATAGGAGATCCTGGAAGAAGTCTAAAAGGCAAATACTTGGTTTAAACAATTCTGTTAACATTATAAACAACAAATAAAATAAAACAACACTGATCCCAAAACAAGATCTGCTACACCTGAATTCCTTCTGTGTGCTTAGGACCACGTTCAGCAAAATATCACGTGCCCAACGTGTACCAACTTACCTGAGAAGCAAAGGCGTGCTGCAGGAGTTTGCAGAAGGTATCAAAAACCTTGTGAAATTAAATCACGTTTTAGAAGGCAAGAGAAAGCAAGGCCAATGCGGGATTTCTTCTCCCCCGAGTTACCATTACACCACAGCTACGGAGCTCTTTAGGGAACAACAGTGAAGACAGTCCTTACTTTCAGCCTACAATCCTTGTGTGCACACACAGGTCTCCACGCTCTCAGGAACAAGAGCCCAACCATGCACCAACAGCTCCCACCCAGGGAAGCGTTCACCTCGGCTCTGCTCCCCTGCGGCTTTCGTTACACACTTCCTCAAAGCGATCCCTAGGCAGAAGTAACAAGCGCACATTACTACGGACACCTCTGAAGCGCCACGGATGTTTTCGGACGACCCTATTGTTGTAACCCCCATTCAAAGGTCCCGATTAGGATCTCCCTTAACCTTTGCATTCCGTCCCGCGCCAACTTCCAACCGCACTGCTACAGACAAACGCAACCAACAAATAACTGAACGCAGCTCCTCGGACGCGGCAAAACCAGTTAAAAAAAGACCAAAAAAATGCCCCGCAGCTTTCAGAGCCTCCAAGAGAAAAACGGCGTTAAGGGCACAGTGTCTCCACGCAGCCGTCCGTGCACGGAGCAGCACAGTGCGCAGCGGAGCCGCTCCGGGACNNNNGCAGCGGGGGCCCCCCGGGGCCCGGTGGGCCCCCCCCCCCCCAAGGGGCTTTAACTCGGCCCCGAGTCTATGGGAGCGCCGCTGCGAAACTTCCCGGCCCGGGAAGGGCCGACGCCACGGGAGAGCGCGACACAAAGGGGCCGGGGCCGCCCCACGTGCGGACTGTCAGGGCCGCCCCCGCCCGGCCCGGCCCAGGGGCAGCAGAGCGGGGCCGCCCCACGGGAACCGAGGGAGACGCGGCCCCCGCCCGCCC